>CAUZLF010000243.1:0-25972 GCA_963580285.1 Lucinisca nassula | reverse complement strand
TGTTACAAGACATTCCGCTAAAATTATTGACTAACACATGCATTCGGTTTCGGTGCGACAAAGTTACGTTACATCGTCTAATGGCAAGGAATCCACGAGTGACGTCATAAATCGGCAGCTTTTATGACGTCACTTGTCACGCTCTTCCGCCCCGTGATTTGTTGCATGATAAATATCACACTGGTAAAGGCAAGCGCGCAGGGTAAGGAACAAACACACCGGATAAGGAAATTTTTCCGATCAGGATAAACAAGAAAATGGCGGAATAGGTATCACATGTGCAGGTTTGTTGTTGTTCTAGATCTCGTGTTATGGTTACTAATCAATACGGCTGCTCACATTAGCTTCACGGAAGACACATATTATTCACAAATTTATATTCGATGGTCCGAATTCGACAGTTACATCCAGTCAAACGGAGAACCGGACACAGTGGAGCTACTCCACCGCGAAATCTCATTATTTTACACGAAACGCTCTTCTGGGAGGATGGCATGCACTTTTTTGTTGGTTGTAGACATACACATGATAACTCGGATTGCTGCAAATACGATTTAAGGAAAATTTGAAAATAGAAGGCACACAGTGAGAAATCCTAGTTCAATTTTCAATACAACGCCCACGGGCAAGGAGATGGGTACAACGCATATGATAAGACACAAAATTTTCCGGGGGAAAATGGTTGTTGTTTTGTCGTAGCACTAGTAAATTTCCATCTCAGATTAGGTTTTCCGATATTAATATTTAGTCCTTCATAGTTTAAAGCACCAATAATTATTGTTACCTTTAGGAAACGTTCAAAATTTGTGTGCCTTGTCTTGGCATGCGCATTGCTCTGGTTCTAGCAATATAATCACCCCTACGGGGGATAGATGGATTGGGTTCATCGCGATCATGAATTAAAGAAATGACGTTTATTTGTTTGATTTGAAGTTTAACGTCCCCGTCAACACTGTAAAGGTCATTTTGGAGACGTTGCTACCAATTTTGTGGGACTTTTACCCGACATTGAGATGAAATGACACTTTAAGCCCTGTCGCCCAATGAAACCAATAGGGTTTATTAGCACGTACGGTCCGCCTCGCACCGCGGTTCCTGGACAGGCTTAGATCCTCTAAACGGCTTACCAGTACTAGTGTGCGGGCCGGATTCAGCTCTGCGTGGAAGCATCATGCAGCCCATATATTTCTTCAAGCCCCTATGGGCGGGGGCTGGGAGAGAGAGAAATGATGTATTTGTCCATGCAGTATTTCTGGTAGAAAATTGTATGCTTGTTCTTTTGGCAGAAATTAAGGTAGATAAATTCGCCAAATTCGTGAGACATACCTATTACATGGTCATTAAAGGGCCTGATATGATTTGGCTTCTTTTTGACCCTCACTCAAATCCTCTTCAGTGTGCGACGTTTCACTTGCTAACAGGCGTCGTTAATGGAAACATTCACAGAAACGAGTTGTTTCGTCTTCAAGTATTTTCAGAATAACTTGACGTTTTATGTGTCTGTATTGAGTTAATAAATTGTGACGAAAATAGTAAGAAAAGTGTGATAAAAGTATACCCCTTCGAAAGAAAAAGACAATAGAAAGTGCCCTTAGAAACCTGGTTTCAATTGGCGCATTAATATATCAGGTAGCACTGCTCATCGTTTGTACACTAAGTTAGTCGTATCTTGTTACCCCACTTGCGTTATCATGGAGATATACGAAAAATGAAAAATTACAGGATCAAAATGAAAAACAAGTATCAAATTATTCCTTGGTTTCTAACTTAGAAAATGAGTAATAACAACATATATTTAGCTTTACTATGAACGGAGTTATGGCAATTTTATGTTGATATTTCTGATAATGACCAAAAATTAATTTATGAAAAAATAAACACAGAGTTCACAGTTCATTTTTTATATATTTTCACCACATGTTAACATATCAAAACGGTATCTGTATACAAAATATAAAATATGTACAGGCAAGGCTGGGCTATTATATTTTGAAAGCCATAAAGGTGACAAATTTTGCAATTTTGGTCAAAATCACTTGGGGGTAGGGGTAAAGTCATGGTAAAAACATACCTTATTTGTGAATGACCAAACATTTTGTTGATTTGTTTTCTTTGAAGCTGTATCTTTTCATTTAACTTCCTTTGGCTATCAATCACCATACACCATTTATGAAACAAATTTTCCGGGGGGGGGGGGGGGGGGGGGGGGGGTTGCAGATATAATTGGAGATCTTAACAGGCCCTTTGTACGCAGTCCGTCGTCGGATATAAGGCAAATATTGTTTGTTTGATTTGAGGTTTAACGTCCCCGTCAACACTATAAAGGTCATTTTGGAGACGTTGCTTCCAATTTTGTGGGAATTTTACCCGACACTGGGATGAAACGACATCGAAGCCCTGCCGCCCCAATGAAACTAATAGGGTTTATAAGCATGGGCGGGTCGACTCGCACCGCTTTGCCTGGGCAGGCTTAGATCCTCTAAGCAGTTTACCAGTACTCGTGTGTGGGTCGGTTTCTGCTTTGCGTGGAAGCTTCAAGCATCATGCAGCCCATCTATTTCTTAAGCCTCCGATGGACAAGGCAAATATTAAAGTATGTACATGTATTGGTAACTAATTGATAATGCCGACCTCGGTAGCTCAGTCGAATTCGCGTCTGCTGGTGATCAGGAGGGCACGGGTTCGACACCTACCGGGGTCGGCAACATTCTTTCGTGGAGATTGATCATGAAACCTTTTCTACGACCATTCTCTCCCTTCCGCTGATTCAAGAAGGGCAGTTGTCAGTTTCTGGCGAAAGAATGTACAGTGTACTAGTTAACCGCTTACGTATAAGCCTGTCCAGGAAAAGTGTGGATAGGTAAACTGACCGGCTCAAAAATGACCTAAAATAGTGTTGACAGTGCCGTTAAACTCTAAAACAAACAAACAAACCAAGAGGCATTACTGAAAACAAACCCAAAACATTTAAATGTCAATTTGCACAGGACATTATATTAGCCTTGCCAAGTTGTCCTACCCAATATATTTTTACGGACCACATTCTCCTTGGCCGAATTCTCCAAGGTCAAATCGTCCGGGCCAAATCGTCCTAGATTCATAGTGTATGTGTGTGTGGGTGGGTTTGGGTGCATTGCTAGAACCAGAGCAATGCACATGCCAATACAATGCACAAAAACTTTGAACGTTTCCTAAATATCACAGTTGGTGCTTTCAACTATGTAGGACTAATTATTAATATCGGAAAACCTAATCTGAGATGGAAATTTCCTAGTGCTACGACCATACAACAACCATTTTTCCCGGAAAATTTTCTGTCTTATCATATGCGTTGTACTCATTTCCTTGCCTGTGGGCGTTGTATTGAAAAATGAACTAGGATTTCTCACTGCATGCCTTCTAATTTCAAATTTTCCTTAAATCGTATTTGCAACAGTCCAATTTATCACGTGTTTGTCTACAACCAACAAAAAAGTGCATGCCATCTTCCCAGAAGAGCGTTTCATGTAAAATAATGAGATTTCGCGGTGGAGTAGCTCCACTGTGTCCGGTTCTCCGTTTGACTGGATGTAACTGTCGCATTCGGACCATCGAATATAAATTTGTGAATAATATGTGTCTTCCGTGAAGCTAATGTGAGCAGCCGTATTGATTAGTAACCTTAACACGAGATCTAGAACAACAACAAACCTGCACATGTGATACCCATTCCGTCATTTTCTTTTTTATCCTGATCGGAAAAATTTCCTTATCCGGTGTGTTTGTTCCTTACCCTGCGCGCTTGCCTTTACCAGTGTGATATAGAATACACGTGTCTTTTGATATCAAGTTTACCAAACAAGACTTCGAGAACGCTTGAAGAACCGCGAGGTTTGCCGAGCGATTCTACATCACAGGCACTTGGCCCGTTGATTTGTCCGAAAAAAAAAAATGTCATGAGTAAAAAAAAAAAAAAAAAAAAAAAAAAAACAGATTTTTTTCATACTGGTATAGAAAGCTAGACAAGGTTCACAACAAACCAGCACCATTTTCTCGGTACACATTAAAAGACAATTGGCACAGGCACATTTTTTGACACAGGAAGGTATATTTTGTATGAAGTTCAACCTATGGCATGGAGAATTTCAACAAAATAATGCAGAACACCTGGATCAAGCCCCATTGTGATCTTCACGTCAAATTACCCCGGGTAGACTTTAGTAGGACAACTAACTGTCACGCCAACTTCATGGTTTTTCACCGCTTCCCTGCGATTTCCTGTTGAAATCTTATAATACCAGCACAAAAGCCAATACACCTAGGAATATCAATGAATATGCTCTCATCTAATGCAAAAGTTTTCGCCAGTTAACCATTATTACCAGCAATTTTCGCCTTTTTGGTGTGTTAGAATGCATTTCTTGTTGCAATGTTGTTTTCATTCTATATCTTGAAGCTGATGTAATCCGAGCGCTGATTAGTCGAAATCGTTGGAGTTCCCAAATTTCGACCAATCAGCTCGCAGATTACATCATCTTCAAGATACAGAATGAAAACAATATTCCAAAGAGAAATGCCTGCTCGCATGAAAAAAAGGTGAAAATTGCTGGCAATAACGGTTATCTGGAGAAAACGTTTGCATAAGGTGAGAGCATCTTCATTGATATTTATAAAAATGTTGGCTTTTGTGCTGATATTATCGCATTTCCGCAGGAAATCGCAGGGAAACAGTGAAAAACCATTGAGTGGGTGTGACAGTTAGTTGTCCTACTAAGGTTTATCCGGCGTAATTTGACGTTTAGACTAGGATGGGGCTTGAACCAGGAGTTCTGCATTATTTTGATGAAATTCTGCATGTCTTAGGTTGAAGTTCATACAAAATGTACCTTCCTTTGTCAAGAAATATACCTTTGCCAATTGTCATTTTATATGTACCGAGAAAATGGCACTGGTTTGTTGAGAACCTTGTCTAGCTTTCTATACCAGTATGAAAAAAATCTGATTTTTTTTTTTACTCATGACATTTTTTTTTTTCGGACAAATCAACGGGCCAAGTGCCTGTGTTCTACATGCGTTCTCGAAGCCGAGCCTGATAAACTTGATATCAAATGACACGAATCTGGTATTCTGTTTATCAGTTTATTCCCATGTACACTCTTAAATTAACAATTTACGATCATTTATTGATAGGCCTCAGTGCGTCCCAGCATTCTAGCGGTCGATATATTTAGTAGTATCAGCTGACCATATTTTCCTATGATATTTTTTTTTCAAGTATTTTTTCCACTTTTTCCCAGTAACAATGACATTTTTGTGATTTTGTCCAGTAGTCCGGTGTGGCGTTGACGTCCTGAGATAGCATATCTTTATCAGGTCAGTGCGTTTCAATGCAATATATATAGGAGGTAACTGATAAACCCAGTTCCTTCCCCGGCCCCGCCCATAGGGGCTTGAAGAAATATGGGCTGCATGATGCTTCCATGCAGAGCTGAATCCTACCCGCACACCAGTACTGGTAAACCGCTTAGAGGATCTAAGCCTGCCCATGTAAAGCGGTGCGAATCGGACCGGCCATGCTTATAAACCCTATTGGTTTCATTGGGCGACAGGGCTTGAGATGTCATTTCATCTCAATGTCGGGTAAAAGTCCCCCAAAATTGGAAGCAACGTGTCATTTAATCTCAATGTCGGGTAAAAGTCTCACAAAATTGGAAGCAACGTCTCCAAAATGACCTTTACAGTGTTGACGGGGCTGTTAAACCTCAAATCAAACAAACAGTTCCTTCACATTGCCTTTACAAGCGCAGTGTTAGAATCTCTGTTTCAAAGCACCACCCCATGGGGGTCCCAAACACAAGTACCACATTCCGAAACCTGACAAATAATTCCTTTAAAGTTTATATGACGCTTGTTTTAAACGCCCCCCCCCCCCCCCCCGCCACATACACACATACACACACACACACTCCGAGATCATTAATAAATCAAAGCACTGAGAGTACTGGTGGGTCGATTGTCTCTGAGTGAGATTGGGAAAATGGGCCTGAACGGGGACTTAGACTGTTTCGTTTAACCCTTAAATTCCTGTACTGTAAACGAACAGTGTAGACCCTGATCAGACACTGTGTTTTGGCGTCTGATCCTTAAATTCCTGTCCTGTAAGTTAACAGTGTAGACCTCAGATCAGACGTCTGATCCGGGGCTACACTGTTTGCCAAGCCCAACCCATGATTCCAGCCCAGATTCTGCAGATAACCCTTTTACGCACCACCTTGGCCTCACTGCGATAAAATTCTATAAAGAAGGTACAGTCAAATTCCTATATTAAGACCACCTTTGGGACTGTTCACAAGTGGTCTTTAAGACCACTTTTGAACAGTCCCGAAGGTGGTCCCTGACGAAAGAACATTGTGTGCAGAAACAGGAAGAAAGAATAACTGCACTCTTCTAAAGCTTTTTAAAGCAGAATTAGTCTTAATTTTAGGTGGTCTTAATAGCGAAGTTTTACTGTACATGGATTTACTCCAGCACTAAATATGAGCATGAAATTTGTTCTGCTCATAAATTTAATAAAATCACTGCAAGCACGGCATCATTGGCATCATGCCCCGCCACTACATTTACATCAAGCAAGTGTTACAACGTTCAAAGTGAAGGTGCATTAGTCTTTCCCTGAATAAAGTTTACATGACTAGATGACTATGGTCATTGTTCAAAGGGCCAAAGCTCCAAAAGAAAGTAAACCAGAATTACAGTTCTTTTTTTTTCTGCAGAACCCCTCATGGTGCTTAACCTTTGTGTGAAGTTTACAGAAAATATCTCCTGTTACAAGAATATCATCATCATCATTCGTTCATGTGAAGGGTGCAGATTATAAGAATCTTATATGGGTGTGAGGGGTGGATGAAAAAATCCGTCCCAAGGGTCACTGTCCGGCATCACGAGGCTTGCCGAGTGATGCCGGACAGTGATCCCGAGGGACGGATTTTTCTATCCACCCCTCACACCCATATATGATTGTTTTTCTTGCACACCTTCAAATCCTTAGCGCGGATTTTTAATGCTGCTGTCATTTCGGTTACCGACGCCCGCCATATTGTGATGACACTACAGAAATGTTTAGTGACGTCACGTAACGTGCTGTGACGTCAACCTTAACGACGGCGCATATGAGGTCGTATTCAACCAGTGCATTTATCAAGGATGCGAGAATATTCGATTTTGGGTAAGAACACCAGGCTTAGGACAGAATGTCTATCCAAAGTTAAAACTATGGATTTCCTTATCTGATGTGCAAGAAAAACAATTTCTGGCCCAAAATTGACAGTTTTTCGGGGCCTGTGACCTTGAAAATGAGCTTAAGGTCACCAAAAGCAGGCCAAATCTTTGGTAGGTTGTAATGATATATTGTACAAAGTTTGACCAAATGTTATCTGTTCATTCAAGAGATAGGGTGCAAGCCAAAATTGACAGTTTTGGAGGTCTCTGTCCTTGGAATTAAGGTCAAGGTCACCAAAATCTAATAAAATCTTTGGTCGGTTGCAATGATATAGTCTATCAAAACTGACCAAATTTCATGATTCGTTCATGAGATAGGGTGCAGACACGGCATTTTTGTCCCAAAATTGACAGTTTTTGGGCCTTTGCCTTTCAAATAAGGTCAAGGTCTTCAAAACCAAACGGATGTTTATACCCCCACAAATGAGTGAGTGAGTTTTAGTTTTACGTCCCACCAACAGCTAAGGTCATGCGGAGACGGGACCTCGGTTTAAAGACTCATCCGAAAGTCTGGAGAAGCCCGGGATCGATCCTGCGATCCCTGGTTTACAAGGCGAGTAGCGTAACCACTGCACCACGGAGGCTTCTACCCCCACAAATGAAATTTGGGGGGGGGGGGGGGGGGGGTATATAGGAGTGAGCTTGTCGGTCGGTCTGCTGACTTGGTTTCCAGACGATAACTCAAAAAGCGCTTCACCGATTTTTATAATTTTTGGTACACTGATGTAACATCATAAAATACAGGTCAAGTTATATTTCCACTACAATTCGTCAATGTTCGACATAGTTATGGCCCCTTTCAAGTGAAAAAATTGCAAAATGCCGCTGTTGTACTATCAAGGCAGTTTTTGTGGGGGTATTCATCACCTTTAGTGATAGCTCTAGTTTCACCTATGGTAGAGATGTAACCATGCAAGTTTAGTCAGAATCCATCAATAGGTTCAAGAGATAACTCCAAAAGAAGGAAAATTAGAACCATGATGGTTAACATTTCTACCAAGTAAGTTCACACTCCATCCAGGAATAAGTAAGTTATTGAACAAACATGAAAAAAAAACCTTTTTTGACCTTTGACCTTTAAGTATGACCTTGGCCTTTGAGGTAGCGACCTGGGTCATGCACACGACACATTGTCTCATGATGGTCAACATTTCTGCAAAGTAATTTCAAAATCCATAAAAAAATAAGAAGGTTATTGACCGGACACTATTTGCCCATACATATATACATACATGTACAGGATTCTATGACCTACAAACTTCCAAGGGAAATAACTCTAAAAGTATAAATGCAAGAGTTATAGTTCTTGCGCTCTGCACGTCGTCTAATGTTGATTAATATTTATATGAAGTTTCATGAAGATAGCTTGAAATATTTTCAAGTTATAGAGCGGACACGATTTTTGACAGACGGATGGACGGACGCCCGGAGAAAAACAATATATCTCCCCTAAAATGGGGGACATAATAAATTTCTCTGCAGATCTCACCAGGAAAATTGCCTGATTAGTTTGTATTTTAATATTTACGAGCATTATAAATTTCATGCCCAGCTGAGTTGAGCACCATCACGTGAACAAGTCCGTGAAATGAGCACGGTGATGACAAGGTCAAAAATCGGCATTTCAAGCAATCAAAGGCACGTAACTCGTATGATATATGGGGCGACTTGGCTGGTTTTCGAACTCATCCGAGTTTTTATCCCCAGCCACCTTACATATAAGTTTCAGAAAGATCCGATCAAAACTGAAGGCGCTACGGTGATGACAAGCATTTTCCCATTGCAAGTCTATGGGACCTTGTGATAGCCACAGCAACCAAAGTTTTTGAGCGATTTAAAAAAAAAGTTTATGTCATCAATGCCCCACCAGAGGCATGCTACAGATGAGAAATGATTGGGATCAGCCTGCAGGTTGCAGAGATATAGCTGCTCAAAAGTGTGGACGGACGACCGAGGACCCACTATACTATAAGCTCCCCTGGAGCCTTCGGCCCAGGTGAGCTAAAAATTTCACGGATTTTCATCAGAAACGATTTCACTATGTCGCACGGATGCATATCATGATGTGAAAAAAAAGGTTTATAACCTCGGGGCCTGCACATAACAAAGTCTGATCGGTCTTCTTTGTGTAGCATTATTGATACTGACGTCCACGAATTCTAAATGTTGCCAGTAAACACTGATCAGATTTTGCAAATGTGCATGCTGATCAGAGTCTTAGCTAGGTACAGATGTAAATTGTAGAAATTGCTGTGATCCACCCCATACTTTGTTATGACTTACTAATGAGCACTCGGATGCGCGTCTGACTGGCGATCAGGTAGCGGAGGGTCGGCAACATTCTTTCGTGGAGATTGATCATGAATGAGTGTTTGAGTTTTACGTCTCGCTAACAGCTAAGGTCATACGGAGACGGGACCTCGGTTTAAGACTCATCTGAAAGTATGGAGAAGCCCGGGATCGATCCTGCGACCTCTGGTTTACAAGGCGAGTAGCATTACCACTACATCACGGAGGCTTCTGAGATTGATCATGAAATCTTTACTACGGTGATTCTCTCCCTTCTACTGGTTCAAGAAGGGCAGCTGTCAGTTTCTGGTGAAAGAATGTGCACTGTACTGCTAGACCACTAACGTATAAGCCTGCCCAGGAAAAGTGTGGATAGGTAAACTGACCAGCTCAAAAATGACCAAAATAGTGTTCACTCGGCCGTTAAACTCAACTACAAACAAACAACAAAAACTGATGAGCACACGTAATGAAGATGAACTATCATTATCTGCGTTCATTTGCTCCCGAGGTCTTGCGCAAGCTTCATTTATCAAGATTCATTCATCACGTTAACAAGTCCGTGTAACGAACACCCATCTAAACCCCACTTTATATAGGAAAACTGGGATTTACAGGGGCATACATTATTTTTCTTATTTCTTCTCCATTTATAATAATGATAATGACCCTTAATCATTAGGTCTCTCACCGCTGTGGTTTGAGCCTGGCTCGGGTCTCACGTGAGACGCCAAGTTCTGCAACGGAGGTCAGGTGTTTTTTCTCCGGGTACTCTGATTTTCGCCCACCTCTGATTAACGATCGGCTCGATATGAGTGAAATAATCTTGAAAGGGCCGTAAAACCAAAACCAAGATAAAAAAAAATAATAACTAGAATTTGTTTTTCTACAAAAACACAGATGTCTCCCCTGTTCATAGAGAAATAAGAAAGTTATTGACCGTACACAAAAAAGCCCTTTTTTACTTTTGACCTCTAAGTATGGCCTTGACCTTTGAGGTACAACACATCGTCTCATTACGGTGAACATTTCTGCCAAGTAATTTCGTAATCCATCAAATAATAAGAAAGTTATTGACTGTACACAAAAAAGGCCCCTTTTCTGACCTTTGACCTCTAGGTATGACCTTGACATTGCTGGTACGGACCTTGGTCTGGCACACGTCTCATCGTCTAATGAAGGTGAACATTTCTGCAAGGTTGCTGTAACAAGAGGGCCATGATGGCCCTGGATCGCTCACCTGATCCACACTGAAGCAATGAAATGGTAGGTAATACAGTAAGGTGCCTTGTCAGAAGGAAAATACATGCCAAATATTAAGGCTCTATCTCAAATGGTTCAAAAGTTATGATAAAGTAGATCAAAGGTCAAGGTCACAGATCAAAGATTCTGTATGAATGTGAAGCCATTGTCACAAGGAATATACATGCCAAATATGAAGGCTCTATCTCAAATGGTTCCAAAGTTATGATTAAGTAGGTCACAGATCAAATTTTTTGCATGAGTGGGAAGACCTTTTCAGAAAGGAACATACATGCCAAATAAGAAGGCTCTACCTTAAATGGTTCAAAAGTTATGACAAAAACGATCAAAGGTCAAGGTCACAGGTCACAAATTTTGCATGGTTGGGAAGCGCTTGTCACAAGGACCCTACATGCCAAATATGAAGGCTCTATCTTAAATGGTTCAAAAGTTATGAGAAAGAAGGTCAAAAGTCAAGGTCATAGGTCAAAATTTTTTGTGTGGGTGAAAGTCGTTGCCACAAGGAACACACATGCCAAATGTGAAGGCTCTACCTCAAATGGTTCAAAAGTTATGATAAAGTAGGTCACATGTCAAGGTCAAGGTAACAAGTCATTTTTGTATGGCACAAGGAAACTACATGCCAAATATGAAGGCTCTATAACAAATCCTTCAAAAATATGTCAAAGTAGGTAAAGGTCATAAGACAAAATTTTTTGTATGGGTAGGAAGACCTTTTCACAAGGAACATACATGCCAAATATGAAGGCACTATCTCAAATGGTTTAAAAGTTATGATAAATTAGGTCAAATGTCAAGGTAAAGGTCACATTTTATGTATGAATAGGAAACCCTTGTCGCAAGGATCCAACATGCCAAATATGTAGGCTGTATCTCAAATGCTTAAAAAGTTATGACAAAGTAGGTCAAAGGTCAAGGCGATGGGTCAAAAATTTGGAATGGTTGGGAAAACATTGTCACAACGAACATACATGCCAAATATGAATTCTCTATCTCATATGGTTCATAAGTTATGATAAAGTAGGTCACAGGTCATGACCCATATTCGAACTTAATTGAGATATTGTCCAGATGATCATTCTGAGCAAATTATGATGATTGGACTAAAACTATGGCCTCTTGGAGGGTTCCCAACGTTTTTTTTATTTGACCTGCCGACCTTCTTTTTGAACCGACATGACCCATATTCAAACTTGACCCAGATATTGTCAAAATGATCATTCTAAGCAAGTATGATGATGATCTGACCAAAACTGGGGCCTCTAGTGTGTTAATAAGGTTTTGCTATGATTTGATTTACTGATCTTAATTTTGACCCCACATGACCAAATTCTAACTTCAACGATATTGTCAGGATGATTACTCTGAGCCAGTTTGAGGATGATTGGACCAAAACTGGGGCCTCTAGAGTGTTATCAAGGTTTTTCTATGATTTGACCTACTTATTGACCAGACATTACCAATACTCGAAATTAACCGAGATATTGTCAAATGATCATTCTGAGCAAGTTTGATCACGAACAGACCAAAACTGTGGCCTCTAGGCTGTTCACATTTTTCTATGATTTGACCTACTTTTTGACCCGACATGACCGGTATTCGAACTTGACCGAGATATTGTCAAGATGATCATTCTGAGCAAGTTTGATGATGATCGGACCAAAACTGTGGTTTCTAGTGTGTTCACAAGATTTTTCTATGATTTGAACTACTGACCTACTTTCTGACCCGATATAAACCATATTTGAACCTTTCCTAGATATTGTCAAGATGATCATTCTGAGCAAGTTTGATGAAAATTAGACTGTAAATGCAGTCTCTAGAGTGTAAACAATGTTTTTTTTTCTACGATTTGACCTACTTTTTGACCCCAAATGACCCATATTCAAACTTGACCAAGATACTATAGAGATGATCATTCTGAGCAAGTTTGATGATGATTTGACCGAAACTGTGGCCTCTAGAGTGTTCACAAGGTTTTTCTATGATTTGACCTACTGACCTACTTTTTGAACCGACAAGACTCATATTCAAACTTGACCGAGATATTGTCGGGTTGAACATTCTGACCAAGTTTGAGGAAGATTGGACCAAAACTGTGGCCTCTAGAGTGCTAACAAGGTTTTACTATGATTTGACCTACTGACCTACTTTTTGATCCGACATGACCCATATTCGAACTTGTCCGAGATATTGACAGGATGATCATTCTGAGCAAGTTTGAGGATAATTGGACCAAAACTGTGGCCTATTGCTAACAAGGGTTTTCTATGGTTTGACCTACTGACCTACTTTTTGACCCGACGTGACCCATATTCGAAATTGACCCAGATATTATCAAGATGATCATCCTGAGCAAGTTTGAGGATGATTGGACCAAAACTGTGGCCCCCTAGAGTGTTAACAAGGTTTTCCTTTGATTTGACCTGGTGACCTACTTTTTGACCCGACATGACCCATATTAAAACTTGACCGAGATATTGTCATGATGATCATTCCGACCAATTTTGATGATGATTGGATCAAAACTGTTGCCTCTAGAGTGTTAATGAGAAAAGTTTACGGACGCACGACGAACGACGACGCCTGACATCTCAAAAAAGATGTCACAAAAGCTCACCATGACCTTCGGTCAGGTGAGCTAAAAAGTCCATCCAGAAATAAAAAAGTTATTGACTGGACCTTTGACCTCTTAGCATTACCTTGACCTTGGAGGTACCGACCTGGGTCTAGCGCACAACACATCGTCTCATGATGGTTAACATTTCTGCCAAGTAATTTCACAATCTATAAAGGAATAAGAAAGTTATTGAATGAACAATAAAAAATGCCCCTTTTTGACCTTTGACCTATTAATATGACCTTGACCTTTGAGGTACCAACATGGGCCATGCAAGAGACACATCGTCTCATTGTGGTTAACATTTCTGCCAAGGAATTTCAAAATCCATCTACAAACAAGAGGGCCCACACGGCCCTGGTTCGCTCACCTGTCTGTCACTGTCTCGATTACATTCTATTTTAGCTATGGTGGCCATCTTTTTCATCAGCAGTGATTTTAGCTTATTTGGTAGGGAGTAACCTAGGTAACATTCCTGTGAAGTTTGAATCAAATTGGCCTTAGGGTTTAGGAGGGGTTCACGTTTGAATCAGATTTACAATATTTTTCTATTTTTAGCTCCGGTAGCCATTTTTTTCATCAGAGTGGGATTGTTTTAGCCTTTTTGGAAGAGGGTCATCTAAGCAACATTACTTCAAAGTTTGAATGAAATTGGCCCAAGAGTACAGTAGGAATTGTCATTTGAAGATTTTTTTTTATTTTTAGCTCTGGCAGCCACCTTGTTCATTGGAGAAGAATAAGGTTTAACTATTTTGGTAGGGAGTCACCTAGGCAACATTCCTGTGAAGTTTAAAATCCAATTGGCCCAAAGGTTTAGAAGGAGTTCGCATTTGAAGCAAATTCACAATATTTTTCTATTTTTAGCTCTTGTGACCATTTGTTAATCGTTATGCTATTTTCCTAGAGGGTCATCTACACATCATTCCAATGAAGTTTAGAACCCTTCATGATGACGTGGTCATGCTACTTACCTTGTAAACCAGGGGTAGCAGTATCGATCCCAGGCTTCTCCAGACTTTCAGATTGGTCTTTAAACAGGGGTCCCATCACTGTATGACCTTAGCTTTCGGTGAGACTTCAACTCAAACACTCACTCCTATGAAGGAACCTTTATGCCAAATATGAAGGCTGTATCTTAAATGCTCCAAAAGTTATGACAAAGTAGGTCATAGGTCAAGGTCACGGCTAAAATTTTTTGAATGATTGGGAAAACTTTGTCACAGGGAACATACATGCCAAATATGAAGGCTCTATCTCATATGGTTCAAAAGTTATGATAAAGTAGGTCACAGGTCAGATATTTATATGAGTGGGAAGCCCTTGTCACAAGGAACCTACATGCCAAATATGAAGGCTCTATCTCAAACAGTTCAAAAGTTATGACAAAATAACCTACTGATCTACTTTTTGATTTGACATGACCCATATTCGAACTTAACTGAGATATTGTCCAGATGATCATTCTGAGCAAGTTTTATGATGATTTGACTAAAACTGTGGCCTCTAAGAGTGTTCAAAACTTTTTCTATGATTTGACCTGCTGACCTGCTTTTTGACCCGACATGACCAATATTCAAACTTGACCCAGATATTGTCAAGATGATCATTCTGAGCAAGCTTGATGATGATCGGACCAAAACTGGGGTCTCTAGTGTGTACACAAGGTTTTTCAGCAATCTGACCTACTGACCTACTTACTGGCCAGATATGACCCACATTCAAAATTAACTGAGATATTGTCAAATGATCATTTTTAGCAAGTTTGATGATGATCAGACCAAAACTGTGGCCTCTAGTGTGTTCAGAGGGTTTTTCTATGATTTTATCTCCTGACCTACTTTTTGGACCGACACGACCAATATTTGAACATGACTCAGATATTGTCAAGATGATCATTCTGGGCATGTTTGATGATGATCGGGCTAATCTGTGGCCTCTAGTGTGTTCACAAGGTTTTTCTATGATTTGACCTACTGACCTACTTCTTAACCTGAAATGACCCATATTCGAACTTGACCGAGATATTGTCAAGACTATCATTCCGAGCAAGTTCGATGATGATTGGACCAAAACTGTGGCCTCTAGTGTGTTCACAAGGTTTTTCTATGATTTGACCTACTGACATACTTTTTGACCTGCCATGACTCATATTCGAACGTGTCCAAGATATTAACAAGATGATCATTCTGAGCAAGTTTGATGATGATTGGACCAAAACTGTGGCCTCTAGTGTGTTCACAAGGTTTTTCTATGATTTGACCTACTGACCTACTTTTTGAACCGACATGACTCATATTCGAACGTGACTAAGATATTATCAAGATGATCATTCTGAGCAAGTTTGGTGATGATTGGACATAAATTGTGGCCTCTAGTGTGTTCAGAAGGTTTTTCTATGATTTGACCTAATGACCTACTTTTTGACCCGACAACACCTATATTCGAACTTGACTGAGATATTGTCAAGATGATCATTCTGGGCTAGTTTGATGATGATCGGACCAAAACTGTGGCCTCTAGTGTCTTCACAAGGTTTTTTCCTGATTTGACCTAATTTTTGACCCAACATGACCCATATTCGATCTTGACCGAGATATTTTGTGGTGGTACAAAATGTGTGCAAGTTTAGTTAAAATCAAATCATAAATGAAACAGCTATCATGCAGACAAGACCAAAATGTACAATTTTTGCCCTTTCAGGGGCCGTAACTCCGTAACACATAATGGGATATGGCTGGTTCAAGAAAGGAACCCAGATCCCATGGTGGTACAAGTTATGTGCAAGTCTGGTTAAAATCAAATCATAAATGAAGATGCTATCGTGCGGACAAGACCAAAATAGGCAATTTTTGCCCTTTCAGGGGCCGTAACTCCGTAGCACATGATGGGATATGGCTGGTTCAAGAACGGAACCCCGATCTCAAGGTGGTACAAGTTGTGTGTAAGTCTGGTTAAAATCAAAACATAAACGAAGATGCTATCCTGCGGACAAGACCAAAATAGGCAATTTTTGCCCTTTCAGGGACCATAACTCAGTTACACATGATGGGATATGGCTGGTTCAAGAAAGGAACCTAGATCTCATGGGGGTACAAGTTGTGTGCAAGTCTGGTTAAAATCAAATCATACATGAAGATGCTATCGTGCGCACAAGAAATTGTTTACGGACACACTGACGCACGGACAAAATGTGATCACAAAAGCTCACCTCGTCACTACGTGACAGGTGAGCTAATAAAAAAGTTATTGACCAAACACGAAAAAAGGCCGCTTTTTTACCTTTGACCTCTAAGTATGACCTTGACCTTTGAGGTACCAACCTGGGTCATGCACGCAACACATCGTCTCATGGTGGTTAACATTTCTGCCAAGTATTTTCAAAATCCATCTAGAAATAAGAAAGTTGTTGACAGAACACAAAAGGCCCCTTTTCCTACCTTTAACCTCTGTATGACCTTGACCTTTGAGGTACCAAACTGGGTCATACGCGCAACGCGTCGTCTCATGGTGGTTAACATTTCTGCAAAGCAATTTCAAAATCCATCTAAAATATGAAAGTTATTGACCAAACACAGAAAAAGGCCCCTTTTTTACCTTTGACCTGTGTGTATGACCTTGATCTTTGAGGTACCAACCTGAGTCATGTGTGCAACACATTGTCACATGAAAGTTAACGTTTCTGCCAAGTAATTTCAAATTATATCCAAAAACAAGAAAGTTATTGACAAAACATGAAAAAAGGCCCCTTTTTACCTTTGACCTCTAAGTATGACGTTGACCTTTTAGGTAAGCCCCCGCCCATAGGGGCTTAAAGAAATATATGGGCTGCACGATGCTTCCACGCAGAGCTGAATCCGGCCCGCACACTAGTACTGGTAAATCGCTTGGAGGATCTAACCCTGTCCAGGAACCGCGGTGCGAGCAGACCGTCCATGCTAATAAACCCTATTAGTTTCATTGAGCGACAGGGCTTGACATGTCATTTCATCTCAATGTCGGGTAAAAGTCCCACAAAATTGGAAGCAACGTCTCCAAAATGACCTTTACAGTGTTGACGGGGACGTTAAACCTCAAATCAAACAAATTGACCTTTGAGGTACCAACCTGGGTCATGCACGCAACACATCATCCCTTGGTAGTTAACATTTCTGCCAAGTAATTTAAAAATCCATCTAAAAATAAGAAAGTTATTGACCAGACACGATTTGTCCAAATATATATACACACCCACAAACTTCCAAGGGAGATAACTAAAAAAGTATAAATGCGAGAGTTATAATCCTTGCGATCTGCACATCGTCTAATATTGATTAATATTTATATGGAGTTTCGTGAAGATAACTTGAACGGTTTTCAAGTTATAGAGTGGACACGAATTTGTGACAGACAGACGGACACCCGAGGGAAAAACAATATGTCTCTCCGAAAAACATTTTTAGTGGGAGACATAATAATCAACCTTATTTATAGAGGGTAACAGATTCCGTTCTAGTACTAATCTTCCATGTGGCCCCCTTTTCCTGGGTAGTAACCAGTACTAAGCAATGTGGACAAAGTCTTTTGCTCAAGGAGACAACACATGGCGGGGATCGAACCGACTACCTATCTCAAACCTGGTGCTTTACCACTGCACCACAGCGCTCCTGCCAAGACAATGGTTAGTTTATACTAATTTATTTTAGTTCGATTGCGATGAAAGCTTTAAGCTTATTGAATCGCTCTCGAACACTCATTCCGGGTGTTTTCACGCGCGCGCGAGAGAGAGGCAGTGGCTTTTACACCACTGCTACCCATTTACACCTGGGTGGAGTGGGGCAGTGTCATTACGTGTCTTGCCCAAGGACACACCTCGATACCGGTGGCGGATTCGAACGCACAACCTCTCGATCATGAGTCGAACGCGCTAACCACTGCGCTATCGAGGCTGACAATAATGTCCAAACAGACAATGGCTGTGGGTACTCGTTAGAACCGCCTCATTGAGGCGGTTATAACGAGCACCCACAACCTATGTTTGCAGATGTGACAAATTTCCTTCAGAAAAGTAACCATTTTGGAGATATGAAAGAATGCACTGTCACACGGGCGTATCGTCGTAATGCATGGCTTTGGAAACAGGGAAAAATTTTACTCCCTCCATGTGTCATGCTGTGGCTTGAGACTGTAGGGACTATGAATTGTACATTTTCCCCCAAGCACACCTCTTAGATGACTCTGTCTTGTATTTTCCCCAAGCACACCTCTTAGATGGCACTGTCTTGTATTGGTAATGCACATTAAATAAATAGCTACAGTAAAACCTCCACTAATGGTCACCTCTCTTCAGCAGCCAGAATAATTCCTGCCATAGCATTTTACTATATATTTAACCTCTGCTCAGCAGCCACCCCTCTCCTCCAGCCAGTAGCCACTTTACCAAATCTAAATCCCCTCTATTAAACAGCCAAGAGTTAACTCAATAGCAAAAACTCGGATGTAATAATAGGAATTTCAAAATTTATTTTTCTCAAAACTACCATTGCGATATATGCAGATGACACCTCTCCATCATTTATTTTTCCTTTAGTACAGCCATGTTGACCTGTCCTCAATAATCACTATTTTTTGTCTGTCGATAACAAGCCATACATCATCTCAGACATTTCTGTTGAACAGCCACCTCCCTTAAACAGCCAATTTTGGAATTTTCCCAGGATGGCTGTTTAATGGAGATGTAGATGTTAAAGCAAATTCATAAATCCTAATTCTGTCAAAAAAGGTCAATATTAAGACAAAAAATAAAACAAGAGGGCCCTGGATGGCTCCCCTGATCCATACTGTAACAAGTGGGCCCTGGGGAGGGCCATTATGGGCTCCAGTACTATAATTTGCATATCTTGAGGGAGGTCTAAAAGGTGGAGCTTCATACTGGAACCTTCTGGTTTCAAACAAGAAGATTTTTAAAGGTTTTCCTTCTACAAGTCTATATAAAACCTGTGGGCCCTGGGGCAGGGCCATATTCGGCCCCAGGGCTATAAATTGAACAGTCTTAAATATCAAACACCTGGGCCTTCTGGTTTCAGACAAGAAAATTTTTAAATGTTTTTCTTATATAACGTGATGTATGACCAAAGGGCTTCAGGGCGGGGGGCATTCTTGGGCGATATCTGTACAGTTTACGCTCCACTTGGCAATTTGTTGTTTTCAACATTTCCTCGTACAGTACATTAAATGTATACAATAACCTCATCATATTGTGTTACCTTGAGCTTAGGTTTCAAAAGTCTGGTAATATTTCTCTACGGAATATGGTACGTTTGACGTAAGATCAACGTAATGTAGCGGTCCAAATGCTTCTACGTGGGACGTCTCAGGCTGTCATCGCCAGGAACTTACAAGTGGGTAAATTGGCGATAACTTTCTTGTACCAGCGTCTACATCAAACAGGAACTACAAATGACAGGCCCAGAAGTGGATGTCCACGGGTCACAACACGTCGACAGAACCGATACATCCGTCTACTCCACCTTCGTTATCGGTTCCGTACAGCCGTCGAGACGTCTCGTGTGACACTAGGAAGGCACAACAATCGAATAAGTGCAGATACGGTCAGGAATCGCCTTTGAGTGTTTGGCTTACGTCCTCGTCGTCCGTACCTTGGTAGGCCATTAACAATACAACTACGTCGGGGTTAGAATGGCGTGGCGGTTTTCTGCAAACATGATTATTTCTGCAAATACTCGCATTCATATTTGGAGTTGCGTTTCATTTTCGGTTCAGTATATTATGGTTGAAGGAATTCAATCAAAAAAAGACAACTGAATAATTTGCAAGTACACATAATTAAATATTCCACAGATAACGACCAACTTACTATAAATAGCAAAGTGCGATTTTTTCGTTTTACAACCTTTTTCATGATTTTGTTTGTGTCAGTCTTTAACTTTACAGACTAAAGTCTTTAAATTTACAGACAGTCTATAAATAAAACAACTTTCTTAGACCTGATGTAAGTCGTCCACTAGATGAAGCTACACACCAAATATCAAAACCTCGGCCTTGTGGTTTCAGGGGAGAAGATTTAATATTTTTTCCTATATAAGTCAATGTAAAACTACAGGGGCCCGAGCTGGGGCATTTTTGGCCCCCGGGCTATAATTTTAACAATCTTGGTAGAGGTCCAGTAGATGAAGCTACACACCAAATATCAAAGACCTGGGCCTTGCGGTTTCAGAGTTTGGCCCCAGGGCTATAATTTGAACAATCTTGAGACGAAGCTTCATACTAAATATCAAACACCTGAGCGTTCTGGTTTCAGACGAAGATTTTTATAGGTTTTCCATATATAAGTTAATGTAAAACCAAGGGGCCCGCGGTGGGGGCATTTTTGGCCCCAGGGCTATAATTTGAACAATCTTGATAGAGGCCAACAAGACGAAGCTTCATACCAAATATCAAACACCCGAGCCTTCTGGTTTCAGACAAGATAATTTTTAAAGCTTTTCCCTATGTAAATAAAAAATCAAAAATGAGTTCCTTTAAGAGCAATGAAAACATTCATAAGAAAGAAGATGGGTCATACTACGTAGTTTCGGCTAATAAAGCCTCATCAGTGACCCTGTAATGATCCGGCAAAGAAAGCCAGAGGAAACATACTGCAAATTTGCAAATTTCGAATAGGCAGTCGATACAAAGACTGATATAAATCAAATTGGGGTCCAAAAAATGAAAAACCTGTCTAGAATATGAGTCTAAACCAATAATTTATTTCTGGTTTCTCAGAATATTCACGCTGATCTCAAAGGACCAAAAGTAAAATATAAACTACACTATGGTTGATGTACGGGGAGACGTTTTACGGCCGCCACACGGCACAACACCAGCTGCAGTGAAGGCAAATAAAAATCAAAAATGAGTTCCTTTAAGAGCAATGAAAACATTCATAAGAAAGAAGATGGGTCATACTACGTAGTTTCGGCTAATAAAGCCTCATCAGTGACCCTGTAATGATCCGGCAAAGAAAGCCAGAGGAAACATACTGCAAATTTGCAAATTTCGAATAGGCAGTCGATACAAAGACTGAAATAAGTCTATGTAAAAACCAAAGGGCCCGGGATGCGGGCATTTTTGGACCCAGGACTATAATTTGTGCTTTCTTAGTAGAGGTCCAGTAGATGAAGCTACACACCAAATATCTAAGGCCTGGGCCTTGCGGTTTCGGAGCAGATTTTTTAAGTTTTAATTAAAAAAATCTATTTTGGGCTCCTGTGACCTTGATGTGCAATGGACGGAAACCATTTGAACAACTTTGAAAGGGGGTCTGAAGCAGGGTCGGTCGGATTAGTGGAAACACAGCTATTTTTTTAAGCCTAACGAGCTTGTTAAGCTAACGATGCTTTGAACAATTGGGCCCTAATGTTTGGGACAGTCTCAGCCACTAGCGAATGAATGCCCCTTGATCGGTTTGTCAGGTCCTGACTTATTTGTCAACATCATGTGGACAAGTCCTTGAAATGAAGACCCCCTTAAACCCCATTTTATATAGAGAAAACTGGGTATACATTGTTTTTCTTATTTCTGCTCCTAGACATAGGTTGTGGGTACTCTTTAGAGCCACCTCATTGAGGCGGTTCTAACGAGCACCCACAACCTGTGTTTGCAGTAAAAATAAGAAAATTATCATGGATTTTCATCTGAAAACCAGCATTTTAGAGATGAGAAAAAATGCTCTAAGTCCCACGGGTGTGTTATTGTAACGAGATGTTTATGTCACTGAAGGCATTTCATAAACAACAATAAGACCAGTACCTATGTCTATGAATTTAATGTATCGATGAGAAACAAGACATATTGGTTACATGGGGATTTAAAAAATCATGTACTATATACACGTGAAATATCCTGATGATGGTGTACAAAAAATAAATGTATCATGCTGCGTGAAAACAGGTTTTAGGTTTCCTCAAGTCGGGGGTTACCGTAGACAGCAGATGTCACTGTTCATATTCCTATCGATAGACTGGGGTATGCAAACACCATGCTGACAGCAATAGCTCTGATCAGACTGCACGTATGCGCAGTCTGGTCAGAGCTTTTGTTGTCCACTTCTGGTGTACACAACAGGTTCTTTTGGAATAGCCCAAATGTATATGGAAATAAAATGTAATTGATGTAACTGGACTTAAGCAATACATGTAGACCTTTGTAAGAAATATACATGCATTAAGACAATGTGAAAAGTTCTCCGAAGGTTATAGAATTGTTTTCCAAGTTAAAACTCAGATGAACACTGTTCACAAAGACTTGTTTCCATGCTTACCTTGAGCACGGACTCTGCCCTGCTCAAATATTATAAGTTTTTCAAAGGTTATAAAACTGTTTTCCAAGTTGAACTCTGATGAACATGGTTTACAAAACTATTTTCCATGCTCAACTCAGCTAAGCACTGGCTGCCCTGCTCATTGATATTAAAACGGTCATTTTGAGCAGTCTTTTCTGGATCTACACTATTTCCATAGATATGTACCTGTCTACAGGGTCAAAAGGTCAACTTAAAAAGAGCTTTATATTTATAACCTCTGGGTCAGATGTGACAGCAATATTTATTAACAAGTTTTCTTAAAACATTCTTAAAACACAGCTTACCTCAAGATGACATGAAAATCTTCATCTGAAAATGTCATCTGTTTATGTCATCTGCTTACTTTTTTTAAAAATATTTTCACATACAGGCAAACAGTGTGGACCCTGATCAGACAGAGCAGTCTGAACTGGGTCCACACTGCTTGCAACTGGGACTTTACACTAACCACCAGACAACAAAGCAGATGACAATTGTTGTGATTGGTACCTTAGGGATTAAGAGTGGCAGTAACACTGTTTGAAGTAGTAATAGCATGTATCAGCTAATTTTGGTGTTTTTTGGATTTGAGGTAATCTTTTTATAGGATTTATCATATGGCGTCGCGCCTGAGAGTGTAAATACGCCATGTAATAAATTCGATAATCCAGCTAGTGGATTAAATATGCAAATTAGTTAGATACGCCCCGTAACGTAACATGTACAACGTGGCGTTTACTCATGGAGGAATCGTTGACGTTTTTGTTAAACAATCGTAAATAAAATGTGTTTTGAATGTCATATGATAAATAGAATCTTGCATTCGTGCTCATGTAGTATTGAATTTATTAAACTCGTTGAGGAAAAGGGATAAAATGCTCGGCAAAGCCTCGCATTTTATCCTTTTTCCTCAACTCGTTTAATAAATTCAATAATAAGATCCTCTATATAAGCTCAAATACTTTGGCAGCCAGCCTGTTGGTTAGTTTGACCAGCAACAAAGGTCATAATTATGAGATTGGACCTCTGTTCAGGGTTTATCCTAAGTCTCGAGAAGCCCGTAAAATTTTTGTAACACTTTCAAAGACATGGGCAGAGTACTCATTCAACACACTCTTAACCCTTGTCCTGCTGAATATTTAAATATGTCACACCCACCACTGATTATCAGCCAATCCGATTACTTGATACTTGATGCAAATTATTGCAACAAATTCATAAACTGGATGGCAAACAATGAAGATCCTGATCAGATGGCTTCTTCAGAAGCCATCTGATCTGGATCTACATTGTTTCAAATATAAGGTATATCCGGCCTCAGCAGGACAAGGGTTAAGAAAAATAAATACATTAAACTTTAGTTTGGCATCTTACAGCCCAGTCAACACTATTGACGGTGTAGAAGCCATTTGATCGGGATCTACAATTTCTCAATTAGTTGGCTAATATGAACGAAATAATTTATCAGTATCTTGATTGGTTTACTGTCAGACATGGTGTGGCTTAATTTATTCAGCAGAAAAAGTGTTAAGACAAGAATCTTCGAAAGTCTTCAGATCTGGATCTACACTGTTTGTAAAGGTATGGTATATTTTGTGTTCAGCGGGACAATCCCCTCGGGATAACTAGTAAGGCCACTGATCAGAATTTTTTTTTTTTTTTTTTTTTGCTACCAACCACTCTACCCAGTCTTCCAAACACTGACATACATAGACGTCAGTTATTACGAAACGAAACTTATTTCTCCAGCTCCCAGTGCTGCATGACCTGCAGCGTTATTCTAGAAGTTCATTTTTTCTCTTTTTTTTTTTCCGAGAAAATGAAGTTTGACATTACAATGTCAGATACAAGCCTTGACATTTAATGTGAATTGTCTGCTATAGCAGAATATTCACATTATGAAAAAGCTTTTTTCGTCGCCTTGGCATATCGAGTGTATGATTTACAAGAAATGTCAAGGCTTTTTTTGCCCTACTTATAGACTGTCTGCTCTAAAATTTCCACTGGTACATTAAGGGTTAACTTAACCCTTCTCTTGCTGAATATTCATTTAAGCCACACCCATTTCTGTCTATCAACCAATCAAATTACTTGGTGTAGTTTATTGCTACAAATTCATAAATTGAATGCCAAACAGTGTAGATCCTGATCAGATGGCTTCTTCAGAAGCCATCTGATCTGGATCTATACTGTTTGCAAAGATAGGGGTTGTCGTGAACAGCAAGATAAGGGTTAATACAAGTAGCAATATAAAACTGCTACACAATCTATGTTCTTATACACTTGAGAACGTAACGAGACTTCCTATTGTATAACCTCCAAAAATAAAACGGAATTCTACAGTCAGAAACTTCAAGTGGAACAAGTATAGCTTGTTCACATTGACTTTCAGCTTCGCTCTGGAGTTCCTGATAAATTTTTTCAATAGCTCCATACTGGAAGCCAAACACGGTTTTCATGTTCCTAAACTTATTCGAGATATTAAAGGTTTGAACATTCTCCTATACACAGCTGGAAATACCCAAAGTCATTGCCTAATAGCAATTCATTGGTGGTATTTGATTTTACACACCTAACCGTGCTTGAAGTTTTGTGCCAACTGTACAAATTCTGAACAAAACAAATGTATTAGTGCATTAGAATGGGGATAACTGCGCTGAAAAAAAATGGCTTTTTGTGGGGAGATAAATCGAGTTTTCAGTTACAGCTTTGCTCCTGCATCGCCTTAAAACCAAATTTGCAAACAAAAAACAATTTCCCCAATTGACAATTTTAACCCATTATATACGAGTGGACTTTTCCATTGCTATATGTTGGACAAGTCCATTTGTGAGGCCCATTTGTTTCTTTTCATACCATTTTTGATGGAAAATTCTGTTAGCAAACAGTGCATGCCCTGATCAGACGCCGCAGAATGCGGCATCTGGTCTGGGCCTGTACTGTTTTCCAAGGTACCCCTTTAGGTATTTCCCACATACAATGGGTAAGGACTGTTGTCCCCTTTGTGATTCTCATTTAAGACACCTGTCCCATCTGTTTTTGTCAGGCTTAAAAACAGCAATTTTTAAGGACATGAATAGTCAAAGGAACAAAATTCAAGGAACGATTTTCAAGAACATTCATTTCTCAACATAAAATGTACACCGAGAAAGTGATTCAAACCAGTCCCACAAAAGGGCGACTATAATGAGTACTCCCCTGATTTCTTTGGGAAATACACGGTC
>CAUZLF010000242.1:0-68979 GCA_963580285.1 Lucinisca nassula | reverse complement strand
GTTGAGAAGCTTGCCAGCCAAGTAATACCCAATAGGTATGGCAGTGTCACTATCCTACAATGGCAGACAATATCATGCTGCAGCGTGTAGACGCTTGTACAAAACCTTGCTTGAATCAATTGGTCACAGGGCACATGGAATTGATCAGAAAACTCGCCATCATTTTGGACCATCGTGAAACTGCCTTACTAACGCTATGAACTGCGCGGACAGCCAAATTTCACTATAAGTTTCCAAAGACCCTCACGAATGGCTGTAAACTGCTTTGGTAAGGTCAACAAAGGCCCGTGCTTTTGTCTTAAATGCATCACACACCTGCTTCGTGCAATTTCTATCTACAATAGGTTGGGTTTCACAAGACTTGTTGCTTAGCCACTGCCAGATGTCTTGTGTGCCTCTGAGCCTAGTCTGGGCTCTTTTTTTTTTTTTTTTTTTTTGGTTTGGGTTTTACGGCCCTTTCAAGATTATTTCACTCATATCGAGCCGATCGTTAATCATAGGTGGGCGAAGACTGGAGTACCCGGAGAAAAACCACCTGACCTTCCGTTGCAGAACTTGGCGTCTCACACATGACCCGAGCGAGGCTCGAACTCACGGCGGTGAGAGACCTAATGACTAAGAGTCAGCGCTCTTATCCATTAGGCCACGGAGGCCCGTTAGTAGTCTGGGCTCTGTCTTACATTTGTTTCAATAGTCGGCCTTATCAAGTACGAAGGTCGGGCGTCTATCGAGGTTTACCTTTCGGTTAACTGTTTTCAAAGTGACATACTACCTTATTCTTCTTTGGATTGCTTTCATATTTAACCCTTCTCTTGCTGAATATTCAGTTTAGCCACACCCATCTCTGACTTCGAACCAATCAGAATACTTGATGTAATTTATTCCTACAAATTCATAAACTGAATGTCAGTGTAGATCCTGATCAGATGGCTTCTTCAGAAGCCATCTGATCTGGATCTACACTGTTTGCAAAGATAGGGGTTGTCGTGAACAGCAAGATAAGGGTTAAACTGTGGCTTCATTGGAGGTACTCCTTTCCTATTCAATCCATTAATGGCACCAAGTATCAACGTTCTGGTGAAAGTTGCCATTTTTCGAACTTAAGTTTATTTAGAAGCTTTCCCTTTCCCTCGTGCTATATATAAGGAGTAAGATTCCATTTGGTACAAAAAGGGTTAAAACAGTGTCTTTCCTATTTGTAGTACCAACATTTTTTGTAGATGATGTTTGATATTTTTATTACTTTTTTGTTTAAATATAGATTGTGGGAGGCGGTTCTAACGGGTATCCAAAGTGAATACCCTGAAACCCACACTTGTGGGACCTAGAGGGTCTTGCTAAAGGCCTTTTCTCTCTTTCAACAGCTAAGTCATTAGGAGTATCTAATGTTTCTGTTATGAACTGATATAATATTTAAGCTCTAAATACCTATTTATTTGATCATAATAGAGCACTACCTATAAATTTCAACTTCAAACGATTTTACAATTGATTTTCCTGTGTCCAAGGCATATTGCAAACCTCTCATGGGTGTTTGTAAATATATCTTGGCATCCATTGACGAATTTCTTTTAGAAATCTTTGTGGGTGGTGATAAATTAAGTTGATGTAACAAAAGTGAAAATACGTGTGAAATTAGGGTAAATTACCTTGCCACGTAACATACTAGTATAAATGAGATATCTACTAGTAGGTTTGTTTTCATTAGCGAACCATGTTCTAGCAGTACAAGAAGGTGCTTTGTGTCGTACCCATTTCTATACACACTACAATGAAATTCCGCTATTAAGACCACCTAAAATTAAGATTAATTCAGCTTCGAAAACCTTATTTATTCTTTCAATGTGTTTTCTGCATGCAGTGTCCTCTGGTCAGAGACCACCTCTTGGACTGTTCAAAAGTGGTCTTAAAGACCACTTTTGAACAGTCCCAAAGGTGGTCTTAATATAGAAATTTTACTGCATATTATTGTCTGTTATTTCTGCTCTATTAGGTGATTCTAAAGAGCATCCACAGTCTATATATGTTTCAAATAGAAGTGAAGGCAATGATCAGGAATCGATACAATTAACCCAGACACCAAAGGGAAATAAGCACAAGCATGAAACAACTAGACCCTAATGGAAACATCAATAGCGGAAAGCAAAAAGGACAGTTACTTTCCCCCAAAATGGCCAATTGGCTATCCAAAGCAAAATAGTATAAGCGATACACACACTCAAAGACAACAAAATGACAAAAATAAACCGCGACAGAAGAACCGCATTGGAACGGTCAGTGAAACAAATTCCACTGGGGGCTTAAATCGATTTTAAGTGGCCACAATCCTCGCCCTTATTTCCGTCGCTATTTAGACAACTAATTTGTTCAGTCCGCATGAAGGCCTCCCAACTCATCAGTGCAACATCTCCGTGAACACAAAAATCAAACAACCACAGAGATGAAACAACGGTGAGGACTCGACAGCATGAAACCACGGAAATGCTGGAGCAAAAGAAGACCAAAAGTTAGACTCCGATGGGCAAAAGATCACAAATCATCACTTGATTCTTGGTCGATCCAGCCAAGTTCATACATACAAATATTCGTGGCCCATAAGGTGTTCGAGCCATTTAAGGGGAATGGGAACACCTGGCAGATGTTCCGCCATTTTTCATAGGGAGACAACTTTCGGGACTCCCTGTTCGCTTTTCTATAAGTCTTGTCCCAATGAGAAAGGGTCTACTCTTAAAGGAAAGAATTTGCTCCTCAGGAGCAAATTCTTTCCTTTAAGAGTTGACCCCTATTGACATGGGAGACAAAAATACTTTTGCAGGAGTTGCCTCCCCTGAAGGTATTCCCATTCCCCTTAAGTATTTAGTTTGGTTCTCCTGTTCTGGATATCATTGGTTACTAAGCACAGCACGTTTTCGTTGCTTATGTCCACATTGCTAGAAATTTAACGGGGAATTTATAGAAATTATCCGTGGTGAGATCAGTGTTGCATAAATGGGTTGCATATTAAAACGGGTTACATGCATGTGGACTGGAATCATGCGTTGGGTTTGCCCAACCCATAGATACAGACTTCGTTGTTTGCTTACAGGACAGGAATTTAAGGGTTAAATTGTTTACATTATCCATTTCTCGGTCAGTGTTCGCTAATTCTCTTATGTCACAGGTTGTTCACTTATTCTGAGGATTACTCAATATATTGATAAATATAATATCAAATTGCTGTGGTATGTATGAAGAAAACATGTGGTTTATTGAAAATTATAACTTGAACCAGATCATTGACCAAGAAGAGTCACGGTAAAACCATAGTGTACATGTATATAGAAAACCTGTCTTACAAAACCCTAAAAGATAAAGTGCAAGGACTCCAAGTCCTAAACAGAGCAGGGATGCAAACTGTATATACTCTTCTGAAACTAGCACAGTTAAGATGGACAGGCCAAGTTACCAGAATGCCTGAGAAACGTTTGCCAAAGAAAAGTCTCTATACAGAACTAGATATGGGCATACGCTTCCATGTCGGTCAGAAAAAGGGCTACAAGGACACCCTCAAAGTCACTCCCCCCCTTCACCCACACACCAAAACCTCAGGGACTTCAACCATTCCAACAGGGTCGTGCGCACAGGATAGAGCAAAGTGGCTAGGGGTCCCAGTGAATACGAGGCAAGCAAAACTGAGAATCAGTGAAGCTGAGCAGAAACGCGCACAACGCAAGGCCAGAGCTAGGGCATCACCGACAGATGTCTTCCCCTAGCCTCTATTGCTCTATCTGCAACAAACAGTTGGCCCCCGCCCATCGGGGCCTTTAGAAATAGATGGACTGCACGATGCTTCCATGCAGAGCTGAAACCGACCGCACATGGGTACTGGTAAACCGCTTAGAGGTTCAAACAGTGCAGGCCCAGAATGCGGCGTCTGATCAGGGCCTGTACTGTTTTACACATCATGATTGCATGGGGTATTTCATGCCAATCAAATTGCTTAAATCGTTTGCCGATTAAATAAACAGTTTCAGGAAATCAAAGACTTACCTTGGATTTGGTCCAAATGGCACTGATAAGACAAAAAGCGGATTAATAGCACTTTTTGCATGAATACATATTACACACTACAAAGGCTTTTACACTTGAAAGTGTTTATTTACTTAGCGTATCCTTGTAGATATCCATCTTGAATGAGGCATATTAACGCTCATGTGCCTAACGTCACCCTAAAGGAGGCCACTGACGGAGAGTGAAGACTCAGATCAGACGCCGCAAAACGGGACATCTGACCAGGGTCTTTGCTAGGCTCAGGAATACATGTAAAACTAACAACAAATAAGACAAGTTGGTCGCCATTTAAATTAGAATTGGACTTATGACTTTACAAGACGGGCCTCCGTGGCCTAGTGGATAAGAGCGCTGACTCTTAGTCATTAGGTCTCTCATCGCCGTAGGTTCGAGCCTCGCTCGCGCCAAGTTCTGCAACGGAAGGTCAGGTGGTTTTTCTCCGGGTACTCCGGTTTTCGCCCACCTCTGATTAACGATCGGCTCGATATGAGTGAAATAATCTTGAAAGGGCCGTAAAACCCAAACCCAAAAATTACTTTACAATGGACTCTGTTTGTGATATAGGAAGCGCACAAGGCGTAGGCGTCATTGAATCATGTCGATGCAACGTCAGGTGGTGCAGTTCATCACGAAAACACGCCTATATAATTTTGACCCCCTCATACCCCACTTTTATATAGTAAAACTGGGGTTCAACGGGGTATACATTATTTTTCTTATTTCTGCTCAAAAACATAGATTGTGGGTACTCGATAGAACCGCCTCGTCGAGGCGGTTCTATCGAGTACCCGCAATCTATGTTTTGAGCAGAAATAAGAAAAATATCACAATTTTTCTTCTTAAAATTTCTATTTTTTGGTCCCAAAAATGGCAATGTATTTGTATAGGCGTGTGCCAGTTACCAGAGAGGGTTAATATTGATCCACACTGTTTGTGTAGGTGTGGGTACCCGTCTAAAGGGTTGAAAGGGCTAAAGACATCGGGTTTACAAGGTCGTGTAATAACCATCCCTCTAAATCCCACTTTATGCAGAGAAAAAGCCGGCCTCGGTTGCTCAGTCGGATGCGCGTCTGACTGGTGATCAGGAGGACGCGGGTTCGATACCTGCCGGGGTCGGCAACATTCTTGCGTGGAGATGGATCATGAAATCTTTTCTACGGTCATTCACTCCCTTTCACTGATTCAAGAAGGGCAGTTATGGAATGTGCACTTTACTGGTTAATCGCTCTGGCCCAGACAGTGTGGATAAGTACACTGACCGGCCCAAAAATTACCTAAAGTAGTGTTGACTGGGCCGTTAAACTCCAATACAAACAAACAAATCATACAGAGAAAATTGGGGTTACGGAAGTTGACTTACTCACCAACATAGATTGTTGTTACTTGTTAGAATCGCCTCATTGAGGCGGTTCTAACGGGCACAAACACTCTGTGTTTGGACATGAAATTAGAAAAAAAAATATTGTTTTCATGTGAAAAATGCCAGTCCTGTAAGTATAAAAGACACCATCAAAAGAAAATGGGAATAGCATCGCCTCAATATCCCTTTAGTTGTTTTCCTCGTTGTTTTAACATGCCGTTTGAGTAACTTGAGACAAAAACAAGCCTTTATGCCCTTTTATATTAATCAATATTTTTTCATTTGTTTTCTTAAAATCCATACAGAGAAACGCGAGAGGTTGAAATTGGACGCCTGATTATACCCTTAATTGGTACTTATCTGCTGAATCTGTAGAAAAAAACTTGGGGTCAAACGGTCACGTAATGCCGATAATGTAGCTCTACATAGCTAGCTATCGGCCTAACTTGAACTATTTTATTGACTTAACAAAAACGTTATAGCTGTTTTCGAGTTTTAATCTAATTCTGTCCAGTTTATTGACAAATCTAACGAACAGTTAATAGAAATGTCAACAAAAATTCCTACTTTGTTTGATAATCATACGTCTTCTGCCCTGCGTACAGAAGGTTCAACGTCTCTTAATGACATCCTGGTGAACTTACTTCAGTTAAAGAATTCATTTTCAGCATTGATCTGGGAATTTTTACATATGCAATTAACAATGAAATTGACCATTTAGGTAAACTAAACGCTGGAAACATCAATAGAAACGTTAATTAAATGGTCTTAAATGTATTTTGCGTGTACAAAGAAGGAAATGAGATAAATGGTCAATGTTAGGAAAATGATTAGTTGGAAAAAATGGTCAGATAGACGAGATTAAACGAACTGCTTTCCGGTGTCCATTTCCATCTTAAACACTATATGAGCCGGAGTACAGTACATTAGGAAAACATGTCCGTGTGAAATAATGGCGTCCAACGTGGTGTCAGAAGTAACAAATTTGAGGTAAAAATGATAGCATCTTTCTTATTTCTGCTTTCAACATAGATTGTGGGTGCTCGTTAGAACCGCCTCAATGAGGCGGTTTTGAGGCGGTTCTAACGGGTACACACAACCTATGTAATGTAGAAAAAATAAGAAAAATAATGTATACCCCCGTAAACCCCAGTTTTCTCTATATAAAGTGGGGTATAGGGGTCTTCATTTCACGGAGTTGTTCACGTGATCAGAAGGTGCAAGATGCATATACCATAAACGACCACAACCCCTCCGCCCATCTGGGCTTGGCTAATTGATTTGGCTGCATGATGTTTCCATGCATGTTGAAGAAACCCGTCGCACATGAGTACTGACAAACCGCTTAGAAGGTGTCTGCTCAAGCAAAGTGGTCCGAGCATATAAACCCTTTTAGTTTCATTTGGTGGCAGGGCTTAAAGTCATTTCATCTCAATGTCGGGTGATAGTCCCGCAAAATCGGAAGCAGCATCTCAAAAATGACATTAATAGTGTTGACGGGGACGTAAAACCTCAAATCAAACAAACAAACCGTAAACGACGACTCAGAATAGACTGCGCGACTCAGAACAGACTACTGCGCGTCCTCAGAACAGACTGCGCATCTTTTCTGAGTTCTCGCAATAAATACGTACATAATCAAGTTTAGAACTTTAAGCAATTATTGAAATGGCTCGGAAACTAGATTCTTCATTCTTCTTCTTCTTGCTGATGCGTTAAGACAATACAACCGTAGGGACCCACTGTATTCTTATTCAGATAAAGAGTGGTGTTTATGTCACGTATGGGACCGCCTTAAATTCTCAAGTAGGCGTATTTATTGGTTGGTTGGTTTGAATTGAGGTTTAACATCCCCGTCAGCACCATTTAGGTCATTTTTGAGACATTGCTTCCAGTTTTGTGGGACTTTAATCCGAGACTGAGATGAAATGAAATCTCTCTCAAATCCTGTCGCCCAGTGCCACCAAAAGGTTGTACTCATTGGACGGTGTTACTCACACCACTTTGCCTGGGCAGGCTTAGTCTTTTTACCAGTACTTCCAGATGTGCGATGAAACACCATGCAGCCCAATCTATTTCACTAAGTCCCGATGGGCGGGGCGACATTGGGTTGGTTGGGTATGTAAATGAGATCATTTGGACACTCTCAAAGGAAGCCGTCTGGGACATCAGCTGTATAAATATATCTTCAAACGTAACCGACATACGTATAACATTTACTTATTCAATATTTGCTCTCAAACCATCCACAGACCATAAAACAAATACACATCAACAATTAACCCATATATGACGCATGGACCCTTCCATCAAATAGACCGGAGAGGTCCATTTAAAATTTCAGAGGTATCAGACCTGCTTTATTTCTTTTAAGCGGGTATAAAAATAATATCCATGGTTCTTCGCGCAAACAGTGTGGACCCTGATCAGACGCCGCGTTTTGCGGCGTCTGATCAGGGTCCACACTATTTGCCAATTCCAGCCCCCCCCCCCTCCCAACAGACGCACACAAAAATGGGACACCAGACGAACATGGGTTGAAAAAAAAGTACAATTCACTTAATCTGGTTTGCCGCAAGAAAGAGAATTAATCTGTGTATTGACAAATATGTTATTCAATTCCTTTTCAGTCCTTAGAAAATGGTTAGCCAATAACTAGAGCAATTACAATGTCACATCCATGTAATATCAAGTTATCTTTCATGGTTGCAGGGACCGACGTACTTTACACACATGCTCTGTTTGATTATTCGCAGAACCGCTTCAATTTTGTGCTTTACTGCATGAAAGTGACCGCTGTCTCTTAATCATTAGGTTTCTCACCGCCGTGGGGCTGGTTGGGTGAGACAAAGGTTTCGTGTAAATTGAGCCACTGGGGCGTCCAACTGATATCAACTGACGGTGCCTTACAGTTAGGAAAGGCCTACTGTCTTTGCAGAGGATAAGGGTAGATAGGGTGGATTTTTTGTCAGTTTTTTCTTCTGTTTCTAAACACTTCCATTTTCCTTTTCTTCCCTATTCCTCACTTGTATCTCCTCTACTATCTCTTCTATCTCTTTTTCTGTGGGAGACGACACAACATGACCCACAAGGGTTGACGTGTCGTTAAACCCCAATCAATCAATCAATCATTCAATCAATCAATCTCTCGCCGCTGCGGACTCGAGTCTCTGAAAGGCCACGTTCTGCAACGGATATTCAGATGGGCTTTCTCCGAGTACCCCGGTTTTCGGTGACTTCTGATAAACGATCGCCTAGATAAAAGTGAAGTAATCTTGAAAGGGGCGTAAAACCAATCAAAACCAAACGCATAATCACTATGTAAACAGCTCATTTTGACTAAACGCGGCTCATGTAATGTGAATTTATCTACTCCAATAGCTCTTGCTAAATTTCACCTGTATGCAAATTAATCATAAAAACTTAATTTCCAAATTCACAGTAATTTTAGCTGATGCTCTAGATAATGTGAAATGTTTTCGCTCACTAGAATATTAAGCAGGCGCACCTTGGTGGTAAACAGGGAAATTGTGAAGGTATTGGGTAGAAGGCAATAACATTTCTGAGCCGATCAGTGAGAAAAGGGTCTTTAGCCATGTTCCAGTTAAGCTCTTCTAATGACTATGAGCAGCGTACTCGAGAAACACCAGGTCATGTATGTGTTCCTTGTTGCGAACAGCAAAGACTCTCGCAGTCTCGCCAGAGCCTTTGCTGCTCGCCTTTGACATAAGTACTCATTTTTCACGAGCTGCTCATTCGATTAATTCATTGACACCTTTTTTGCAGGAAAGTGCACATTAGAACAGATGACTAACAGTGTAATAAAGTCGCACGGTCACAATTACAAGATCACATCTTAGTTTCGTATAGCGAAAGTCTGTGATACCGTAGGGCCTTATTGTTGACTATAGCATAAGTTTTCTTTGCAGAATAGACGATGGCAACAAAATGAGTCAATGAATATACAGAATCTCACACGGGTTGGCATTACATATGGAATTTATAAAAATCGCCAAAGACTCGTTGCATAAAATTTCAAACGACTGATCACTCGAAAGAGATCTTTTGTATATATTGCAGAACATTTGCTTAAGGATAAGAACGCTGCAGATTTCAGCTTTCTTTGAAGAATTTGCGAAGGAAAACTGACCATGAGAAGCAGTCCGAAAACACCCGTTTCAAATTATATTGAAGAGATTACCACAAAAAAAGCGGTTCTAATGCGTACCCAAAATCTTTGCTTTTTTGCAGGCCTAAGAAAAATAATGCATAACCCATAAACCCCAGTTTTCTCTGTATAAAGTGGTGTGTTTTCACCCCACAGCCGTGTTACCATGCATGATGAACTCGGTTAACTGGGGTTAACAGGGGTAAACCTTATTTTTCTTATTTCTGCTCTAAAATAATGATTGTTGGTTAGAACCGCCTCGATGAGGTTGTTCTAACGAGTACCCACAATCTATATTTTGAGCAGAAATAAGAAAAATAACACATTTTTTTCATCTTAAAAAATGTTTTTTTCGGCGATAAAGGTAACAATGTATTTGTATAGGCGTGTTTTCGTAATAATCTGTTTTGATAAGAAATACACTAAAATCACACAAATAGTTTAAACTTTCCGGGTTGTGTATACCATGAACTACTAACAAAAATGAGGGCACACATGTTTCCCTGTAAAACCGTAATGCGGACACGGAATATGAAATGTTTGGCTGACATGTAGATTAAATTTACAATTGTCAGTTCAAAGAAGTTGTTAGACGTGAAGGCAACGTCGTATGAACGTCGGTGCAACATTGATGTTGCTATGGCCCCTGCTAAAACATTATTTGCTCTGTGGGACTCATCACAAAAACACGTCTAGATAATTTAGACCCCCTCGAACCCCACTTTCATATAGTAAAACTGGGATTTACAGGTGTAAATCTTATAGATTGTGGGTACTCGTTAGAACCGCCTCGATGAGGCGGTTCTAACGGGAATACACAATCTATATTTTGAGCAGAAATAAGAAACATATCACATTTTTTTTTCATCTTAAAATTTTAGCGTTTTCGGTGGTTACGTTTACAATGTATTTGTATAGACGTGTTTTTCGTAATGTACTACAAAACGTAGAAAATGTCATATGGGCGCAGCGAAGGCTAAAATAGTCCAGGTCTCAAGGTTACAAGACATTTTTCATGCTCAACTTAACTGAGCATGAGGTTTGTAATGCACATGACTATTAAAATACAAACACATCAGGCAATTTTCCTGTTCAGAACAGCATAGAAAGTCATCCATCATGCTCATAAATTTTAAAATGCCAACATTTGATGGCTATTTAAAATTATGAGCAGGATAAATTTCGTGCTAAAGTGAGGTGAGCATAAACTTTAAAGCATCTGGCCAGAACGTCAGGACAGTCTATCCACAGTCTTCGTGTTTTGCCAAGGCTCAAGCGACTCTGGTCAGACGGCATGGATGTGCTGGCTTGTTACGGGGCTTTGGACACGCATTGGCTTATCCCTTAGGACGTCGAAAAAAAAATACATATGAAAATGCCGTCTGCTTATGTCGTCTGCTGAAACTCCTTGCAAACATTTTTTTAAATATTTTTGCATACCGGCAAACAATGTGGACCCAGATCAGACTGCTCCTAGAGGAGCAGTCTGATCTGGGTCAACACTGTTTGCAAAAATGACTTTTAAAGTAATCGGCAGACGACAAAACAGGCGATAATTGTCGTGATTGGCTTATGGGTTAAATCGTAGGGGTCACGCGTACATTTAAGAAATGAATTTTATTTTTCTGCAGTTCATGGAAGTATGAACGCAGTGGGTCGCGTGCAAAGTAAATGAACCCCGAAGGGGTTCATGTAAACTTTGCTAGCGACCCACTGTCGTTCATACTTTCATGAAAAGCAGAAAAATTAAGTTTATTTTTTATATTTACATTATTTGCCCCTCATCACTGGGCGAAAAATGCTTGTAGGGCAAATTTTTAAAGCTGAAAAACATTTACACGCTGTGTTTCTACAATGAGCGGAGCAGCGTTGACGTCATCAACGCCCGTAGAGAACAATGGTTTAGAATGACGTCACTTAACGTCACTGAAAATCATGTGATTCGATGCGTTCATGGAAGTATGAACGCAATTGTTTTCTATAGGTTTACATTAGACTTTACACTGGAAATGTAAATATATGTATAACGATATGCAGAATTATGATCAGTTCTCTACTTCAGTACGAGCAGCAGTAGCAGCAGCAGCAGCAAAAACATCACTGTTAATACGAACGGCGACAACAACGAAGACGACGGATATGAAGGCAAAATAACCAAGCAGTCTCATAACGACAGCCCGTTATTGTGCTAAAATGGCATCAATAACAAATATTTAGCAGATATATTTTTTCATATCCATTTCCTTTTTTTAGACCAAATATAGAGTGTGGGTGCTCGTTAGAACCGCCTCAATGAGGCGGTTCTAACGAGTATCCAAAATCCATGCCTCTGAGCAAGACAAGGGAAATAATGAATACCGCCAGTAAACCTCACTTCTCTCTATATCAAGTGTGGGATTACAGGGGTGTTCATTTCACGGAGATGACGATTCACTAAAAGAGAAATCCTCAGAACATGTCTATACAAGGGTTTTGAAAAGGTTTTAAGTTTACTAATTAACCCATATATGCCTCGCGGCCCTTTTCTGGGACATTGGCAAACAGTGCAGACACAGATCAGACGCCGCAAAACGCGGCGTCTGACCTGTGTCTTCACTATTTGCTTAAAGAACACTCATTTTTGTAAAATTTCCTACAACCAATAACGAACCTGACACCCCTATAATTGGAAATGGTCCACTCCAAACTTACTGGATGGAATATTCCATTGTCATATATGGGTTAATGAATTTGAACGTCCTCACTGAACTTAGATCTCTCTTTTAGAATGTACTTACTATTATTATATTTTAACCCTGAAAAGATAATTTGTCAAAAAATATGATAATACTCCTTCTGACCCCACAATGACCTCTTCTGGTGGTCATCATGTGGCATTTTAAACAATTAACATGATCAGTTCGTCAAAACAACTTTTGAAATATCCCGCATTCCTGGGTATTGCGACCATGAAAAGACAATAGAATTGGAGACGTTACATGTGAAAAGGTGCTATCAGCCGTGTGGTAGGACATCATTGCTCAGTCTGACTGGGGTCGCCACTGTTCTCTCATGCAAAAACGCAACGTTTCCTAATTAAGGGAAACATATTTCTCTCTCTCTCTCTCTCTCTCTCTCTAACATAAAATATGTTTTTTGTCATTATTATAGCCCCGTTGCAAACATTTGCCCTAAAATATTTGTTTGCGGTTACATGCTGAAATCATCATATCAAAGCGAGCCCGACGTCATCGACGTAAATACGGCATTAACGTCTTTCGCCAAGAGGAATTAGGACGATATATGTATACAGTAAAACCACCTTTGGAACTGTTCAAAAGTGGTCTTTAAGACCACTTTTGAACAGTTCCAACGGCGGTCACTTACTAGAGGACCCTGGGTCTAGCAAACACTAATACAGAACCGCTGAAACCTTTTTATATGCGTTTGAGAGCCGAATTAGTCTTAATTTTAGCTGGTCTAATAGAGCAATTTTACTGTACTTTATTCTTTGTAGCAGTCCGGGGTACAGCTGTCCTTATATATAGCCAAGTAGTAACAGGCACCAGAATATAACGTCCTGCCATACAGAACAGATACATATTCCAAATAAGACGTGGCATCTGACCAGAATCGACACTACTTGCATAATATAAGTTCTTTGTGTAAATAATAGCTCACACACGCGTGCACATACAAACGTGCGCGTGTTCGCACGAGTGTTCGCACACAGACACCCATTACAATAAAACGTGCGTGTGACATAGCGCACTCCCTCTTTTCTCCAGGACGGTAATATTTCTGGTGAATATATGTCATATTTTCCTTAATTTCACTCCAATCATAGGTTTAGGGTGCTCGCTAGAACCGCCTAATTTAGTACCCACAACATATGTCTTGGAGCAAAAATTAGAAAAATAATGAACACCTCCGAAAAAACCAGTTTTCTCTATATAAATTGGAGTTTACGGGGGTGTTCATTTCACGTGCTTGTTATCGTGATGTTAAAGAAGAATTTTACAGAAGTGTCCAAAAGAGATGTTCAGTATTAGGGAGTACTCGCTTGTAACTTGAAACGCAACATTTATTGTTGAAGCCTTGCACTGCTCTTATGTGTGATCAACGAAACAAGTGACCACAATGCATAAAGTCAGACAAGCCTATCTGTGGTGACAATCATAATGAAATCACATTTAACTTCTTGAGACAGGTTGGTGGTCAAGGTCTGGAAAACAAAGAAAACAGCATGTTAATTTCCTTTGATGACATACAAGATTAAAACAAGTTGTCCTTGTTCCAAGGAGTTTTTACTCAAAATTAGCTACCGTGAATAAAATTTAAGGGGAATGGGAACACCTGGCAGATTTTTCGTCAATTTTCAAAGGGAGACAACTTTCGGGACTTCCTGTCCACTTTTCTATAAGCCCAGTCCTATTGAAAAAGGGGTCTTCTCTTAAAGGAAAGAATTTCTCCTAAGGAGCAAATTCTTTCCTTCAAGAGTTGACCGCTATTGACAAAATACTTTTGCAGGAGTTGCCTCCCCTGGAGGTGTTCTCATTCCCCTTAAGTATGCGTGCATATTTTCATGGCATCGCATTAATAAGTTAGCGAAATGAAAGTGCCTGCAAACCACACTTTATATAGCGGAAACTGTGGTTTGCAACGCTATGCACCCGTCCTTTTTCTGTTCTAAAAGGTTGATAGTGGGTACTCCGTAGATATTCCTCAATGAGGCGGTCCTATCGAGGACCAACCATTCGCAACTTTGACATTGGATGGTGAAACTAAAGCAGCTGACATACACTGAGATTCTAAGCCAGACCAGGTACAGTGAAGGTTTCTGACCGATCCGACATGACCTTTACTGTTGCCAGGGCCGTACGAAGTATAACACAGCCATGGAAGAAGGTATTATGAATGCGGAAATGCAATGTAATGTTATTTTCATAAATTTTGTTACAAATAAAAATAACATATATCAGGTTATGAAAAAAAAAGTGAAGGCAATGATCAGAAAAAAAAGATCAGGAATCGATACAATTACCTCACACCTCTCAGCCCCCGCCCATAGGGGCTTGAAGAAATATATGGGCTGCATGATGCTTCCACGCAGAGCTGAATCCGGCCCGCACCCTAGTACTGGTAAACCGCTTAAAGGATCTAAGCCTGTCCAGGAACCGTGGTGCGAGGCAGACCGTCCATGCTAATAAAACCTATTGGTTTCATCGGGCGACAGGGCTTGAGATGTCATTTCATCTCAGTGTCGGGTAAAAGTCCCACAAAATTGGAAGCAACGTCTCCAAAATGACCTTTACAGTGTTGACGGGAACGTTAAACCTCAAATCAAACAAACAAAACCTCACACCTCTAATCCAGACATCAAACCATTGCATCCCTCACGTTAGAAGGCTCCGTGGTGTAGTGGATATGTTACTCACCTCATAAACCAGGGGTTGAGGGTTCGGTCCCGGGCTTCTCCACTTTGAACCGAGGCCCCGTCTCCAATTAACCTTAGCTGTTGAGGGGACGTAAAACTCATACACACACAACCTTCACGTCCTGAAGTGATTTTTATTTCTCTCTCTCATAGCTACAATATGACAGAAAATGGTGCAAGGGAAACAACTCAAAGTCGTTTATGACTATCATTTGAACGAACACTGAGAGTCATAAGGGTGATGCATTCGATCAGAGTCTACATTGTCTGCCTGACTGACCTCTCTTTTGTCTTTGTCTTATTTGTAATACTTAAAACAACCTACATGTACGACCCTAATTAAACTATAAGCATCTTCCCAGCCAGCAAAGAATGACGGGCCAACGTCGACGACTGTCGACCCAACGTTTGCCCGCTGTTGCGTGCTTGCTAGGCTGTGGATTTGAATTTAATCCATATATGCCTACAGGCCCCATACAGGAGTCTGATCTGGGTCTACAGTTTGCATAAATTCTACAAGGCACGTGCAGATGGTCAGTCTACGCCGTTTGACTGTGCGTAAAGAAAATGACAAACATCATGTACATGTACAAAGAAATTCCGCTATTAAGACAAACTAAAATTACCCTAAGCCTTTTTCCTTTTAAAAGTTCCATTTAGTCTATCTATCTAATGTCATTTAGTAAGTGATCGCCTTTGGTGGTCTGAATACAGAAATTGTACAGTACTGGATAAAGTGGACCTAGAAACATCACGAAAACACGCCTTTATAATTTCGACCCCCTTGAACCCCACTTTAATATAGTAAAACTGGGGTTTACAGGGTAAACCTTATTTTTCATATTTCTGTTCTAAAATATAGATTGTGGGTACCCGTTAGAACCGCCTCGATGAGGCGGTTCTAACGACCACCCACAGTCTATATTTGGGCAGAAAAGAAAAAAAAATATCACATTTTTATCTTAAAATTCCATTTTTCGGCGATATTTAAAGGTTACAATGTATTTGTTTGGGTGTATTTTCGTAATGTATATAGTTACCGTGATATGCTGTTCGTCACAACTTAAATGACCCACGTATAACAGTAAAATCTTCCACAGGTTTGTTTTGTTTGTGGTAAGTTTTACAAAAATGCCTATATTTCAGAGAAACCCTGTTGACCCAGATCAACGCAGACAGTATTCAAACTTGGACGCTATGAGCAAGGTCGGTGTTCCCCTGTGTGTGTTTTGTTTTAATTGAGGATTAAACGTCCCAGTCAGCAGAGAATTGGCCATTTTGGAGATGTTGCTGAGATAAAATGACAACTCAAGCCCTGTCGCTCAATGAAACCTAAAAGAGTTATATGCATGGACGGTCGGTCCGACTCGCATCACTTTGCCTGGGCAGACATGGGTCTTCTCGTCGGGTCTACTACTGCAGTAGGGTTCAACTCTGCGTGGAAGCACCATGCAGCCCCGTCTATTTCTCCAAGACCCTATGGGCGGGGGTTTAACGTTCATCTGTAATGAATAAACATCAACAACAACGGAATTATGAAAAATAAATTACTAATCATTGTTGTTCATAATAAAATTGCAAACCGCAAATGTAAAACGCACCTTTTTCTTCGAAATTAGTGGTAAATTCATTATCTGTTTACAAGGGCGGTTTGGTGTTTATGAATATATCATAATTGTATGACACTTTTGGATGCATTTAAATGTTCCAGGCCCCGGTTTGCAAAAAACTACATTATGTTGATTTGTTATTTTGTTTCAACCCGTTAGGTTTTTGTTTGTTTGATTTGAGGTTTAACGTCCCTGTCAACACTGTAAAGGTCATTTTGGAGACGTTGCTTCCAATTTTGTGGGACTTTTACCCGACATTGAGATGAAATGACATCTCAAGCCCTGTCGCCCAATGAAACCAATAGGGTTTATTAGCATGGACGGTCCGCCTCGCACTGCGGTTCCTGGACATGCTTAGATCCTCTAAGCGGTTTACCAGTACTAGTGGGGGCCAGATTCAGCTCTGCGTGGAAGCATCATGCAGCCAATATATTTCTTCAAGCCCCTGTGGGCGGGGGCCGATTCAACTCGTTAGGACATCTATACATGTGTGTACAATTTTTGTTTGAGATACAATTTACCTTGAAGATTGTTTGATTTGTTTGATTTGAGGTTTAATGTCCCCATCAACACTGTATAGGTCATTTTGGACACGTTGCTTCAAATTTTGTGGGACTTTTACCCGACACTGAGATGAAATGAAATCTCAAGCCCTGTCGCCCAGTGAAACCAATAGGGTTTATAAGCATGGAATCATACCGCTTTGCCTGGGCAGGCTTAGATCCTCTAAGCGGTTTACCAGTACTCGTGTGCGGTCAGTTTCAGCTCTGCGTGGACGTATCATACAACCCATCTATTTCTTCAAGCCCCGATGGGTGGGGGCCCTTTACCTTGAAGAACCTATCATTTTATTACGTTAACACACTCTTGTCTTTCATATATGTAAATGTTTTGTTTAATTTTGTTCTTATTTTTAATCCCAATATATATTGTGTGTGCTTGTTAGAACCGCCTCACTGGAGCGGTTCTAACGAGTACCCACAGTTTATAATTTTGAGCCGAAGAAAAATATGTGCATCCCCGTAAACCCCATTTTTCTATCTAAAGTGGGCTTTTAGAGGGTGTTCATTACACGGACTTATTCCCCATCATATCCTTACCTGCAGAAAGGGACCTTTTCTTCTGTACATTGTCTCTCTTACACTAGATATAAATGCACAGGCCCTTTCTAAATAAAAAAGGCCTGAACACTAAATAAAAAGTGATACTTCAGATGTATATGTGTATAGGATCAGAGATATGCCTTTTTTGTAATAAAGATAATTCACTAGCAGCAAAGGCTCGGGCGAGATTGCGCACATGCGCAGTCTCGCCTGAGCCTTTGTGGTTCGTCTATGCTACCAATAGCGTTTTTCATCTGACGCGGATCATGTTATCATTCAATATTGATATGTGGTTTAGTCTTTGCCATTTGTTTGCGGCTTGCCTTGTAATAACTTTAACCACAATTGTCGTATGAACCGAAAACATATTAGTTAAACATATTTCGTCAATAAGTTTTGTTTGATTTGAAGTTTAACGTCCCCGTCAACACTGTAACGGTCATTTTTGAGACGTTGCTTCCAATTTTGTGTGACTTTTACCCGACATTGAGATGAAATGACATCTCAAGCCCTGCTGCCCAATTAAACTAATAGGGTTTATAAGCATGGACGGGTCGAAATGTCGTCAATAAGTAATTGCATGTATGTGCTCAGTCTGATCAGTATTATCGTTCACGAATAAAATGCTGTGTAACATATCAGAAAACATGTCTTTATATATGCTGAATAATGCAGCCGGCCTCGTTAGCTCAGTCGGATACGCTTCTGACGCCCGCCTAGACTAACAACTAGTCTGATAATAAAAGTCTGATTATTTTTTTTTATTATTTCTTAAAAGGTTTTCAGCTTGTCAGTAATAGCAAGTCTATTTGGTGGAGTCTTAAATACATCTTTGCTAAATATTATCACGTTAAAATTGAGCCAAAGAGACGAGACTAGCTAAACTTTTAAACTATGTTAATTTTATTGTAGAAGATGATTTTAATTCCTTATTATTCATTTTAACGCCTAGTGGCTAGGCTAACGCCCGCCCATTGGTACTTGGAGAAATAGATTGGACTGCATGGTACTTCCGCGCAGAGCTGGCGGAACCGACTGAACTTGAGTACTGGTAAACCGTTTAGAATGTATAAGGTGGTGGGAGTCGGACTGCGCTCCTTTACTTAAACACTTGCGGTTTCTTTGGGTGGTAGGCTTGAGATGTCATTGCATCTAAAAGCAACGTCTCAAAAATGACCTAGATAGTGTTGACGGAGAGAAGAGGAGCTCGTGGGCTCGATACCTGCCGGATCGGTGTAGATTGATCAGGGTAGGAAGTAGGGGAACTGACTCGATTGAACGGTCCATTAAATAAAACGAAGTTTGCAACAATAATTTTAAAGTAATCAACAGACAATAAAGCAGACGACTGTTGTTTTGATTGGCATCATAAGTGTTAAACGATTCCAGTTCATGTTTCTATGTGTTATCAACACCCAGTGTCTTCTGGTAAGACACCACCTTTGGGACTATTCAAAAGTGGGCTTAAAGACCCAAAGGTTGTCTGAAGTCAGGCGTTTTACTGTATATTGTAGGTAATGATATAAGTTTTCCAAACGTTTAAAGGTCAAGATATCGATGGGAAGGGATGACGTTTAAACAGAGGCGATAAGCAAATATTTGTTTTAAATGACAATAAGACGCGTATCTATTAAAGTTTGATATTATAAACTCCCGCAGTGAGTTACCCGGTAATACTGAGACTGCAGTGGTATCTTGTTCTTGCTTGCCTCACAGTTCAAATATGCAGGTTCAGCTGATTAGGTATGAGTCATGATGCAGGGCCGATTTGGTAATGCTGCAGACCCACCTTATTCCGCCCCCGCCTATCGGGTCTTGAAGAAATGGATAGGCTACATGATGCTTCCACGCAGAGCTGAAACCGAGCGATCACGAGTACTGGTAAACCGCATAGAGGATTTAAGCATGTCCAGCCAAGGCGGTACGAGTCGGCCCGTCCATGCTTAAAACCTATTGGTTTCCTTGGGCGACAGGGATTGAGATGTCATTTCATCTCAATGTCGGGTACAAGTCCCACACAATTGGAAGCAACGTCTGCAAAATGACCTATACAGTGTTGACGGGGACGTTAAACCTCAAATAAAACAAACACATACCCACCTTGTCGTTGGTGCCGGGGCTACACTGCATTGTGAAGGCCAAGAGGTGTGGACGTGTGGCTATAAGAAGGACCGTTTGATGGAACAGCCTATCACTGACGCCAGCAACAGCCAGATAACAATAATAATAATAATAATAATAATAATAATAATAATAACAATAATAATTATAATAATTATAATGATAATGATAATCGCCTTTATTTTGAGAGGGTAACACATTTAGCAATAACAAGCTAATCTGCCATGAGCCAACGACGCAGATAGACATCAAGTTCAGCCTTCCTTTTGTCGGAACTCTAACAGTTTTAAAGGTCACCTCGGTCAGATATTCTGACTGGAACTGTCTATGGAACACGATTTGCAGGTCGGAATTGACCACGTTCCATAGCCGCGATTTGCAGCCTACTATTTTTCGGACCGCCTATCGAAATTTCTGTAACCATCAGACCACTGTCGTCTTTATTGCACCGTGCTTGAGGCGAGAGTGATGCATCGGCCCCGATGTATCACTCAATGCGATTTTTTTTAGAAAGTTGGAAAACTAATCCTGGACATGTTCTAGGGGTAGCCCCTATGTGCTTAGAGCGCCCGGTTGCCTTAACCCATCGTATGCGGGAAGCCCCTAAATGGGTAACTTGGCATACAGTGCAGGCCCAGATCAGACGCCGCAGAACGCGGTGTCTGATCAGGGCCTACACAATTTGCGGACAAATTTTCCGTCAAAAATAGAATTAGAACTAAAAAATAGGCCTGACAACCCTTATGACAAATGAACTTGTCCAACATATAGCAAAGGAAGAGTCCACTGGTATACAATGTGGGTTAAAACCCTGTCAAAGATAGAGCATACTGGTTTTCGACGTTGGTACTCTTATACCACCAACTGGCCGGCTCTCTCGCTTGCTAACTGACTCGATGGCTGATACTGTATGATGTGTGTACCCCTTTGAATCGCCTCCTTGGGAGAGAGAGAGAGAGAGAGAGAGAGAGAGAGAGAGAGAGAGAGAGAGAGAGAGAGAGAGAGAGAGAGAGAGATTATTTATGTTATAGTAAACTCCAATGTGGGAGTCTCAGGTCACACTGAAGCTAATTTATCACTCGGTCTTTCCAGCGTAAAATTAGGTTTCATTCATTTTTCACCTATCTTTTCTAAACGTAAATTTTTCTTAATATAATGGGTCATTGTAAACTGGAATAAAAGTTTACGCCAGATTTAAGGACCATCATTTACCACTGTAGGGACCATATTTGTTTGTTCATTAATCAAATAAATGTCAGCTATATAGCAAGCAATTTCTAAAAGTTCTAGTGGCCGGATATTTCTCTAGCCTATCCATCAACAACAATAAACAGCATATCATCATCATCATCATCATCATCATCATCATCTGCTTCTCTTACATACATCCATACCATACCATACCATACCATAGATTGTGGGTACTCGTTAGTACCACCATTCTATGTTTTGTACAGAAATTAAAACAAAAATGAGATTTTTTGATCTGAAAATTTTCATTTTTGGTGGTAAGATTTTTAATGAATTTGAATAGGCGTGTTTTCGTAATGGGAAACTGGCAAGCAGCCAAGACTCAGGTAAAATGCCACAGACCACGGCATCTGTGGCATCTGATCCTGTTTATTTCCTTTCTAAAACTACCTCTAAAGGTGTACCTTGGCAAACTGTGCAAGCCACGATCAGACGCCGCCGAACGCGGCGTCTGATCAGGGCCTCCACTATTTGCTAAACGTTCAGTCATTTTCCAAATAGATTTTGATGAAAACACAACCTGACAGCCATAAATTTTGAAATGGACTCCTGCTATATATAGGGAGGAAGATTCCATTTGGTACAACAAGGGTTAAACCACAAATAAATCAGACGCCGCTCAAACTGTAAATAGACCTGTACAAACTATTAAGTAGGCCCCCGCCCATTGGGGCTTTAAGAAGTTAATGGGCTGCATGATGCTTCCACGCAGAGCTGAATCTGGCCCGCACACGAGTACTGGTAAACCGCTTAGAGGGTCTAAGCTTGCCCAGGCAATGCGGTGCGAGTCGGACCGTCCATACTTATAAACCCTATTGGTTTCATTGGGCGACAGGGCTTGAGAAGTCAGTTCATCTCAATGTCGGGTAAAAGTCCCACGAAATTGGAAGCAACGTCTCCAAAATGACCTACATAGTGTTGACGGGAACGTTAAACATGGAATCAAACAAACAAACAAACTGTTAAGTAAAAATTTTATATACCATATATTGGTCAAAAAAGGCGAGACTACTGATGGAAATCACATCATAATGAGAAGCAAAAAGAACTGCATTCATCTATTTATTCTGCTGATAGTTTTTACAATAACACTTAACTTATAAAGCACTTGAAAGTTAAGAAACGTTGTTAAAAATATCTAGTCCATAGAAGTACTTATAAACAAAACATGTTGACTTGTCCTTTATCTCGAAAAATAAGGAAACAAAATATGAAATTTTCACTATGTAAGTAAGTATCTGAGAAAGATACCGATCACAAACATATATTATGGGTCACTATGTAGTTCCCATCACTCATCACACAATATCCCAGCAGCCACATGTCGCTAGGGCAACGTCAAATCAACGCCGGTGCAACTTCATGACGCTGCACCGACGTAGATATGACGTTGCACCGACGTAGATTTGACGTTGCGTATAAGCCTGCCCAGGAAAGTGTGAATAGGTAAACTGACCGGCTCAAAAATGACCTAAAATAGTATTGACTGGGCCGTTAAACTCCAATACAAACAACCAAAACAACTTTGCTTCCCTCTTTAATTGCACGCCGGCGGGTCAGGCCTCAGATTCTGACGGTTCCAGCGTAAGGGCGTACTTAAAATTAAATAATAATAATAATAATAATAATAATAATAATAATAATTTAAGGTAATGTTATTGGTCTCTGGTTGGGCCCACCGGAGTCGAACTCTTGGTTTTAGTTTGCACCAGCATTTCAGTTATTTCATGCTGTCGAGTCTTCACCATTGTTTCATCACTGTAATTGTTTGATTGTATAGGTAGTCGGAGGTTAGAGCACTGATGAGTAAGGAAGCTTTCACGCGGACTGAACAAATTATTTGTCTAATATGTTCTATAAAAGGGTTATCCTTTGGAAGCAAGGAATAAACCACAGAACCAAAAGCCTGGGCAGGAGTAAGGGCGAGGACTGTGGCCACGTAAAATCGATTTAAGTGATGTTTCCATTAGGGTCTAGGTATTCCACGTTCGTGGTTCTTTCCCTCTGGCATTACGAAAACAGGTCTATCAAAATACATTGTAACCTCTATCGCCGAAAAAAATGAAAAGTTTAAGATGAAAAATTGTGATATTTTTCTTATTTTTGCTCAAAATATATAGAATGTGGACACTCGTTAGAACCGCCTCATCGAGGCGGTTCAAACGAATACACATAATCTACATTTTAGAGCAGAAATAAGAAAAATAAGGTTTACCCCTGCAAACACCAGTTTTACTTTATAAAACTTGGGTTCAAGGGGGGTCAAAATTTTAAAGGCTTGTTTACGTGATGGCGTCTCTCTAATGGGATGTGTGGTTTAATTGTATCGATTCCTGGTCATAACCTTCACTAAACTTTATTTCATTTTCATCAAAATAATATATGCTAAGTATCTAATGGTCGAATACAGAGGTATTTTGCTGATAATTAAGATCCCGGGTCTTTTTTTTTTTTGTCGTATCCAGCTTAATTAATGCTTTCGTTAGTTCTGAATAACTGGACCATGATCTTAAAATCTCTGCGTTTGGTATAAATATAGTAAAATTCCTATATTAAGACCACCTTTGGGACTGTTCAAGACCACTTTTGAACAGCCCCAAAGGTGGTCTCTGACCAGAGGACACTGCATGCAAACAGCACAAAGAAAGAATGAGTCAAATCTACTAAATAAGCTTTACTGAGCAGAATTAGTCTTAAATTTAGGTGGTCTTAATAGCGGAATTTCACTGTTTCTAATACTAGGACCCATCCTTTCATGATGGAAAAATCAACTTGTTTCCTAAGGCACTCCTAAGTACCCTAGCTACTTTCAGAAAGGACAAAAAATCCAAAGTAGGGAAGCTATTAATTAACCACACTTTTAAGCATTTCCGAGCACACAGCTCTTTCGAGAAATGTTAGTTAAGGTGCGCGGATACGTTTGGCATATTTTCCACCATTTTGCAAGGGAGATAATGTTTGGAACATCATGTTTGCTTCCCTTCAGCTCAAGAACATGTGAAATTTGGGTTACCTCTTAAAGGAAAGAATTTGCTCCTCGGGAGCAAATTCTTTCCTTTAAGAGTAAACCCCTGTTTAAAGGGAAGGGAAAAATATGTCCATTCCCCTCAAGCGTACATGTAGTCTACCATATGAATAGCGAAATTCATTTTTGCGCAAGGGACCATTCCCCTGGTCCTGTTTTCATTTACGCCACAAGTATAATATTTGTTAAAAACACTGATCATTAATTATATGGCACCGCGTTTAAGATAATAAGCAGTTTCATTCAAATGTTTTAATTTCTTCAAATTTTAATTTAAACATTATACCGTTTATAATAATTATACGGTCACTTTGATAAAATTTGTTATGTATTTGTACCCCAAAACGTCTTCTTTAAGAGGTTATTAAGAGAGTACAGGGGGTAATTTCTCTTTTTTCATACTCTGAAAAGCTTCAGAAAAAATGAAAGGGAATGTTGTGTTTATTAACGTGTACTTGTGACACAGAGATGAACGGTTTGAACCTCTTCTTTTGCAGATAATAAAACATTTGTTAAGTTCAAGAAGTTCATTGAAATGCGACAGGTAAATATTATCATAACTTTTAATCATGAACATTATCATCTTCTTTTCTCAGCCTCTATTGGCTTGTTCAATATCGAAATTTATCAAGGTCATGTTCAACTATACGTAAAATCAAACCACTGATGGGTCGGCTATTCTGCGTGTGGGCTGGAACAAATGGTCCTGAACTTTTAGTATTACAAACAAAACCACTTTCCATCATGTTAACAAGGCCCTGAAATGAACACCCCTCTAAACCCCACTTATATTGAGAACACTGGGGTTTATGGGGGTAAACATTATTTTTCTTATTTCTGATTCAAAACATAGGCTGTGGGTACTCGTTAGAACCGCCTCATTGAGGCGGTTCTAACGATTACCAAGAGCCTATGTTTGCAGTATAAATAAGAAAAATATCACGGATTTTCATCAGAAAAATAGCCATTTTGGAGATGTGAAAAATGCACTATATTGCACGGGCGTGTTCGCAATGACAGGATCATTTCCCATTTTAGGGATGTCGGGTTTGTTTTGTTTATTAAAGCATGTACTTTAAGCAAACGGTGAAGACCCAGATCAGACAGCGTCTGAATCGAGTCTACACTGCCCATATTCCAAAAAGGTGACACTAGTCAAGCATAGGTTACACAGTATATAAAACCTTATTTTGCACGTGATTTATTTTCATTAATCAATGAAAATCTTTGATCTGCTGCTGTATTGTTGACTTAAAAATCGACCCAAAAATCATGATTCATTTTCTAATTTCACAAAATTGTGTTAATATTGTATTTTTAAGATGATTCATTCTTACAGTGAAAAGATAGATTGTGGCCACCTCAATGAGGCGGTTCTAACGAGTACGCACAATCTATGTTTTCGTTGCGCAATCATGCCTATATAAGTCTGCCCCCTCTCCCTCGAAAACCCCACTTTTATACAGTAAAACTCGGATTTGCCGAGCCTCTTTGATTTGCCGCTGTTGTTGGTACTCATTTGAACCGCCTCAATGGATTGGTTCTAACGAGCACCCTCAACATATGTTTTGGAATATAGATAAGAAAACATTATTGCAAGTTTTCATCCGAAATAAACATTTTGGAGATATAACGCATTGCAGTATATCACACGGGGTGTTAACGCAATGATTTTGAAAATCGGACTACCTTTGGTAACTTCCTGTAAAATGGTGCCCACTTTCGAAGAAAATAATCTGCTGCCGAGGACATTTTTCAGCCAAATTGAATAATAAGCTCCAGAAATCTTTTAAATATATGCTCTCTTGAAAGCGTGGCACCCGTAACGCTACTGCCTCTGCATGCCCTAGGATTGGCATATTAATACTAGTGAAGAAGTTGGTGAAGGGAAACCCCAGGATAACAAGGAATAAGAAGACGGTGAATGTCCTGCTATTGCCGATGATGATAATAATAACAATACTACTGATGATAATGATAATGATGATGATGATGGTGATTAAGTGAGTAGGGAAGAAGAAAAAGGACAGGCGGAAAAGAAAAACAACAACAACAACAAAACTACTACTGCAACTACTATTTCTACTACTACTACTACTACTACTAATAATAATAATAATAATAATGATAATAATAATAATACTTCTACTGCTACTACTACTTCCATTGCTGCTACTACTACTACTTCAATGGCAACAGTACGCCCCCGCCCATGGGGGTGGAGAAATAGATTGGGCTACATAGTGCTTCTGCGCAGAGCTGAAACCGACTGAACTTGAGTATGTACTTATAAACCGCTTAGGTATAAACCTGCCCTGGAAAAGTGGGGGCGTGTCGGACCGCACCTGATACCTAGCAGTTTCTTCGGGCGGTATGGCTTGAGAAGTAATATCAGCTAAATGTCGGATATAGGAAACAACGCCTCCAAAATGATCTAAATAGTATTGACGGGGATGTAAAACCTCACACAAACAAACAATGACAACAACACCTTTGACATCATATTTATAATAAGAATAAATCATTATACTGTTTTGTTCCAAGAAATTTAATTAGTTGAACATGATAAACATGCTTTTACATTCCTGTTGGCTATCAGAAAGCAGATGTCAAAATACAATGGATATCATAGTGTGTACAGTACGCAATGCATGTTTTACCAAGCGCCATTTTTTGCATGTTGCAAGTATTTTGCATATTTTCATAGATATGAAGCGTTACTATGTACACACGGTGGTTCACCAATGATTGATATGGTTCAAATTAACGTCATACAATACAAAGTAAAATCTTCAACCGAAAGAATGTGCATAATTCAATGTCTTGTCGTCACTGTGAAGAAAATTGATAACTTTCACACCCTCTTATTTCAACAAAGAACCACAGAAACAAAACAATGTTATGCACTATAACAAGTTCTTTGGAATGCACAATCTAAACATGAGGGGAATACTAGAGTGGTAGTATTAGGGCTTTCGGATAGACCCCCATGGCTGTATTCGAGAATTAAATACACATTTATATTGCTTGTTGTGACAACATAATATTGCCGCTTCTTTTGAATTGGGAAACTCGAGGCCTCCCAGTAGGCATACGGGTGCTAAGTGTCAATGAAAAGCTTTACAGTCATATGCGAGAATTCATATCTCCAACACGGATGGTTCGTTTACCATGACAAAGTCGATCCCATTCTTGAGTCCTTAGGGAATTTTTCTACATACGAAAGTAGCCTCCGTGGTGTAGTGGTTATGCTTCTCGCCTTGTAAACCAGGCGTCGCAGGATCGATCCCCGGCTTCTCCAGACTTTTGAATGAGTCTTTAAATCGAGTTCCCGTCTGCTGTTGGTGAGATGTAAAACTCAAACACACACTCACTCTACATACGAAATAGTGAGGGAAAGTTAAGGATAATTTCGTCTTTTAGTTTGTAGATGTATTTTGTATGTACTCATTAGAATCGCCTCTATGAGGCGATTCTAATGAGTACACACAACATACATTTATAGATATTGAACGTAAAAGATATCCCGCAATTGTCTCAATTGTTACAACGCATAATGTAGTAATGTAGTAATTTCTTCATTTTGATTTTTTTTACTACATTATGCGTTGGCATAGTCGACGCGAAATGAAGTAAAAAAATTATTTCATTTCGCGTTGATATGCACCATATCGACGCATAATGAAGTAATGATGGTAGAACATAGCTGTCTTCGAAAAGACTTAGGAAGCAATACAGTTAAATTCCTACAATTTAGACCACATTTGAGACGGTTCAAAAGTGGTCTTTAAGACCACAGTTGAACAGTCCAAAAGACGGTCTTCCACAAAAGCACACTGAAGGTCAAATCACAAAGAAAATGTAGCTTTAACCTTCCAAATATGCTTTAAAAACAAAATTTGTATTACTTTTAGGTGGTCTTAATAGTGGAATTTCATTGTATTTGATTAAGCCAGTAGAATTAAAATCGTACGCCTTGCGCTATTTTGGTCTCATGCCTGATGTCTTTCCCTCATTTGTGTTTTAAGGCTCAACACATGATCATGACCTAAATAGTGTTGACGGGGACGTTAAACCTCAAATCAAACAAATCAAACAAAAGACAGACAGGCAGACAGACAGACAGACAGACAGACAGACAGAATGGACAAAAACTATATACCCCCTTGCATACTTCGTATGCCGGGGGTATAAATAGATGGGCTGCACGATGCTTCCACGCAGAGCTGATACCGCCCGTACATGAGTCCTCGTAATCTGCTTAGAAGGTCTAAGCCTGTCCAGGAAAACTGCTGCGAGTCGGCCCATCCATGCATATAAACCCTATTGCTTTTAATTGGACGGCAGCGATTGAGATGTCATTTCATCTCAATATCGGGTAAAAGTCCCATAAAATTTGAAGCAATGTCTCCAAAATGACCTAAATAGTCTTGACGGGAACGTTAAACCTCAAATCAAACAAACAAACTGTTGACGCATAATGAAGTAAAATTAAGTATGCCACCCATCGCCGCAAAATGAAATAAATCTTTCATTTTGCTCAAACCTCTTAGTATCGACGCATAATGAAGTAAAAACGACATTTTATTTCATTTCGCGTCGACTATGCCAACGCATAATGTAGTAAAAATTTCAAAATGAAGAAATTACTACATTACTACATTATGCGTTGTAACAATGCCTCCTAGTATGGCACAATAGTTACCCTCCGTGGCTCAAGCCACCGCTGTCTCAATCAAATGTTATTGGTCCCAAAGGGATTCGAGTCACCGAAGAAATATATGAAACCCAGCATTACTGCTCAGTTGAGACAGAGAAATCCCAATCCGAGGGTTTAGTGATCAAACGAGGCTTTGCCGAGTTTTCCACGTGACCGCTAGGCCCGAGCGTTGGTATTTCCTGTCACAACATAACAACAATGTTTGATTCTTTTTCTCACATATAACCTGAATATGACTGTTTCAGTGATTAGAGCCTTTTTCTTCAGGGAAGCTGGAGGAAAACGGGTATAAATAAATAAATAAATAAATAAACAACGTCGAGAATTGTTTTGTACCAAAAGGTTTACTATAAAACGCACCCACTCACTGGACATAAGGACGTTTTGACTTCTGAATTGTTGTGTCATCAATGTGGAACGCCAGGACTTCAGGCTGACCCTTATGGGTGCCAGTTTTTGACAGATAACAAAAAAGGGATGTCTCGATCTCATACAAGCATTGACATGCGACTAAAAATAAAATGTATGTAGCACACATCACAAAAACACGCCTATATAATTTTACCCCCTTAAACCTCACTTTTATATGGTAAAACTGGGGTTTACAGGGGGTACATTATTTTTCTTAATACTGCTTAAAATATAGATTGTAAGTACTCGTTATAACCGCCCTACCGAGGCGGCTCTCTCGTTAGAACCGCCTCACCGAGGCGGCTCTAACGAGTACCCACAATCTGTTTTGAGAAGAAATATATCAGAACTTTTTATCTGAAAATTTTCAGTTTTTGACGGTAAAATTTTCAATAAATTTGATAAGGCGTCTTCGCAGCTAAATCCGAAGCTATGTCTTCGTCCATGGATGTTCTTTGAAGACTCCGATCAGCCTGTATCCACTCTGTAAGAGCACAGGCATCCCAGGCGGCGTGAGAAGCGTTGGATCCATGGAATTCTGTATTGCACACAGCGAAGACTCTGATCAGGGCAAACTATTATACCACCTTGGCAGTTTGGAACCAAGACAAACCTTTCGACAAGTGGAGGCTTAAACAAAATACAGTAGAACTTCGATGGCTCGAACACCGATGGCTCGTTTACCATGGATGTGTCGAACCCAATCTTGAGCCCCTAGCGAAATCCTCTATATAAGAAAAAGTGGGGGATAATTAAGGAGATTTTAGTCTTTTATCTTGCAAATGCATGTTGTGTGTACTCATTAGAATCGCCTCGATGAGGCGATTTTAATGAGTACAAACAACATACATTTTCATTATAGAACACCGAAAAGATGACTAAAAGTATCTCGTTATGCCTCCTGACTCAGTGGCTCGAACTACCCCAGTCTCGAACAGATTTTCGAGGTCCCAAAGGTGTTCGAGCCATTGAAGTTCGACTGTAATGAGGCATTGCATTGTCACACGGGCAGTCTCTTTCAGAACTCAACAAACGTTGTTGGCCACATGAAACGAATACGTGTCACAATACAAGTCTGTAAAAGTGAAAATGCTTAAAGACAGTTTAATATTTTGAGAGACTCAAAATATCTTGATTTCTAAATCGTTTGAAAGTCACAATATATCATGCAGCATTGCCAAATAGTTTGATCCCTTTGTTTGGGTTCTAATCAGGCCCACAGCTCTCTTCAAAGTTAAATGTTATCTGTTATCCAGTTTATATTTACTAGACTTCATAAACAATGTCATCAATTATACCTCTTATCCTCTCAAGTTGAATAAAGTGACCACTTGTACACTTTTCGTAACCTCTCAAAAGGTCGACGACGACAGTTTCCTTTGGGAAAACCACGCTGTTCTTTATTAACCCACAAAAGCCTAGTATCAAAGAAGTGGGGGAGGGGGGTGTGGGGGGGGGGGGGGCACTGGCAAACATTAAAGCCCAAGATCAGACGCCGCAATATGTGGCGTCTGATCAGGGTCTACACTGTTTGCTTAAATACAGGACGATTAACTTAAAAAGCAAACAAATAACCCCTAAAACTGGCGATGGCCCTGTCCAGTGTTATCAAATGGAAGATTCCATTTCATATACATGGGTTCAAAGATGTATTACTTATTTTGTGCCCATTAAGTGTAAGGGAGTGTGTATTTAAAAACATAACCAGCGACAGAATCCCCTTATTATACCCACGCACAACAAAGTTGTTAGGGGGGATACAGCATTTGTCCCGTATGTACGAACTTTTGTCATCGCTCTATCGCCCACATTTATTGACGGAATTTAATATAACTTCACATAAATATTGCTTATGATAATATTTCAAGATTGTTCGACTTTCAAGGTCATGGCCTCAATGTCAAGGTCATTGTGGTTATTTATAGAAAAACATTGTCATCGCTCTAGCGACTATATTTATTGACGGATTTTAATAAAACTTCACATAAATGTTGCTTATGATAAAATCTCAATCGAGTTAGTCTTTTAAGGTCATGAATTCAAAGTCAAGGTCACTGTGGCTATTTTTTGATAAAACATTTCATCGCTCTAGCGCCTACATTTATTGACGGATTTTAATATAACTTCACACAAATATCTCGAGCGTGTTAAATTTTCAATGCCATGGCCTCAAGGTCAAAGTCACTGTGGCTAGGTTTAGAATACTTTGTCATGGCTTTAGCGCATGGATTTAAATATAACTTCACTCAAATGTTTCTTTCAGAAAATTTCCGCATCGCTCTAGCGACTATATTTTTGACGGCTTTTAACACAAATGCTGGCTATGAAAGTATCCCGAGAGAGTTCGACTTTCAAGGTCATGGCCTCATGGTCAAGGTCATTGTGGCTATTTTTAGCAAAAACATTGTCATCGCCCTAGCGCCTAACAAATGCTGCTTACTATAATATCTCGAGCGGATTTGACTTTCAAGGACATGAGCTCAGGATCAAGGTCACTGTCGCTATTTTTATAAAAAAAAAACTTTGTCACCGCTCTTGCGCCTACATTTAGCGACGGAATTTAATTTAACTTCACACACATGTTGCTTATGATAATATCTCGAGCAAGATCGACTTTCAAGGTCATGGCCTCAATGTTAAGGCTACTGTGGATATTTATAGAAAAACTTTGTCATCGCTCTAGCGTCAACATTTTTTGACTGATTTTAATACAACTTCACACAAATATTGCTTATGATAACATTTCCAGCGAGTTCGACTTCCAAGGTCATTGCCTCAAGGTCAAGGTCACTGACTATTTTAGATAAACCTTTTCATCGCTCTAGCGCCTGTATTTATTGACGGATTTTAATATAACTTCACACAGATGTTGCTTATGATAATATCTCGAGCGCGTGCGACTTTCAATGCCATGACCTCAAGGTCAAGGTCACTTTGGCTATTTTTAGAACACTTTGTTATCGCTCTAGCTCCTTCATTAATTGACGGATTTTAATATAACTTCACACAAATGTTGCTTATGATAATATCTCAAGCAAGTTCGACTTTCAAGGTCATGACCTCAAGGTCCAGGTCACTGTGTCCATTTTCAGAAAAAAACTTTGTCATCACTCTAGCGCCTATATTTATTGATGGATTTTAATATAACTTCAAACAAATTTTGGGTATGAAATATCTCGAGCCAGGTAGACTTTCAGGTTCCTGAGATAAAGGTCAAGATCACTGTGGCTATTTTTAGAATACCTTTGTCATTGCTCTAGCGCCTACATTTGTTGATTGATTTTAATATAATTTTACGCAAATGTTAAAAATGTTAATATCTCTAGCAACTTTGACTTTCATGGTCATAGTCTCAAGGTCAACTTCAAACAAATGTTTGGTTTGCTATTATCTCGAGCAAGTTCGACATTCATGGTCTTTGGCACAAGGTCATGGTCATTGTGGCTATTTCTGAAAAAAAAAAACATTTTCACATCTCCAGTGCCTACATTTATTGATAGATTTTAATGTAACTTTACAAAAATGTTAGCTATGATAATATCTCAAGCAAATTCGTCTTTCAGGGTCCCGGGGTCAAGGTCAGTTTCACTGTGGCTAATTTTAGAAAACGTTTTCATCGCTCTAATGCCTACATTGATGAATTTGGCTATAACTTTATACAAATGTTGGAAACGATTAAATCTCGAGCCAGTTTAACGTACAGGGGCCCTAGGCTCAAGGTCAAGGTCACTGTGGCTACTTTTAGAAAAAACATTGTCATCACTCTAAAGCCTACATTTATTGATGGGTTTTAATAAAACATTAAACAAATATTGCAAATGATAATATTTCAAGTAGGTACTACAGGTCCTTAAACCTCACTCCACTTCTTTCCTACAAAAAAAAAAAAAAATAAATAAAAATACATACGGGAATCCCAAACACTGATTCACTTTTGGAATTCTGTGCTGTGCTGCACTGTTGCCCACATTACAGAAGTATGGTCGCCAGCATTGTTTCTGTGATTTGCTGTGTCTGCGCACCGTCCACATGTTAATCCTTGTCCTGCTAATCCCGGATATGCCTTATCTTTGAAACAATGTAGATCCAGATCAGATGGCTTCTGATGAAGCCATCTGATCAGGATCTACATTGTTTGCCATTCAGATTGTGAATGTGTTGCAATAATTTGCATCAAGTAATCTGATTGGTTGATAATCAGTAGTGGGTGTGGCATATACGAATATTCAGCAGAACAAGGGTTAATGTTGACGTTTACTCTTAGTTGCACTATTCTCGTCTATGTGACCTTCCAGATTCGATGTTTTTTTTCCGCTGATAGTGCAGCTAACACACCCCTACCCAGGCAAAAGGGAGCGAGTCAGCCCGTCCCTGCATATAATCCTTATGTTCAATATCGTGTGAAAGTCCCACAAAATTGGTAGCAACGTCTCCAAAATGACCTAAATAGTGTCGACGGGGACGTTAAACCTCAAATAAAGCAAACAAAACCTCGTTGGTGGGAGCTAGGGATTAACTTTCCATGCCACAAGTCCCGGTAAATGAATGTCGTTTGACGTTCAAGTTCTGTTTCTTATGGAATGAATTTATACGTATACCCTACTTTATACTGCAAACTGTGGGGATTTCCATGTTAAGAATATATTAATCAAATCAAATCTTATAAAACGTATCGACATAGATTATTCAACCGTTCTAACCGCCTCAGTGAGACGGTCTTATCTGGCATTCAAACTGTTTGATGAGCATAAGAAGGCACCATAAATGTTCCGTAAAAAGGTAATCCCTTACATAGAACTGAAAACTGTGTACACATTTTCTGAGCCAGACTTGGCTAGTTTCGGCCAATTAGGCCTCATGAGTAATAAATAATTTTAAACTTCTGCAGTGGAATAAATGACCCCCAAAGTACTATACAATATAATCACAACCATTATAGAACAGGGAGACTTTTTATGACCACCTTCAATTAACTACAGCTGTGGTGAAGTTGAATATTCTGCAAAACGGTTTTGTTTGTTTGTATTGATGTTTTACGTCCTCGTCAACACTATTTAGATTATTTAGGGCGATGCTTCCGAATTTGTGGGACTTGTACATTGAGATAGAATAACAGCTCAAGCGCCACCGATTGGCTTTAAGGGACTAGCATCACTTATCCTGGGTAGGCTTGAGCTTCTAAGCGGTTTACCAGTACTTAAAAAGTTTGGTCGGTTTCAGCTCTGGGCGGAAGCACCATGCAGCCCAATCGATTTCTCCAAACCCCGATGGGCGGGGCCCTCTGTAATCCCTTGGAGGCAATGCATACTTTTTCACCAAAATTAACATTCATACAGTCATAAATGGTAGCATTTCGTGGTACGTGTGTGATTTTCTGTTATAAAAGACTGATCTATTTCCTTGTAATGTTTGATCAGGTTGTGTAACCGACTGCGAAACAAAACTGCCACTTGATAAGAGCCTCGACAGATAGAAAATATAATTTCAGTTGTGCGCTTATCTCGACCAGAAACAATAATCCCTGCTCGCGTGAAGTTGAGCAGCAACGACCATACTTTTAGGGCACAGCGAAGACTCTGATCAGACTGCGCTATGCGCAGTCTGATCTGAGTCTTTGCTATGAGCACATGTCACAAGACCGAAGACACACTTTCGCTTGACTGTGTTCCTGTGGTGCCTGTGTTTACAACTCTACCATCAAATTTGCTCATATTAGTTCATTTCATCAGAAACTGTGGGAAAGCGAGAAATATGGCTTCTTATTATTGACAGCTAAGGTGTTGAGATTTGATATTTACAGGCGGTAAGAACCCTTGCTTGTAAGAGTTAGGTACGATTACGCTTCAGGTTGACGGCCTTGCATAGCAAAGGTCATAAATCTAGTCAAGGCATCGAAGTGCAGCTAATCATGGCGGTCCATGACCTAGCACTCGCAGCAACTCGGCGCAGTCCTTTTATACTTCTCTAAGACCTTTGACAAAGTGCCACACAACCTCATACTTCACAAACTGCGATACTAAGGTGTGCAAGGAAGCTTCATGAATGGAGCAACCGTAGCCAGCAAGTAACACTGAAGGAAAAGGCTTCTAAGTCAGCATCAGTCACTTCAGGCGTCCCTCAGGGCACTGTCCTCCTCCCCCCCCCGCTATTTCTGGTCTATACAAACGACCTACCAGACAGCGTCGTACCTACAAACCACTTTCTGCGGATGACACCCTACTATACCGTCTCATCAAGAGTTAGAAAGATACCAAGATTCTGCAAGAAGACCTTAACAGACTTCAGAAACGGGAACGAGATTGGCTAATGGCTTTCAACCAAGACAAGTGCGAGGTCCTCCGTATCTGTACAAAGAGAAAGCCAATTGAAGCTGACTATACGATACATGGCCAGAAGTTGGAAGTCTCTCCACAGGGGAAGTACTTGGGGACACATCTTGCTAGCAACCTCTCATGGAATCCCCATATCACCACGGTTACAAAGAAGGCAAACAACAACCTAGCCTTCCTCAACAGGAATCTATACTCCTGCCCAAGGGCCACAAAGGAAGCATGCTAAAAGACCTTCTTCCGCCCACAGGTCGAATGCGCCTCCACCGTTTGGGACCCTCACACTAAGGCCAACATCAGAAAGGTAGAGTCGGTGCGACGTCGTGCTGCCAGATTTGTGTCTGGAGATCATTACGAAAACACGCCTATACAATTACATTGTCATTTTTTCAGCCAAAAAAAATAAAAAAAATGGAAATTTTAAGATGAAAAATTGTGACTTTTTTCTTATTTTTGCTGAAAACATAGATTGTGGGGACTCAATAGAACCGCCTCGACAAGGCGGCTCTCTCGAGTACTCACAATCTATGATTTTAAGCAGATATAAGGAAAATACTGTTTACCCCTGTAAACCCCAGTTTTACAATATAAAAGTGGGGTTTAAGAGGGTCAAAATTATATAGGCGTATTTTTCGTGATGATTGCGAAAGAACAAGCAGCGTTACATCGATGATCACCACACTTGCCTGGGAGAGTCTAAAACAGCACAAGAAGCAGACCATTACGGAAACATGCCTATACAAATACATTATACACTTTACCGCCGGAAAACGAAAAATTTAAATGAAAATTTGTGATATTTTTCTTATTTCTGCTCTAAAAATATAGATATTTTAGAGCAGAAATAAGAAAAATAAGGTTTAACGAGTACCCACAATCTATATTTTAGAGCAGAAATAAGAAAAATAAGGTATACCCCTGTAAACCCCAGTTTTACTATATAAAATTGGGGTTAAAGGGGGTCAAAATTATGTAGGCGTGCTTTCGTGATGCTAAGGCAACCATGTTTTACAAGATCGTGAACGCGGTCGATCCTGCGACCCCTGGTTTCCAAGGCGTTTAGCATAACCACTACACCACAGAGACTTCTGAATTGTGGCCTAAATTAAGCGGAATTTCAGATATATTGTACTACTGCTGTCGGAAGATAAGTTGACAGTGACGTAAAAGAGTAAACCATCACAGGTAGGTTTGACAGGTTGTACCGTTATCATTAACACACCCTTCATTGGTTGGCAAGACAGATTGTACCGTTATAAATATCGTACCCGAAGCGTCGTTACCTTTTGGTAACAGTGGACAGTACTATACAACAAAAACATTCGCTGACGTCACTTTCAACTTATCCTCCGAGAACAGTAGGTAAGTCTGAACATAAACGAATAACAACTTGGCAAGTACGGTATCAGTATGTTCACCAAACAATGCGAATATCAAAGTATGACCAGACTACAACGATGCTGTGTACCGCTTATATTATTATTATTATTATTTTTTTTTTTTTTGGATAGCCAATTGGCCATTTTGTGGGAAAGTAACTGTCCTTTTGGCTTTCTGCTATTGAAGTTTCCATTAGGGTCTAGTTGTTTCATGTTTGTTTTTCTTTCCCTTTGGTGTAACTGATGGGAGCTGTGGCTTAATTGTATCGATTCCTGGTCATTGCCGTCACTTTTGTTTTACTGTTTAAACGGGTCTCGTATTGGGTTTCGCCGTGGTCGGTCCATAAAAATGTCTTATAGTTGACCGTTTAATTGAAAGGACCGTATCATGGATTTGGTTTTGTACGAGGTTTGCCTTATCCCGCCTATAAATGGCTTAATGTGATAGGAACACTATAAATGGTATCATAATCAAATGTTTCGAAAGGATGTTAAATCAAATTATCATAGATGAAGTGCTCTTGTATGATAGTACGGTCACACCGTGTCATGATAATCAAACTTCTGATGTAGCCATCCCATTAATGTCTTGTACACTACCATTGGCATGTGTGGCACACCGGCACTTTTGGGGTGTACACCAAACGAAGACTCTGATCAGCCTGCGCGTAGGCTGCTTAGAGTCTTCGATGGCCACTCCACGCCGTGACGGAAGACCGTTATCTCAACGCCTCATCATGCAGACATAAAAGAATATACATTATATATTAATTCCGCCTTTTTTTACCAAACAATCATGATATTCACGCACTGTTTGAAAATCAACTTACGACATGAACGAAGCTCTTAGAATTTTATGAAGACATCAGAATGTCATTGCGGTGTAAACAGCATTCTGAACTAGCTACCATGTTTGTTTGCCAGTCGCATATGAAAAATCTATGTGGAGTTCATTAAAGTAATGAGCTTCGGGGCGTTTTCGTCGCAATCTGTCGTTGGAATCGTAAGATATCCAATACCCACGACTATTTCCTTGCAATAATATTTGCCGGGTCCCTCGGGAGATATTTGAACACCTGGCTTTGTGTTCAAATAGCTTCCTCGGGACCGCTTCTGTTGAATTGGAGAACAGCTTCAAACTAGATTTTTAAAATATCTGAGGGTCACTCATGAGGCCTAATTGGCCGAATTGTGCTGCTATGCCGAAAAAAAGTGTTTAGTGCCTTGATTCCAAAGGTTGATGCTTGCCTGATCCGAAACTGACCAGAAAATATAATCTACACTATGATGAAGGGAAGACCGTATTGTGACTTAGTGATTAGGCAGGCTGACCAGGGTCTTCTCTGGATGTTGTAGGGACAGATGTTGACCCAAGGTCTCTAAATACAGACAGGAAAGGCTGTGCTGTGACTGGCAATTGCCTCATAATACTCAGAAAAAAGCGATTTTTGACCTGATTGCATACGACCTATTCACCGTCAAGAACACAACAATTTCAAAAGTTCCAAATAAAATGAAACATGCAGCCGATGGAAATAGATATTATAACTGGAATATTCTATTATTTCTCGATCGCATCTGTCCTCCTGCTTACTTTCTGATAAGGTTACCGTGACAGGAATATCCGTAGAGAGCAACAGAGTGAACACATCGTAGATGCGTCTTTTTATAGGTCAGAACAATTAACCTATTTTGTAATAAAATTTCCAAAACCAGTGCAAAGATAGTTTATGTCTTTGAGGTTACATTACGGAAACACGCCTATACAAATACATTGTAAATTTTACTACCGAAAAATGGAACCTTTCAAATGAAACATTTTGATATTTTTCTTATTTCCGCACACTCGTTAGGACCGCCTCGTCGAGGCGGTTCTAACGAGTGCCCACAATCTAAGTTTTTGAGCAGAAAAAAAGAAAAATAATGTATACCCCTGCAAACCCCAGTTTTACTGTATCAAAGTGAGGTTTAAGGGGGTCAAATTTATATAGGCGTGTTTTCGTGATGCTTACACACATTTCCGTAAGAACTTGCAGTCTTCTTATGAAACTAATGGGCGAAGGGTTATCTAGCCGCAAAATGTATTTGATGGCACGCGTAATCAGGTGCTTATTCATTGCGTAACAATGCCAAGCATGAAATTTAGTGATTAACTTTTATTTGCAACCTGTACCATTTGAAAACTATCTGCAACTGGAACTATTCAAATTCACAAAATGAAAATACAATTCACTTCTTAACATCATTTTGGACAAACCTACCCTTCCAACAAAACTGTAAGAACCTTTATGCATTTCCAGAACAACCTGTGGCAAAACGTGTAGGAAGTGTTCCGTGTTAATGAAGGAAGCTATAATCACAGCAACTGCTGAATAGGTAAGGTAAATGCAAAGCGCTACCTATTAACCCATTTCAGACCGGAAACCCCTAAAGGGGTACCCTGGCAAACAGTGCAGGCCCAGATCAGACGCCGTAGAACGCCCTAAAGGGGTACCCTGGAAGAATGCGGCGTCTGATCAGGGCCTTCACTGTTTGCAAAATGTTCAGCCATTTTCCAAATCAATTTTTAAGAAAACACAACCTGACACCCCTAAATTATGAAATGGACTCCTACTATATATAAGGTGGAAGATTCCATTTGGTACAAAAATGGTTAAGACCTTATATTTGACCGGAACGTTATCGTAATGTTTAGCATTTTTCTCCGTTACTTCAGTTTCGTACACGTATGGATATTTGTAAGGGTCTAACCGTTTTATGATAAAAACATTCGTGATTGTCTGAAATTTAATTTAGCTTTAACTCGGTCCCCGTATATAAACTTTTCAATTAAGGCGTAACTATACCAAATTCATATACTCACTTTGCTCTAAGATGGCTATAAACAGATATTCCTGGGCTCATTAAACTTTTACCGAGGGTCATGGGTATTTGAAAAGGCCCATCATTTATTTTTTATACGAAATCTGAATGGAACATCGGCCCCGAGTCTATTTTAAAATTTATTTAAATATCCCTGCATGATAGTGCGTCAGGTTTGTTTTACAGATTTAATCAACCAAACGCTTTGATGCATGTGTCTTTTCTGTATGAAGCTCATATTTTGAATTTTATACAAAAATAAAATAAAAACATAAAAAATAAGCATCTTCTTTGCCTTTCATTCAGAAGCGTATGTCATTTCATCTAAAGTCAGAGACTTTATTGGATTGAGGAAAAGGGATAAAATGCGAGTTTAATAAACTGAATATTACATTAACACGAATGCAAGATTCTATTAATCATATGATATTTAAAACGCATTATATTGCCGATTTTTAAATTAGTAAATGCGATGCCGTTGAGGATGTCGTACGTGTAACGTAAAGGAACGGAAAGTAACGTATGTTACTAATTTGCATATTTAATCCACTAGTGCATTACCGAATTTCGTACATGGCGGTATTAAATATTCAGATTGTTTAGGGATTTCATCCCCTCCATTTTGGAGACGCTGCTTCCAGTTTTTAGCTCACCAGAGTCGAAAGCTCCGGGGAGCTTATAGGATAGGCAATTGTCCGTCGTCTGCGTCCTCGTCGACGTCTGTCCGTCGTCAACACTTTCAAATGACATCTCCTCTGAAGCCACTGGGCCGATTTGGCCCAAATTGTAACTGTAGCATCCTTAGGCTTGGGGATTGAAAGTTTGTGTGTATTTTTTTTATGAAAATCGGCTCTTTAATTATAGTTTCCATAGACTTATGATGGGAAAAATTGGAAAAAATGGCATTAACTTCCAAGCCTTTGCAGATGGGTTTCACAAAACTTTCAGATAAATTTTCCTTAAGCAATCATCTATCTGTCATATTATTTTAGGCCTACTGCTCATTTTTGCTGGTTGCCATGGAAACCAGAATGAAAAAAAAGGAAAAATACTTTAAAAAATGATCTCCTCAGAAACCGTATGCTCTACGAGGCTGGTACTTTATGGAAATATTCACCATATCTGCCTTTACAGGTTATGTGTTTTTGATGAAATTCGGCTCTTTAGTTTGGTTGCTATGGCGACTTTTGTTTGTTTGTTTTGTTCGATTTGAGGTTTAATGTCCCCGTCAACACTGTATAGGTCATTTTGGAGACGTTGCTTCCACATTTGCGGGACTTTTACCAGACATTGAGATGAAATGCCATCTCAAGGCCTGTCGACCAATGAAATCAATAGGGTTTATAAGCATGGACGGTCCGACTCGCACCGCTTTGCCTGGGAAGGTTTTGATCCTCTAAGCGGTTTACCAGTACTCGTGTGCGGTCGGTTTCAGCTCTGCGTGGTAGCATCATGCAGCCCATATATTTCTCCAATCCCCAATCGGCGGGGGCCGTGATATGGTGACTTGGAATTTCCATTGACTTGTAAAGCAAAAAAAAAAAATGAAAACTGGCATTTACTGCCATGTCTTCGCAGATATTTTGGCAGAAGAACTTTCATAGAAATATTTTTAAGTAATTATCTATCTGTCATATGATTTTAGGCCAACCGCTCACTTTTATGGGTTGCCATGGAAACCAAAATGCCCCCAAAATACAATAAATAAATAAATAGCACTTAAAAATCATGTTCTTTTTGGTTTATTTTTATTTTTATTTTACTTTTACCCGACATGAAAACTCAAGCAGTGCTGACCAAACACACCGAGAGGGTTATTTGAAGGGACAACCCGGCGGGGCTCCAAGGGTCGTTCATATCTCTGAGCCTAGTCTACACTGTCTTACACATGTTTGAATATGACTCAATATGTAGCCTTATTTGATACTTAGCCTAAGGATGCTTAATCTTACTCTACCAAGAGTCCCTGGATTTCTTTAGCATTCTCTTCAAACCAGTCTTGGTCTTTTTCGGGATACTGGTCTTAAGAATTCATTGGTGAAGAGGCAACGGTATCCCTGAAGACTCGGATCGTCTTTCCCGACTGCCTGTTGCACCGTGATCACCTCATCACGAACACACGCCTATATAATTTTGACCCCCTTGAACCCCACTTTTGTATAGTAAAACTGGGGTTTCCGGGGGTATACCTTATTTTTCTTATTTCTGGTCTAAAAAAGAGATTGTGGGTACTCGTTAGAACCGCCTCGATGAGGCGGTTCTAACGAGTGCCCACAATCTATATTGAGCAGAAATAAGAAAAATATTAAAATTATTCATCCTAAAATTTTCATATTTTCGGTGATAAAGGTGCCAATGCATTTGTATAGGCGTGTTTGCGTAATGTCTTGTGGGATGAGGGTTTTGCGTGCTATGCTGTTTGTGGTTAGTTCACTTCCTGTTTTATTTTCTTTATTGTTAGTTACTTTTCCTCTTGCTACCATTGGTAGGCTGTAATCTTTGATTGCGGCTTTTCCTTGGCGTATAGTTCTACAATGTTTTGGTGGTCTGTGTTCACACTAGCATTGAAATCACCAGGAGGTCAAGCTTGTCCGAAGTGCAGCAGAAACCACAGAATCCAGATCATTATAGAGATTTCTTTGACAAATACTGCGATGATTAGTTTTCACTGACCGTTCCAAGGCGGTTCTTCTGTCGTGGTTTATTTTTGTTATGGCTTGTCTTTGAGTGTCTGTATCGCTTATGTTCTTTTGCTTTGGATAGCCAGTTGGCCATGTGGGGTGGGGGGAAGTGGTTGTCCTTTTGGCTTTCCGCTAGTGATGTTTCCATTAGGGTCTAGTGGTTTCAGGTTTGTGTTTCTTTCCCTTGGTGTCTCTGATGAGCGCTGTCGGTTAATTGTATCGATTCCTGATCATTGCCTTCACTTCTTTTTTAATCAACTCGTGAAATAAGGAAAAACCCCAGAATGATAGATAACTACTGTTTTTCCTGTACGCCTTGCTGGAACTGCAAGTGAATTAAAGCTTAATCTAATATGTACAATTGCGCATTTTCTGAATGTTTACAATACATGACAGGCATGGGATTTAAGTTTTTGCCAAAACCTACAGCAAGTTTATTCATAGTGGATGTAAGTCATATACCTAAAACATTTTTTACAAGAGTGAAACGTGCGAAACTGCGCGATGCACCCTTTATGTTTGTTGACAAGAACTAGTTTTTACAAAACGTCTACGCCGCTTGATAGGCATTGATTTGTGCGGTCAGACGATTGGAAAGTAAGATGACAAAGTTCTTCATGTGTATGCTGTTTAGGTGTGCAAGTAGATATGGAAGTGAATAACATCAAAAGATTAGAGAGGTTCACTCTGGACAGCAAACTACCAATCTTTCATTATGACAACATGTACCAACGAAACGAAAAATCAGTATAACAGTTACATCTACCTAGTTTGCTTTCATTTCACATTGTAGGTTCACCTTCTGTAAAAATCGTCATCCAAGTTATTCGTCTAACATTTTTAAAAGTGAAAAATAAACAGAAAAAAAGATATACTGTCATAAAGGAGGGCCGTCTACGTCGTGTAAACCGGTCCTTGTTTGTATTCTATTTTTGTATTGGAGTTGAACGGCCCAGTCAACACTATTTAGGTCATTTTTGAGCCGGTCAGATTACCTATCGACACTTTTTCTGGGCAGGCTTATACGTAAGCGGTTAATCAGTACAGTGCACATTCTTTCACCAGAAACTGACAGCTGCCCTTCTTGATTCAATGGAAGGGAGAGAGTGACCATAGAAAAGGTTTCTTGATCAATCTCCACGAACGAATATTGCCGACTCCGGCAGGTAACGAACCCGTGTCATCCTGATCACCAGTCAGACGCGCATCCGACTGAGCTACCGAGGCCGGCGTAAACCGGTTCAAATATATGTTTATTTTGTAAGCAATAGAGCATGAGAAAAACTTTAGGAAGTGTTAGGTCAATCCTGGGTTTTAATTATTTTTATTAGTGACACTGATAACTAGACAATAGAAAATAACATCCAATCAGTCATGACCATTTTCTTAAATGCTTCTGGACCATCTAGCTATTTATACAATCATCGTATGTAACAGAAAGGTGCTAAGAGAAACCACCGTCACAGTTAACACCTTTCACAAGACATATCACCCATGGTCTGAACCACAGGCGCTTGGCCCGTTGATTTGTCCGAAAAACTTGCGGAATGTGTAAAAATGTCAAAATATGAGTAAATGGTTTTTTTCATACTGGTATAGAAAGCTAGACAACGTTCTCAACTTTCTCGGTACACATTAAATGACAACTGGCGCAGGCGCATTTTTTACACAGAAAGGTTTACTTTGTATGAGCTGCAACCTAAGACACGCAGTATTTCAACAAAATAATGCAAAACTCCTGGATGGAGCTCCATTGTGATCTAAGCGTCAAATTACCCCGTATAGACTTTAGTAGGACAACTTTCTTTCACATCCACTCAATGGGTTTTCAATGTTTTCCTGCGATTTCCTGCGGAAATCCGATAATGTCAGCACAAAAGCCAACATACATATAAATATCAATGAATATGCTCTCTCCTTACTCAAAAGTTTTTCCCAGTTAACTGTTATTACCAACAATTTTCACCGTTTTGGGTGCGAGCAGGCATTTCTCGTTGCACGTAGGGAACAATATGCGTCATTTCCGACACTTACTTACGGGTTTACCCGAACAGTCCGAACAGCGCTATATGGAGATATATAGGATACTAAAATAGAACATAATAAAACATGAATTTTTTATTTAACTATAACTTTGTATAAGTTATTTTTCAAACCTACATTCATTGCACTTTAACAAGGTATGAACATTTTAAAAATAACTTCATGTCTTAGTTCTTCCATTTATGTTTGAAATTTAGACTGTGTGCGCCTATATATTACTTTTATGTTTTGTCAAAACTCATCAAAACCCCAATTTTAGCTTTACTTTTAAGGCAATTGCTTATTCTAGCAAAGAGATTTTTCTACAGTTTGTACTGATATTAAACATTGTAGAATACGTATTTTCTTTCATTCTTCCAATTTGCTCTACACTTCTGAAATTAAGCTTTCCCAGACTTCGGAAATTACGTTTTCTCAGACAGTCGCAAACAATACTATTCCAACATGAGCGGTCCTAAGGGAAATAACTTTCTGATGGTATTCGGTTTCAACAGGTAACGGATAAAAGTTACATTTCTTTGTGAAGTGACGAATATTGTTCGCGATGAATATTGTTTTCATTCTGTATCTTGAAGCTGATATTATCCGAGCGATGACTGGTCGAATGTTTTAATTGCCTGGTTTCTGCCTTTGACATGCAAATCTATATTCAAGGGAATTCAGCCAATTTAAATTGCATTAGACCGATATAACTTTGATTTTTTTCTCTATTGAAAGCTTTACGTAGTTAATAAACCCATAAAGAGTAATTTTAAATTTAGCGCCACTTCAAACAAATTTGTTACTTATACTGGTTTCCGCCTTGAAATCATAAAGCTGAGATGCACTCTCAGTGGGAACTCCAGCGAATTCGACCAATCAGCACTCGAATTACATCAGCTTCAAGATATAGAATGAAAACAATATTGCAACGAGAAATGCCTAAGATGAACATTGCTGGTAATAACGGTTAACCGGGGGAAACTTTTGCATTAGGTTCATTGATATTTATAGGTGTGTTGGCTTTTGTGCTGACATTATCGGAATTCCACAGGAAATCGTAGGGAAACAGTGAAAATCCATCGAGTTGGTGTGTCAGATGGATGTCCAACTAAAGACTATCCGGGGTATTTTTTACATGTAGATCACAATGGGGCTTGATCCAGGTGTTCTGCATTACATGGTTGAAATTCTGCATGCCTTAGGTTGAACTTCATACAAAATATACAAAAAATGTGCTTTTGCCAATTGTCATTTAACGTGTAATGGTTTGTTGTGAACCTTGTATAGAGTATGAATTTTTTACTCATGTTTTGACTTTTTTACACATTCCACAAGTTTTGTTTCGGACAAATCAACGCGCCATGCGCCTGTGGTCAAGTCTGGTAGCTGAAATTTGTCTTTTTGTCATTACGAAAACATGCCTATACAAATACATTGTAAATTTTACCGCCAAAAATCGAAAATTTAAAGATAAAAAATTGTGATATTTTTCTGATTTCTGCACAAAATATAGATTATTGGTACTCATTAGAACCGCCTCATTGTGGCGGTTCTAACGAGTACCCTAGATCTATATTTTAGAGAAGAAATAAGAAACGTAAGGTTTCCCCCTGTAAACGTCAGTTTTTCTGTATAAAAGTGGGGTTCAAGGGGGTCAAATTATATGGGCATGTTTTCGTGATGCGGGCCATGTGCCTTAGCGTAAGTTGATTTCATAAGTATGCCCGATATTATCTTAACATGTTTCCTAATGTAATGTTCATTTGATTTGCTTTTTCATTACCATTCCACATCGGACTCATAGTCTTATAATGGCGTCTCCCATCTCTCTGGAACTAACTCTGTATACCCCTGTAAACCCCATGTTTCCTATTGTAAGTGAAGTTATCAAAGGTGTTCTTGGCATGAAAATAAACACCATTTAGAATTCTCGTCTTCAAAGACCTTGAAATAGTAAAATTTATTTTGCCGATCTCCCTTTTATCTTTTAAGTTTCATCAAAAGTATTTATTTAACACTATTTAACACTCAGGGAAAGCAGATCCGCTGAAGAGTTTCAAAGTGTCACTATGCTTTTGTATTTAATCAAATATTGATAGTAGAAAAAGGTATCAGAATGTAAATTAATGGCTTTCCATTCGGTCTTCTCTTATTCAGAATATTATACAAGTAAAACAAATTGTTATACTCGAATCTTTCTCAATTCAAGATAGTAAATTAAAGATAAACTGCAATTTATATTTATACTGGCACTTTCATTAAATTTTCTTTCAGTTTTTCCACCAAGAAGATAGATATATAAATATTAGTGATCATTACTCACGGGAGTGCGGTTTTCAGATAACGGGGTTTTGAATTTGATTTTGAATTGGAAAATAAATTACCCAAAAATAAATTGAGCACTGTGCAAATATATGGAGAAGTTATAATGTTCGTCACTTAATTTGGGGACAAGATACATACATTACGATAACTCACCCGTGCGACAAAGTGCATTTTTCACATCTCCAAAATGACTACTTTTCTGATGAAAATCCTTGATATGTTTCTTATAAATGCTCATAACATAGGTTGTGTGTGCTCGTTAGAACCGCCTCGTTGAGGCGGTTCTAACGAGTACCCACAACCTATGTCTTGGAGCAGAAATAAGAAAAATAATTAATACCCCCGTAAACCCCAGTTTTCTCTATATAAAGCGGGGTTTAGGGGGTCTTCATTTCACGGACTTGTTCACGTAATGTCACATCAAACAAAAAAATCGTCTGGATCTGCACTGTTTGCTCAGGCCTGTCTCTCCGAATGTACGCGGTGGATATGATTGGAGTTGAATTGGTCTTGACAATTCTTTCAATACAGTATAACAGGGCCCATTCTAATTACGAGTAGCAGTCGGCATTTGCGAAGATTTCTTCTTATTTATTTTTAGAGGAAACGTTGAAAGCAAAATGCTGATGCAAAACATGATATATCACGAAAAGACACCTATATAATTTTGTCCCCCTTGAACAACACTTTTATATAGTAAAACTGGGGTTTACAGGGGTATACCTTATTTTTCTTATTTCTGCTCCGAAATATAGATTGTGGGTTCTCGTTAGAGATGGGGCGGTTCTAACGTGTACCCAAAATCTATACTTTGAGCAAAAATGAGAAAAATGTCAGATTTTTTTTTTTTTATATGAAAATTGTCATTTTTTCAGCGGAAAAATTTACAATATATGTGTATAGGTGTGTTTTAAAAATGACAAGAGCGCTCACTACATGGATTTGTTCACCTGCTGAGTCGAATCACGTGTAATGACAACCCGTTTACTTAGAAATAATAACAATAAAACAATCAGGCTTTGCAGACAAAAAGGCTTTACCCTGCATGTAGACTGAGTGCTGGACGGACAATTCACATGGAAAGTCAGGCCTCTTTCTCTAAAAATAAAACTAAAAATAGCACCTGTCCCAGAATCTTCCGTAAGAACTTTTCGTAGCGCTTGACGAGTTAAGCGACTCGTATCCTGACGGTCATATGGTTGTTTGATTTGAGGTTTAACGTCCCCGTCAACACTTGGAGACCTTGCTTCCAATTTTGTGGGACTTTTACCCGACTTTGAGATGAAATGACATCTCAAGCCCTGCCGACCAATGAAACCAATAGGGTCTATAAGCATGGACGGTCTGAGTCGCACCGCTTTGCCCAGGCAAGCTTAGATCCTCTAAGCGGTTTACCAGTACTCGTGTGCGGGTCGGTTTCAGCTCTGCGTGGAAGCATCATGCAGCCCATATATTTCTTCAAGCCCCGATGGGTGGGGGCCGCAGATAGGGTTTTGTCCGGGATCCGCCGTGACAAAGAAGAACCAGTGCGTTGCTAGATGTCCCTATTTATTCCCGATATAAATCAGATACCACACTACTCAATGCTTTCTGTCTTGGTCTGTCACCGAGGATGTATCAAACTCGTAAACAACAGCAAAATTCCTATATTATGACCATCTTGCGGACTGTTCAAAAGTGGTTTTGTTTGTTTTGTTTGAATTGATGTTTAACGTCCCCGTCAACACTGTAAGGGTCATTTTGGAGACATTGCTTCCAATTTTGTGTGACTTTTACCTGACATTGAGATGAAATGACATCTCAAGCCCTGTCGCCCAAAGAAACCAATAGGGTTTATTAGCATGGACGGTCCGCCTCGCACCGCGGTTCCTGGACAGGCTACGTAGTATGACCCATCTTCTTTCATATGAATGTTTTCATTGCTCTTAAAGGAACCTATTTTTGATTTTTATTTGCCTTCACTGCAGCTGGTGTTGTGCCGTGTGGCGGCCGCAAAACGTCTCTCCGTACATCAATCATAGCGCAGTTTATATTATACTTTTGGTCCTTTTAGATCAGCGTGAATATTCTGAGAAATCGGAAATAAATTACTGGTTTAGACTCATATTCTAGACAGGTTTTTAATTATTTGGACCCCATTTTGATTTATATCAGTCTTTGAATCGACTGCCTATTCGAAATTCGCAAAATTGCAGTATGTTTCCTCTGGCTTTCTTTGCCGGATCATTACAGGGTCACTGATGAGGCTTTATTAGCCGAAACTACGTAGTATGACCCATCTTCTTTCTTATGAATGTTTTCATTGCTCTTAAAGGAACCCATTTTTGATTTTAATTTGCTTCACTGCAGCTGGTGTTGTGCCGTGTGGCGGCCGCAAAACGTCTCCCCGTACATCAACCATATTGCAGTTTATAGTATACTTTTGGTCCTTTTAGATCAGCGTGAATATTCTGAGAAATCGGAAATAAATTATTGGTTTAGACTCATATTCTAGACAGGTTTTTAATTATTTGGACCCCATTTTGATTTATATCAGTCTTTGAATCGACTGCCTATTCGAAATTCGCAAAATTGCAGTATGTTTCCTCTGGCTTTCTTTGCCGGATCACTACAGGGTCACTGATGAGGCTTTATTAGCCGAAACTACGTAGTATGACCCATCTTCTTTCTTATGAATGTTTTCATTGCTCTTACATGTAAAGGAACCCAGTTTTGATTTTTATTAGATCCTCTAAGCGGTTTACCAGTACTAGTGTGCGGGCCGGATTCAGCTCTGCGTGGAAGCATCATGCAACCCATATATTTCTTCATGCCCCTATGGGCGGGGGCAGGTCGTAAAGACCACTTTTGAACAGTCCCAAAGGTGGTCTCTGACAAGAGGACAGTGTGTGCAGAAAACACAAAGAAAGAACAACTGAAGCCTTCTAAATACGCGATTTAAAGCAGACGAAGTCTTAATTTTAGGTGGTCTTAATAGCGGACTTTGTTAACACTATGTTAACACTCTTCAGCAAGAACTTGGTGGTACTAAGGCCTATGAACGTCAGCCTTTAGCTGTGGAGAGGGCTTTAGTTGATGACCACATTTGTCATTCAGCCATCAAGTTTGCTGTCTGTGTTACAGAAGGCCAAGACAAGCTTCCTACGTTATATTGGCTACCTAAACTTCATAAAAGACCATACAAAGCACGGTTTATTGCAAATTCAAGCTCTTGTTCCACCACTGAACTCTCCAAATTATTAACTTCATGTTTTACTGCCACCAAAAAACATGTGAAAACATATTGCGACAAAGCCTTCGAAAGATCAGGTAGAAATGATTGGCTTTCCGTTATTTTGAGCAAACAGTGTAGACTCTCATCAGACGCCACGATCATTGCCAGTGACACACCGCAAGAACCCAGTCCGTATTTTACAGTTAACCAACCTTTGTCACACACCACTCTGACGCTCTAGGGATAATAGTGCTGCTATTGGACTTTTGTACATGGCTCGCAAAACCAGGCGGGAAACGTTTATAGTTAGCTCCTTTGAATCGATTGATAAACAAACGATTTAAACAAAAGATGGAAAGAAAAGAAAAAAAAAATAGAGAGTATAACATAGCTATCTGGTTAAGAAATAAAAATTGAAGATCATCTCTGTGGTTGTTTGATTTTTGTTCGTTGGTTTGAGGTTTAAAGTAGCCGAGATGCTGCACTGATGAGCTAGGAAGCCTTCGTGCGGACTGATCAAATTATTTGTCTAAATCACGACGGAATTAAGGGCGAGGGTTGGGGCCGCGTAAAATCGATTTAAGCTCCCCGCTCCCGCCCCAAGTGAAATTCTTTTCACTGACCGTTCCGAGGCGGTTCTTCTGTCGCGGTTTATTTTTGTTATGGTTTGTCTCTGAGTGTGTGTAGCGCGCTTATACCTTTTTGTTTTGGATAGCCTATTGGTCATTCTGTGGGCAAGTTACTGTCCTTTTGGGTTTCCACTATTGATGATTCCATTAGGTCTAGTTATTTCATGTTTGTGTTTCTTTCCGTTTTGTGCCTCTGATGGAAGCTCTGGGTTAATTGTATTGATTCCTGATCATTACCTTCACTCCTATTCTGCATAAAATGATAATTTAAGTTCAGCACTTCGAGTAATCAGTTATGACACGATATGAGCCACGTCACGAGAACACCCATTTTCGCTGTTTGTAAACAACGAAGATGCTGATCAGACTGCGCATGCGCGCAGTCTGATCAGCATCTTTGTGTTTGCTACCATGATAGTAAAATACCTCCACTTTCTACATCTACAATTTCAAGATTTTGCCAGTCTGTGTAGCTGAGCAGGATGGTTTGTGTCTTATCTGGTTGCAAACCACGAAGACTGGTTTCCGGTGATGGGGCCCATTTATTGCTCTTCTTGTTTTATATCAGGGAATACTCAAATGAGAGATAATAGAGCGGAAGCCAAACTTTTTCAAGGGTTCCGAACTCTAATACAGGAAGTGGCTGATCGCTAGAAAACAAACCATTAAATTAATTTATTATGATGTTCTGATCAACGGTTATAGAAGTGGCTAAGAGGGTGTGGTTTACAGCACTCGACACGCGAGCCCGTCCTCCTTCAGTTAGCGACAAATCTGCGCAACTTTGTGTTGGTCAAACAATGACTTGACTACCTTGGGTTTTTTTTTTTTGCGCATTGACAACCCGCGTCATTCTTAACTTGGCTGTGACAGCCGGTAACGCGATCAGGGACACTTGCGAGCTGGATTTTGGTGACTGGATGCGCTGGAAGTCCTGTCGGTCACAAAACGGGAGCCGCCAGAGACTAAAGATTAGTCGTTTACCGGTCGCATTTAACTATTTCAGACGTAAATAACCAGGAGTGAGCTTGCTATTTCACTGTACAAGGGGTTCTACATTAAGTTGAGCTTTTGACAGACTGCTTCATGAGCGGGTCTTTGCAAGGTGATGTGTGGTACCTTACGCACGATATCAAGAGTGAAACTACCTTATTGTATATTGTATACTTGTCTTGGAGGACACCGTCTGTTATGTGGGTTTTCTGAATAAATCCTGTATCTTGTACATATGCGTTTGAGCTCAGAAAGACGTGTATCTGCGATTCTACTTTTGCCGTGTGTCAAGATGTTATGCATGTAGGGTGGTCACAGACCGTGGTCGAAAGTGCACGATAAGTTCGCTGCAGAAGCACCTGTTACGAAAACACGCCTATACAAATACATTGTAAATTTTAGCACCGAAAATCGAAAATTTTAAGATGAAAAATTGTGATGTTTTTCATATTTCTTCTCAAAATATAGATTCTTGGTACACGTTAGAACCGCCTCATCGAGGCGGTTCTAACGAGTACCCACACTCTATATTTTAGAGCAGAAATAAGAAAAATAAGGTTTACCCCTGTAAACGCCAGTTTTACCATATACAAGTGACATTCAAGGGGGTCAAAATTATATGAGCTTGTTTTCGTGATATACGATTTCGTAGCATGGCTTGTTATACATTTGAAAGGTCTATACTCCATATTTGCCAGTTCTTTGGTGTAGTCCTTGCTTCCAAAGGATAACCCTTTCTAGATCCTCACTTTTTTTCTCTATTTTCGTCTACCAGTTCCATGTAGACTTTAAAAGGCGGCCGCTTTTAGTTCATGTAGCTTAATATTAATGCACACGCAGAAGCCATCTGATCTGGAGCTACACTGTTTGCAAAGATAGGGGTTTCGTGAACAGCAAGATAAGAGTTAATGCAGCGACTACTGAGTGACAGATACACGTCAAAGGGAAATAAGGATTGCATAAAATTGCATTCTCTTTTCTCATTGAAGACAACTCTTAGCCTATACCTACCTGCCTGGCGTTCCTTTGTAGGGAATTGTCGAACAGTGTAGACCACGATCAGACGTGACTCTACATTGTTTGCTTGGAGAGCATTCATTTTTGTTACGTTTGGTCCAAACATAAATCAGACACGCCTATGCTTGGAAATGGATCACTGCAAAACGTTTTAGGTGGAGGTTTGCATTTTCATATACAGTACAATTCCGACATTAAGACCACCTTTGGGACTGTGCAAAAGGGGTCTTTCAAACCCTTTGTAACAGTCCCAAAGGTGGTCTCTTATAAGGAGACCATTGTGTGGAAAACACAAAGCAAAAATAAAAAATAAAACAAAATAGCAAACAAAAATGAAACCTTCTCAATAACTTTAAAAGGCAGAGTATGTCTTAGTTTTAGATGGTCTTAATAGCGGAGTTTTACTGTATCAAAGCAAAGATTATGCTTATAAACGGCAAATTGGTTGCCTTTAAAGGTTGCGTAACTTCTTATCTACAAAATGTTATTCCCCATGCAAACCTGCAGGCAAATAAGCTTTGCGATATATCCAGTTGTCTTTGGTTCTACAAGTGTGGAATTGGGGAAATTTGGTGACCCCTGCAATACGAATCCTTCAAAATAGAGGTTTGCTCTGACAGAAATGAATAGGAGCAAATATGTTCTTTGTCGAGTAGACATTGAAAGGAAATACTTTTACAAACGTTATCTTCCCTGAAAGTGAGGCCTCTCCCCTTTACAATTTCATTTCCGGTTTTTAGGTCAAGCAACATCCTGTCATACTGATCGCGTTAAAAGACCTTTTGTAAACATTCATTTGCATGCAAATGACACAGTTGCCCCGGATTGAGTCAATCACTATGTATTTACTGCGTAGGCATATATGTTACCAGGCAGAAAATGCATTTTTAGTGTTGCACATGTAATCTATTAGGTTTGTATTTCCTGTGGTATTTGGTTTGTGGCTCGACAAAGTTAGCAGGATGGCAGGACAGCAGGATGAAACATGTTAAGTTAGCAGGATGGCGGGACAGCAGGATGAAACATTAAGTTAGCAGGATGGCAGGACAGCAGGATGAAACATAATAAGTGAACAGGATGGCAGGACAGCAGGATGAAATATTAAGTCAGCAGGATGGCAGGACAGCAGGATGAAACTAATAATTTAGGCGGATGGAAGAATAGCAGGATGAGAACTTGTTCTGAATTTCAAAATATATACAACAATGTAATTGGCACCTATAGCTATGTTAGAAACTAGAAATCAAATTTAGTCCCTTCCCGTCTTTAAAGCGTACGGCCGCGAAAACCCAATTTTCGTCCTGCCACAAATTCACCCAGATGAAAAATTGTTTCAAATCACTAAACTTTTACCATCATGTTGTAGGCAACAAAAATCTATGTAAGAAAGTGAAAATTAAATTTGGCTCCTATCAGCGTTTAAAGCGTACGGCCGTGAAAACTCAGTTTTCATCCTGCTGGAAGTGCAACACCGATTTTCATCCTGCTGAACCTGTCAAGTTAGCAGGATGGCAGCACAGCAGGATGAGAAATTCTTCTGAATTTCAAAATAATTACCACCATGTTGTAGGCATCTAAAAACTATGTAAGAAACTAGAAATCAAATTTAGCCCTTTCCCGTCTTTAAAGCGTACGGCCGCGAAAACCTATTTTTCGTCCTGCCACAAATACACCCAGATGAAAAATTGTTTCAAATCACAAAACAATTACCATCATGTTGTAGGCAACAAAAATCTATGTAAGAAAGTGGAAATTAAATTTGGCTCCTATCAGCGTTTAAAGCGTACAGCCTTGAAAACTCAATTTTCATCCTGCTGGAAATGCAACATCGATTTTCATCCTGCTGAACCTGTCAAGTTAGCAGGATGGCAGCACAGCAGGATAAGAAATTCTTCTGAATTTCAAAATATTTACCACCATGTTGTAGGCATCTGAAAACTATGTAAGAAACTAGAAATCAAATTTAGCCCTTTCCCGTCTTTAAAGCGTACGGCCGCGAAAACCCATTTTTCGTCCTGCCACAAATTCACCCAGATGAAAAATTGTTTCAAATCACAAAACATTTACCATCATGTTGTAGGCAACAAAAATCTATGTAAGAAAGTGAAAATTAAATTTGGCTCCTGTCAGCGTTTAAAGCGTACGGTCGTGAAAACTCAATTTTCATCCTGCTGGAAATGCAACATCAATTTTCATCCTGCTGAACCTGTCAAGTTAGCAGGATGGCAGCACAGCAGGATGAGAAATCCTTCTGAATTTCAAAATATAAACACCATGTTGTAGGCATCTAAAAACTATGTAAGAAACTAGAAATCAAATTTAGCCCTTACCCGTCTTTAAAGTGTACGGCCGCGAAAACCCATTTTTCGTCCTGCCACAAATTCACCCAGATAAAAAATTGTTTCAAATCACAAAACAATTACCATCATGTTGTAGGCAAAAAAAATCTTTGAAAGAAAGTGAAAATTAAATTTGGCTCCTATCAGCGTTTAAAGCGTACAGCAGAGAAAACTCAATTTTCATCCTGCTGGAAATGCAACATCAATTTTCATCCTGTTGAACCTGTCAAGTTAGCAGGATGGCAGCACAGCAGGATGAGAAATTCTTCTGAATTTCAAAATATTTACCACCATGTTGTAGGCATCTAAAAACTCTGTAAGAAACTAGAAATCAAATTTAGCCCTTTCCCGTCTTTAAAGCGTACGGCCGCGAAAACCCATTTTTCGTCCTGCCACAAATACACCCAGATGAAAAATTGTTTCAAATCACAAAACATTTACCGTCATGATGTAGGCAACAAAAATCTATGTAAGAAAGTGAAAATTAAATTTGGCTCCTATCAGCGTTTAAAGCGTACAGCCGTGAAAACTCAATTTTCATCCTGCTGGAAATGCAACATCAATTTTCATCCTGCTGAACCTGTCAAGTTAGCAGGATGGCAGCACAGCAGGATGAGAAATTCTTCTGAATTTCAAAATATTTACCACAATGTTGTAGGCATCTAAAAATATGTAAGAAACTAGAAATCAAATTTAGCTCTTTCCCGTCTTTAAAGCGTACGGCCGCGAAGACCCATTTTTCGTCCTGCCACAAATACACCCAGATGAAAAATTGTTTCAAATCACAAAACATTTACCATCATGCTGTAGGCAACAAAAATCTATGTAAGAAAGTGAAAATTAAATTTGGCTCCTATTAGCGTTTAAAGCGTACGGCCGTGAAAACTCAATTTTCATCCTGCTGGAAATGCAACATCAATTTTCATCCTGCTGAACCTGTCAAGTTAGCAGGATGGCAGCACAGCAGGATGAGAAATTCTTCTGAATTTCAAAATATTTACCACCATGTTATAGGCATCTAAAAACTATGTAAGAAACTAGAAATCAAATTTAGCCCTTACCCGTCTTTAAAGCGTACGGCCGCGAAAACCCATTTTTCGTCCTGCCACAAATTCACCCAGATAAAAAAGTGTTTCAAATCACAAAACATTTACCATCATGTTGTAGGCAAAAAAAATCTTTGAAAGAAAGTGAAAATTAAATTTGGCTCCTATCAGCGTTTAAAGCGTACAGCAGAGAAAACTCAATTTTCATCCTGCTGGAAATGCAACATCAATTTTCATCCTGCTGAACCTGTCAAGTTAGCAGGATGGCAGCACAGCAGGATGAGAAATTCTTCTGAATTTCAAAATATTTACCACCATGTTGTAGGCATCTAAAAACTATGTAAGAAACTAGAAATCAAATTTAGCACTTTCCCGTCTTTAAAGCGTACGGCCGCGAAAACCCATTTTTCGTCCTGCCACAAATACACCCAGATGAAAAATTGTTTCAAATCACAAAACATTTACCGTCATGATGTAGGCAACAAAAATCTATGTAAGAAAGTGAAAATTAAATTTGGCTCCTATCAGCGTTTAAAGCGTACAGCCGTGAAAACTCAATTTTCATCCTGCTGGAAATGCAACATCAATTTTCATCCTGCTGAACCTGTCAAGTTAGCAGGACAGCAGCACAGCAGGATGAGAAATTCTTCTGAATTTCAAAATATTTACCACCATGTTGTAGGCATCTAAAAATATGTAAGAAACTAGAAATCAAATTTAGCTCTTTCCCGTCTTTAAAGCGTACGGCCGCGAAGACCCATTTTTCGTCCTGCCACAAATACACCCAGATGAAAAATTGTTTCAAATCACAAAACATTTACCATCATGTTGTAGGCAACAAAAATCTATGTAAGAAAGTGAAAATTAAATTTGGCTCCTATTAGCGTTTAAAGCGTACGGCCGTGAAAACTCAATTTTCATCCTGCTGGAAATGCAACATCAATTTTCATCCTGCTGAACCTGTCAAGTTAGCAGGATGGCAGCACAGCAGGATGAGAAATTCTTCTGAATTTCAAAATATTTACCACCATGTTGTAGGCAAAAAAAATCTATGTAAGAAAATAGAAATTAAATTTGGCTCCTATCAGCGTTTAAAGCGTACGACTATGAAAACACAATCTTCTTCCTGCTTTTATGCAACATTATTAAACGTTTTTTAATCATATGACGTTGTTGATAAGCAGTGGATAACTTCGTGTGACCACACGTGTAATAACACTTTGGCGGGATTTAGTAACGTCATGTCGACGTCCATGTCAACCATGCATTTTTTTTTTTCAAATTGTCGGATAAAAAGGCGATAAAATACAATTTAAAGTGGTCATCTGATAAACAGAATCTTTCACTCGTGGTCATTTCATATGAGATTTATGAAAACTCGCCAAAGGCTCGTTTCATAAATTTCATATGAAATGACCACTCGTGAAAAATCGTCTATACCCGACATTGAGATGAAATGACATCTCAAGCCCTGTCGTCCAATGAAACCAATAGGGTTTATGAGCATGGACAGCCCGATTTGCACAGCTTTGCCTGGACAGACTTAGATCCTCTAAGTAGTTTACTAGTACTCGTGTGTGGTAAGTTCCAGCTCTGCGTGGAAGCATCATGCAGCCCGACCCATCTTTTTCATTTGGAAAGTGTTGTCGCCCTTGCTTCGCCACTTAGATGCCCAATGACCGCATCAAAGAGTTTAAATCCCCTAAAACATGTAACACATATGAGCGGCCCCGTGGGGAAGTCTTAGAACCATCTCTTCGAGGATGTTATTAAGAGCATCAACAGTTTTATTTTTGAAAGCAAAAACAAATATTGGGGTGCTCCTTAGAACCGCCTCATTGGGGCAGTTCAAAAGAGCACCCGTAATATGTTTGCTTTAAAATATTGACTGGGGGTAATCATTAGAACCATATTATCGAGGCATTTCTAACGAGATCCAAGTCAATATTTGGAGCAGAAATAAGGAAAATTTCATTTTTTTTTTTCTTAAATCTTTTTTTTTTTTTTTTTTTTTTTTAGTGTTAAAGTTTTCAAATATATTTAAATAGGCGTGTTTTGGTAATGTGCTCGACACTGAGATGACTTCTCAAGCCCTGCCGCCAAATGAAACCAAGATGGCTTTTATGCATGGATGGTCCGACTCGCACCACTTTCCTGGGCAGGCTTAGGACCTCATAGTAGTTTACCAGTAGTCTCAGCTCTGCGTGGAACTATCATGCAACCCAATCTATTTCATCAAGCCCCGAAGGGCGTGGGCCAATAGGCCTATGTAATAATTCAATGCGTACCGAAATGTATATCAAGAAATAAAATGGATATTTTTAAATTATAATATGAAACTACTATTCAAAAGGTCAAAACCAGCTTGTGTCCCTGTACCCTTTGAATGAATGGTCCCGCACTTTCGGTATTGGGATATATTGCAAATATATCTCTCCCAATGGAAGTGTCTTTGAGATAGTTTCGTTCAAGTTCTTAAACCTGCATTTTAGCTCACCTAGGCCGAAGGCCCCAAGGGAGCTTATAGAATAGTGGGTCGTCCGTCGTCCGTCCGTCCGTCGTCCATCCGTCCACACTTTTGAGCAGCTATATATCTGCAGCCTACAGGCTAATCTCAATCAGTTCTCGTCTGTAGCATGCCTCTGGTGGGGCATTATGGCATAAGCTTTCTTTCAAAATCGCACGAAAACTTTACTTGCTATGGCAACCACAAGGTCCCATAGACATACAATGGTAAAATGCTTGTCATCACCGTAGCGCCTTCAGTTTTGATCGGATCTTTCTGAAACTTATATGTAAGGTGGCTTGGGATAAAATCTCAGATGAGTTCGCAAACCAGCCAAGTTGGCCCATTTATCATAGAGTTATGTCCCTTTGATTGCTGAAAATGCCGATTTTTGACCTTGTCATCACCGTAGCCCCTTCAGTTTTGATCGGATCTTTCTGCAACTTATGCGTATGGTGGCTTGGGATAAAATCTTGAAAGTGTTTGAAAACCAGCCAACTCGACTTATTTTTCATAGAGTAACGTCCCTTTGATTGCTGAAAATGCCGATTTTTGACCTTGTCATCACCGTAGCCCTTTCAGTTTTCATCGGACCTTTCTGAAACTTATATGTAAAGTGGCTGGGGATAAACCCTCGGATGAGTTCAAATATCGGCTAAGTTGGCCCATTTATCATAGAGTTACGTCCCTTTGATTGCTGAAATGTCGATTTTTGACCTGTCTATCACCGTAGCCCCTTGAGTTTTGATCGGATCTTTTTGAAACTTATATGTAAGGTGGCTGGGGATGAAACCTCGGATGAATTCGTAAACCGGCCAAGTTGGCCCATTTATCATATAGTTATGTCCCTTTGATGGCTGAAAATGTAGATTTTTGACCTTGTCATCACCGTAGCCCCTTCAGTTGTAATCGGATCTTTCTGAAACTTATATGTGAGGTGGCTGGGGATAAAACTTTGGATGAGTTCGAATACAGGTCAAGTTGGCCCATTTATCATAGAGTTACGTCCCTTTGATTGCTGAAAATGTCGACTAGTGACTTTGTCATCACCGTAGCCTCTTCAGTTTTGATAGGATCTTTCTGAAACTTAAATGTAAGGTGGCTAGGGATAAAATCTCGGACGAGTTCGAAAACTGGCCAAGGCGGACCATTTTTCATAGAGTTATGTCCCTTTCATGGCTGAAAAAGTAGATTTTCGACCTTGTCATCACCGTAGCCTCTTCAGTTTTGATCGGATCTTTCTGAAACTTACAAACAAGTAAGTCAGGCAGAAAAGCTCGGAGGAGTTTGAAAATTCTTGATTTTTTTTTTATCATAGAGTAACATTCCTTTGATTGCAGCAGTTAATTGCTTATTTTTGAAATTGTCATCACCCCAGCCCCTTCAGTATATACCGGAGCTTCTTAGCAAGTCAGGAATAAAAGCTTGAATGAGTTTGAAAACCGGTGAGGTCAGCCTATATATCATAGAGTTACATTCTACTTGATTTGCAGAAAATGCTGACCCCGTCGTCACCTTGTCCTCCCATAAATCCTTCAGTTAAGTTTGGCACTTCCTGAAACTTTGAATCTGTCAGCTCAGGTGAGCGATACAGGACCATCTTGGTCCTCTTGTTTGTTTCTCTGATTGGGTTTCTTTTCAGTTACTTTGTGAACTTGTAGCATGTCTTTCTTGTTTTCTGTTTCCTCTTAAAAATTAAGTACATGTAAGTAAATTAATAATTGAATACGTAAAAAAATAAATATCAAGAATTAAATGAAAAAAGTGAACAAATAGCTAAAAAAAAGTTGAAAGCTATGTTGATTGGCAAATAAATGAAAAAAAGTAAATAATATAATATTATAAAAAAGCAAACTTATTCATAAATGAATAAATGAAATCATAAAGCTAATATAGTAAATTTATAATCCATAAGTACAGATAAATGCATCTAAATAAATAAATGAAGATAAAATAAATAATTCAGTAATGCAGAAGACAGGAATGTCATGCTACAAACCCCTGAATTCTGATACTTAGCTCGCCTGAGCCGAAGGCACCGGGGGGGGGGGGGGGGGGGGCTTTTGTGATCAGTCACCTTCCGTCGACATCCGTCTGTAGGTCCGTACTTCCGTCCGTCCACAATTTCTTTAATAATAAGAGATCTCCTTCTAAACCGCTCAACAGATTTTGACCCAAATTGGCTGAAATGATCCTTGGGTAGTCCTCTCTGACTTGTTTAAAGAATTCCATTATATGCAGAACTCTGGATGCCATGGCAACCAAAAGGGGAAAATTAGGGAAAAAAACTTCGTCTGAAACCAGAACGCCTAGGTCTTTGATATTTGATATGAAGCTTCATCTAGTGGACCTCTACCAAGATTGTACAAATTATTATCTCGTCCTACGTGAAGGAAGGCACCATAGGAGGAATGTGTATTCCTACCTGGCCATTTGGGGGCCCGAGACAACTTGCGCCGATCTCGTTAGCAACGTAGTTAGTTTTGTTTGTTTGATTTGAGGTTTAACGTCCCCGTCAACACTGTAAAGGTTATTTTGGAGACGTTGCTTCCAATTTTGTTGGACTTTTACCCGACATTTAGATGAAAAGACATCTCAAGCTCTGCCGCCCAATGAAACCAACAGGGTTTATTAGCATGGACCCTCGCCTTGCACCGCCTTTCCTGGACAGGCTTAGATCCTCTAAGAGGTTTACCAGTGCGGGCCGAATTCAGCTCTGCGTGGAAGCATCATGCAGCCTGTATATTTCTTCAAGCCCCTATGGGCGGGGGCCGACAACGTAGTAAGTACAAATTGATATAATCATGCAGGTCACATACAATCGCCCACCTGCGCACGTGCGCAGTCGAGCGCTCCAATGCGATTTTGTTTTTTATGTTTCATATTTACAGTTAAAATGTTTGAATTCGCTTATTGGAAGAAAACTCTTCTTCTTCTTCTATCTCCAGGTTTTTTAATCTTTCTCTTTTCTATACTATCTTCTCTACTGTATTCTTACCCTCCGTGCGTCCGTCCGTAAACAATTTCTTCAAACAACATCTCGTAAACCAGTGATCGGATTTTGACAAAATTTCACTGAAATGATCCTTAGGTGGTCCCTTTTCAATGTTGTTCAAATGGTTCCGGTCCGTTGCACATCTAGGTCACAGGAGCCAAAACTAGATTTTTTTTTTCACCGAAAAGTTAAAAACTCTTCTTCTCTGAAACCCCCGCCCATAGGGGCTTGAAGAAATGCATGATGCTTACACGCAGAGCTGAATCCGGCCCGCACGCTAGTACTGGTAAACCGCTTAGAGGATCTAAGCCTGTCCAGGAACCGCGGTGCGAGGCGGACCGTCCATGCTAATAAACCCTATTGGTTTCATTGGGCGACAGGGCTTGAGATGTCATTTCATCTCAATGTCGGGTAAAAGTCCCACAAAATTGGAAGCAACAACTCCAAAATGACCTTTACAGTATTGACGGGGACGTAAAACCTCAAATCAAACAAATCTTCTCTGAAACCACAAGGCCAAGTCTATGATATTTGGTTTGAAGCTTCATCTAGTGGAACCCCACAAGATTGTTCAAATTATTGTTCTTGGACCAAAAATGCCCCCGCCCTGGGCCCTTTGGTTTTACAGGTTCAGCCGGATGAAAATTGATGTTGCATTTCCAGCAGGATGAAAATTGAGTTTTCACGGCCGTACGCTTTAAACGCTGATAGTTTTGACCCAAATTGGCTGAAATGATCCTTGGGTAGTCCTCTCTGACTTGTTTAAAGAATTCCATTATATGCAGAACTCTGGATGCCATGGCAACCAAAAGGGGAAAATTAGGGAAAAAAACTTCGTCTGAAACCAGAACGCCTAGGTCTTTGATATTTGATATGAAGCTTCATCTAGTGGACCTCTACCAAGATTGTACAAATTATTATCTCGTCCTACGTGAAGGAAGGCACCATAGGAGGAATGTGTATTCCTACCTGGCCATTTGGGGGCCCGAGACAACTTGCGCCGATCTCGTTAGCAACGTAGTTAGTTTTGTTTGTTTGATTTGAGGTTTAACGTCCCCGTCAACACTGTAAAGGTTATTTTGGAGACGTTGCTTCCAATTTTGTTGGACTTTTACCCGACATTTAGATGAAATGACATCTCAAGCCCTGTCGCCCAATGAAACCAACAGGGTTTATTAGCATGGACCCTCGCCTTGCACCGCCTTTCCTGGACAGGCTTAGATCCTCTAAGAGGTTTAGCAGTGCGGGCCGAATTCAGCTCTGCGTGGAAGCATCATGCAGCCTATATATTTCTTCAAGCCCCTATGGGCGGGGGCCGACAACGTAGTAAGTACAAATTGATATAATCATGCAGGTCGCATACAATCGCCCACCTGCGCACGTGCGCAGTCGAGCGCTCCAATGCGATTTTGTATTTTATGTTTCATATTTACAGTTAAAATGTTTGAATTCGCTTTTTGGGAGAATACTCTTCTTCTTCTTCTATCTCCAGGTTTTTTAATCTCTTTTTTCTATACTTTCTTCTCTACTGTATTCTTACCCTCCGTGCGTCCGTCCGTCCGTAAACAATTTCTTCAAACAACATCTCTTAAACCAGTGATCGGATTTTGACAAAATTTCACTGAAATGATCCTTAGGTGGTCCCCGTTCAATGTTGTTCAAATGGTTCCGGACCGTTGCACATCTAGGTCACAGGAGCCAAAAATAGATTTTTTTTTCACCGAAAAATTAAAAACTCTTCTTCTCTGAAACCCCCGCCCATAGGGGCTTGAAGAAATGCATGATGCTTACACGCAGAGCTGAATCCGGCCCGCACACTAGTACTGGTAAACCGCTTAGAGGATCTAAGCCTGTCCAGGAACCGCGGTGCGAGGCGGACCGTCCTTGCTAATAAACCCTATTGGTTTCATTGGGCGACATCAAGGCCTCATCAGTAGCCCTAAAAGAAATGCTGAAAACGAGTATCAGCGGTTACGAGTATCAGCGTAAAACGTGGAAAATGACGTTGAAAGTTGACGTTTCGTCAGAAGAAATTTCCAGTTTAATTTAACGTCATGCGGCAAATTTTGATTACGGATTATTTTGCTCCAGACAAGTGGAAAGTGTATGGATTTGTATGCGGTTTGTAGCCTGCTTCCACAATAGAATAATTTTTGTCTTTTAGTCAGAATGTTTCTTTTGTAAGGACTAATTGATTCTTAATTAGCTGGGTTAAATGCTTCTTTAAAGGTCATTTTACTGACTCCTTTGATATTCATTTGGGATCACGATACAATAAAAAACATCCCTTCGAATTAAACGTTCTTCTTCTTCTTTGTCCCGATGCAAAATAAATAGATGACTGAAGGATGTTTTTAAGGTAACCGGGCGCCAAGGGCACATAGGGGCTACCCCCAGTTCGTCAGCTGGGATTAGTTGTTGGTCTTTTCCCTAGGCTGCCAATATGCTGATTCCTGTCTGCTTGACAGTTATCAGCTAGCCGATTGGGAGTTAGGTGACTTCTTTCGCGGATTGTTGTTGTTTTCCAGTTTCCCCGTGTCGCGGGTCGTCAGCTGGTGGGGTCCCAGGGAACGAATCCATGCTGGCACTGCACCGTAGCCGTTCGGTGGTACCCCTATTCCCCGTTGCCGGTGAACAGGGAGACCATCGCTCGGCTCCAGCCCCGTCCGTCCATGTTTGTCGTCTCACGTCTCAGGTGTCTCTGAGCCCACGGGCATCCCCTTGCCCTGTAGCCAATCGCCGAGCTCCGTCCTGAGAGGTTTGTGAAACGGTGCCGTGACCTTTCCAGGTCTCGGTGGGGCTTATATTTTGTCTTCCCGTTTGCTTCAGGAGTGCATGTGTCCTGTCGCTAAAGGGCATCTTTAAATGTAGGAGTTTCTGGGCTTGGCGTGCTTCATATTTCAAGGGCTGTGGATATGTTGCACAGTTCCAATGTGAGCCTTTGTTTTTGTGCAACATAGTTTAGTTAAAATAATTTGGAACTCCATTCTAAAGTTTTGGCTACGTGATTGCACTGCGTTTAAGTTATAGCAGTGCTGTGCCTTGGGTTTTTGCGGTTTGCCGCAAAGGGGTGTGGGTTGTTTTGTGTAACAGGGTAGGCTCCGAGTTTGAACTTATCATTAAGGGGATCGTTTAGCAGTTAATTTTGTTTGAAAGTTTTATTGCGATTTGGAAGACGTTTCTAAAGATTGCTATACACGTTTCCATGTTACGTGTTATGCACCTTATATTCAATCAGGGGATTCGAGACAAAGTTTTTTAGCCATTTTGTGGTGCTTATTTGCACCACAAAATTGTAGAGTCCATCCATTTCTTTCTTCTAGCATGTAGCTTCAGCCGCATCTACACCCTCACGCCAGCACCATGTCTATGGATGTCGTCTAAGCTTTTTGTATCAATTTTGATGTTGGTATTTTTGTTTTTTATTTTTATGTTTTTGATTTTTGCATATTTTTGTAACGTATGTACATTTTTACATTATTTGGCCTGTGCCCCCAGCTTATTGAGTATATATGCGGGCGGATGTGCTCGCCCCGCCATTGACCTGACGTGTTTGTTTTTCTTGTGCTTTAAAGATGGTCTTGTCCGTTTTGGGGCAAGCCCACCCGCTCTCTTATGCTGGTTAGGACAGTTTTTGTACCTGCAAGGTTTTGCTTGTAGATTATATTTTGTGATTTTTGTTTATTCTGTACGTACAACATATAGTATAGTGTGACGGCCTCCGCCGTCTCGGGCCCAAGTTCGTATTTATTTTAGTTTGTTGGTGACCTCTATCGAGGAGGATGTGGAAGTAGGTCAATCCCCTTTTCTGCATTTTTTGTTAAAGTTAGGAAAATGTGGTGCCCTCCTCCACGTAGGATGTCATATTCTGTGGGACCGTAAGTGGGTCATTCTGAGTCGCCATGTTTACATGTCATTTTCGCATCCTACGTGAAGGAAGGCACCATAGGAGGAATTGTATTCCTACCTAATCGTTTGAGGGCCCGAGATATCGTGTGCCGATCTCGTTAGTTTGTTTGTTTGATTTGAGGTTCAACGTCCCCGTCAACAACATTTTGGAGACGTTGCTTCCAATTTTGTGGAACTTTTACCCGACATTGAGATGAAATGACATCTCAAGCCCTGTCGCCCAATCAAACCAATAGGGTTTATTAGCATGGACGGTCCGCCTCGCACCGCGGTTCCTGGACAGGCTTAGATCCTCTAGGCGGTTTACCAGTACTAGTGAGCGGGCCCGATTCAGCTCTGCGTGCAAGCATCATGCAGCCCATATATTTCTTCAAGCCCCTATGGGCGGGGGCTTCCGATCTCGTTAGCAATGCAGTTAGAACAAATTCATATAATCATGTAGGTCGCATACAAGCGTCCGCCTGCGCATGTGCGCAGTCGAGCACTCATATGCGATCTTGTTTTTATGTGTCATATTTACAGTTAACAATGTTTGAAATCGCTTTTTGGGAAATAAACTCTTCTTCTTCTTCTTCTTCTATCTCCAGGTTTTTGATCTCTCTATTCCTATACTATCCTCTCTACGGGATTCCTACTCTACAACTTTTCTACAACTATCGCTTTATCTACCTAATTTAGCATTGCGTGGGTGGATGTATGTTGTTTTAGTTTTGCGTGGGTGGTTGTGTGTTGATGCCCTCCTTCAGGGTCGCGGTAAGTCATGCCCTAGTTAGTTAGTTTATTTCCCTTATCTGTATAAATATATGGTTGTCTTGACCGTCCGTTTTAATTACGGTCATGGCGCGATTTGCTGTTTTTGGTGATTCTTATGTTAAACGACAAGGGCAGTTCCGAGGGCTGTTTGGTGTACCAGGCGAGGTTCGGTTTTTCGGCCATGGTGGTATGCGCGTGGTGAGCTATGGTGTTGACTTGTGGGACAGCGTTTCATATTTTCCGAAGGCAAAGTTGGGGCAGCGATGGCCGCCTCCACAGGCACTATTATAGGGACCGTATTCATTTGTCAAGGGAGAGACAGAAGCAATACCATGTGTGCTTAGAGAGAGCCTTCCTGTGATTTTTCTGCTAGTCAGGTGTTTATAAAAGGGTCCTTTTGTGGCCCCCAGATCATTCCGTTTGGGTAACCTTATAATGTACATCCTTTATTCGAAAGCGAAAAAAAGAAAAACAAAGAGATGTGATAAGGCCTATTGTTTCTTATTTCTGTCCCACTAATCTATGTGCATTCCTGAAGGAGAGCCTTTTGTTTGCTAGTGTGTTGGTGTGCCGTTCTCCTTTGGGTTGTGTGGCTCTCGATCAGCCAGGATTTTGACGCAATGCTGCTCAGTGCCAAAGTCCTAAGACCGCAAACCCCAGCGTTACATCTCGTCCTGATTTCCCGAGTGCCTTCCCCCCTCCGGAGAGGCCGGGCGATGGATTTTCCTTGTGGTGGATCCATGCCCAGTTCCGGCGTGTTCTCGTGTGATCCTATTTCGGGCAGTGTGGCTCCCGATCAGCTAGGATTTTGGTGCAGCGCTCATAAGTGCAAAGCCAGTGGGCCGCAACCACAACGCTACACCTCGTCTTAACCTCTCGCTTGCCACACTCCTTTGAAGGGTGGGTCGGGGCTATGGATTTTCCTTGTGGTGGGTCCATGCCCCGTTCTGTTATGGTCTTCTCACAGTGATCCAGGGATCGCTGTCACCGTTAGGCACTCCTAAGTGCAAAGCCGAGGCCGCAAACCACAGGCCTACCGTTGACTTTGTTCCCCTTTTCGCCGTGAGACGGCCGCCCTTTGATCACTACGCTCCTTTTTGGTTGGTAGCGTCTCAGGTGCGGTTAAATCATTTATTGTTTCTGAAATCGGGTCTGTAACGGTTTTGGTTTCAGGCATGTTAGTGTGTAACCTCGTACGGGGTGTGTCTCTCGTAACAGTGCAATAAATTTAGTCTGCGCCCTTAGCTTTCGCCTATATTTTGTCCAGGTAGTTTGTTTTCTCAAAGAAATTGAAAACCGCGTCCCTCATTTCCTGTGACATTAGATTGAGCAAAGAAATCGCGTTTATCTCCCCTTGGTATCCTAGTGCTGTCAGTTTTCCCTTTAGTTCCCTCCTAACGGGGCCGTGTGCGGGGCACTCTGCGAGGTAGTGTTGAACACTCTCCACCCCGCCACAGTGCCCGCATAATGGATCGGCCGCGTTATAGAAGATGTTGTGTGCATTTAGTCCGTTGACCCCAAGTCTAAGTCGTGTATATATGCGATCGAGCTTTCGGCTGTCGCTGTATTGAACTATTTTCGGGGTCAAGGACTGGCAGATCGAGTGTCTTAATCCGTGTTGTCCCTGCCATATGCGCGCCCATTCCTTTTTGATGCTAAAATAATAATAATAATCGACCTTATTTATAGAGGGTAATACATTTAGTACTAGTACTAATCTTCCATGTGGCCCTCTTTTCCTGGGTAGGAACCAGTACTAAGCAATGTGGATAAAGTTTCTTGCTCAAGGAAACAACACGTGGCGCTTGCGAGGATCAAACCGGCTACCTCTCGATCTCAAATCCGATGCTTTACCACTGCGCCACAGCGCTCCACACACTAGCCTTAATAATTGTGTAGACTTCTTGTGGGGTGGGGAGGTAGTCAAGTTCCTTCCCCCGGGTCAGAGCTTCTTTGGCCAGCGTGTCTGCGCGCTCATTCCCCTGCACGTTGCAGTGGGAGGGGATCCAATCTATGTTCAGGGTGATGCCTTGTTTTAGTATTTTGTGTATTAGGACATGAATGTCCTGCAGTATATCCGGTCTTGTAGTGCTGTTTCCAGAGTTTATGCTTTGTACTGAGCTTAATGAGTCCGTTAGTATAACAACACTATCGGGTTTTTCTTCCTGTATCCATTCCAAAGCTTTCTGTATGGCTATAAGTTCTGCAGAGAAGACTGTGAGGTGCTGGTTAAGTTTGAATTTTTAGTCGAAATTTAATTCTGGTATTGTGAAAGCGCACCCAGTTTCTTTTTTGTCAGCATCTTTGCTTCCATCTTCTTTCGCGGAGGACCGCAACTTACTATTAGTATCAAAATAATTTCAACTATGAAAAGGTTTATTACCAGCAAATATTTTGTCACCAATACAAACTGGAATAGATTCATAAAACTTTATGTTAGGCATATTTTTATGTATTTTTTAATTGAAATCCTTTAATCAAAATTAAAGTGATTAACCAAACTATTGCAAAATATGCAGAGTGTTGATTTTTTTTGTTTGTTTTGATTTGTTACGCCCCTTGAAAGTCTTATAAATAACTTACAAATAATAAATGACACGCCAACTATTCAACAGAAATGCAATGTCCCCAACACGGACAGTGTGTGCCCACGAAGGACTGTTCCGGACAAGGTCATAGTGTTGCGTGTTGCAATTATATACTGTAGCTTATACCAGCAACTGGCTGGCTCTCTCGCATGCC
>CAUZLF010000241.1:222431-267306 GCA_963580285.1 Lucinisca nassula | reverse complement strand
AAATGTGTATCCTCGTTAGAACCGCCTCAGTTAGTACCCACAACCTTCGCTTCAGAGCACAAACAAGGAAACTCACAGGCCATATAAAGATTTAAGTGGTTTTAGAATTGAAGAAAGATAATAATCAGATATGAAATCGAAATAAACGCAGGGAACATGTAATTATTTTGAGTAAAATTTAACCCATTTGTACCAGAAACCCCAAAACGGTTATCCTGGCAAACAGTGCAGGCCCAGATCAGACATCACAGAACGCGGCGTCTGATCAGGGCCTCCGCAGTTTGCTTAAAGTTCAGTCATTTTCAAAATATTTTTTGAAGAAAACACAACCTGTCACCCCTAAATTTTGAAATGGACTCCTGCTATATATAAGGAGGAAGATTCCACTTGGTACTAAAAGGGGCTAAAGCAAATAATAATTATGATCGATGTAACGCTCTATTTCCCTGTTCTTGTTTTCATTTTTCGGAGACACTGTAATATTTTGAGGTAGGATGACAAGTTCTGCAACGGATTGGCAAGTATTTTTTTCTCCAAATACTCCGGTTTGCGGCCAACTCCAATTAATGATCAGCTCAAACAAGTCAAATAGTATAAAAATGCCGAAAATCCAAAACCACCACAAAAGTTGTAAACGCACTGCATAATTACGTTTCGAAGGAGAACATTTTCCAAACTGTTATCTTTTGCTGAGCAATGTGGCCGTCAGAACAAGAAATCGATACCACCCACAGCTAAATGAGTTTTGTTGTCGGGTGTTATATATACTACAGGTACGTTTACGAGGTGATATATATTCTTATCTTGAAGTTAAATACGCTCTTGTGCTAACCGACACAAGGGAGACTACCGTGAAACCCCATATATATATAATCGCTACAAAACCGTGTTGCTAGCCAACAACCTAGGGAAAGTAAACTCGATGCCCTGAATACACTGCAGGGCATGAGAAAATGCGGGGTGGTATGAACACCCCGCAATTTTTTCACACCCCACAAAAAAGGTTTTATATAGAAAAACACCCCGTATCTGGCAACTTTCTTAATATATATATATATATATATATATATATATATATATATATATATATATATATATATATATATATATATATATATATATATATATATATATATATATATATAATATATATATATATACTAAGAAAGTTGCCAGATACGGGGTGTTTTTCTATATAAAACCTTTTTTGTGGGGTGTGAAAAAATTGCGGGGTGTTCATAACACCCCGCATTTTCTCATGCCCTGCAGTGGATTCAGGGCATCGAGTTTACTTTCCCTAGGTTGTTGGCTAGCAACACGGTTTTGTAGCGATTATATATATATGGGGTTTCACGGTAGTCTCCCTTGTGTCGGTTAGCACAAGAGCGTATTTAACTTCAAGATAAGAATATATATCAACTCGTAAACGTACCTGTAGTATATATAACACCCGACAACAAAACTCATTTAGCTGCGGGTGGTATCGATTTCTTGTTCTGACGGCCACATTGCGCAGCAAAAGATAACAGTTTGGAAAATGTTCTCCTTCGAAACGTAATTATGCAGTGCGTTTACAACTTTTGTGGTGGTTTTGGATTTTCGGCATTTTTATACTATTTGACTTGTTTGAGCTGATCATTAATTGGATTTGGCCGCAAACCGGAGTATTTGGAGAAAAAAATACTTGCCAATCCGTTGCAGAACTTGTCATCATACCTCAAAATATTACAGTGTCTCCGAAAAATGAAAACAAGAACAGGGAAATAGACCGTTACATCGATCATAATTATTATTTGCTTTAGCCACTTTCAGTACCCCATGGAATCTTCCTCCTTATATATAGCAGGAGTCCATTTCAAAATTTAGGGGTGACAGGTTGTGTTTTCTTCAAAAAATATTTTGAAAATGACTGAACTTTATGCAAACTGCGGAGGCCCTGATCAGACGCCGCGTTCTGTGACGTCTGATCTGGGCCTGCACTGTTTGCCAGGATAACCGTTTTGGGGTTTCTGGTACAAATGGGTTAAATTTTACTCAAAATAATTACATTTACCCAGCGTTTATTTCGATTTCATATCTGATTACAGAGGACCCGCGTTATAACGACATTCGTTATAACGGCAAAACTCGTTATAACGACAATTTCAGTGGAATGAATTCTTAGCTCTAGGTTTAGCCTCTATTCCGAGTAGGACTTCCGTTGGGTTGGAAATACCCGGTCAAATCGAATCCATAGTCATGAAAGATTCTTGTAATTTAATACACCAAGAAACAAATGTTATAGATATTTGTTAGAATCGCCTCATCGAGGCGATTCTAACAAATGTCTATAATATTTGTTTCTTGGAGTAACGATGTGGAAAAGACCTTTTTATAAGCATATACACCTAACTGGTCTTTATAACGGCAAATTCATTATAACGTCACAATAATAGGGAACAAATACTGTCGTTATAACGCTAGTCATCTGTATTATCTTTCTTCAATTCTAAAACCACTTAAATCTTTATATGGCCTGTGAGTTTCCTTGTTTGTGCTCTGAAGCGTAGGTTGTGGGTACAAACTGAGGCGGTTCTAACGAGGATACACATTTGAAATAAGGAAATACATAATGGATCGTCTGAATAATCTAACAATGGTGGTTGTACAGGTATGAACGGTACCATTGTAGTCCATGACAGGGGCAGTTGAGGTGGGGGGGGGGCAAGTTCTGTATCGGAAGTTAAGGTTGTTTTTCTCCAGGCATCCGGTTTTCGCCCACCTTTGATGAAGATTCGGGTAGAAAAAGTGAAATAGTCTTGAAAGGACCGTAAAAGCAAGGCTATAGATAAAAATAACGAAGTAAACGTTTTTTTTAATCGAAATGTAAAATTTATGTGCAGGCTCACTCGAACTTTACTAACTATTAAGGGGAATTATAAAAATATACACAACGAACACACGCCTAATATTTAAATACATTGGCAAAATTTAACCACCATTTTGTTTCAGATAAAATCCTGCGAATCCTCACAATGTGTAAAATAATGTTTGTTTTGTTTGATTTGTGGTTTAACGTCCGCGTTAACACTGTATAGGTCATTTTGGAGACGTTGCTTCCAATTTTGTGGGACTTTTACCCGACATTTAGATGAAATGACGTCTCAAGCCCTGTCGCCCAATGAAACCAATAGGGTTTATAAACATGGACGGTCCGACTCGCACCACTTTACCTGGGCAGGCTTAGATCCTCTAAGCGGTTTGCCAGTACTCATGTGCGGGTCAGTTTCAGCTCTGCGTGGAAGCATCGTGCAGCCCATCTATCTCTTCAAGCCCCGATGGGCGGGGGCCGTGTAAAATAATGTATACCACTGTAAACTCAGTTTGAGTATATAAAAGTGGGGTTTAAGGGGATCAAAATTTTATAGGCGTGTCTGCATGATGGGCCGTCGGCGTGACATGTCATCCACATTCGCTTTGTACTTAGTTTAAATTGTAAATTGAAATGTACACTTGCCCCCCCCCCCCCCCCCCTTCTCGCGCCCCTCGGAGCTTGAAGAAATATATGGGCTGCCCCCCCCCCCCCCTCCTCGCGCCCCTCGGAGCTTGAAGAAATATATGGGCTGCATGATGCTTCCACGCAGAACTGATTCCGACCCGCGCACGAGTACTGGTGAACCGCCGCTTGGAGGTCTAAGCCTGCCCGGGCAAAGCGTTGCGTACGAGTCGGACCGTCCATGCTTATAAACCCTATTGGTTTCATTGGGCGACAGGGCTTGAAATGTCATTTCATTTCAATGTCGGTAAAAGTCCCACTAAATTGGAAGCAATGTCTCCAAAATGACCTTTACGGTGTTGACGGGGACGTTTTACCTCAAATCAACAAACAAACAAATCAAAACATGTACACTTATACCAGACCAACATATATACACTTTTATCAGACCCATATATCTATAAGCGGTCTCGAAGACCGAACTATTAGCGTAATGCAACCTACCTTAGGTGGGAGAGCACATTCCCCGCATAATCAAAACACTCGCAGAACTGTCGGGTGAACTGATGGGGATTTGAAACTTGTCAACATTTGAACATAATTGTTACATTTCTGTAATTTTGCTCTTAGTATCTGCAAAAGTGACGCCTCACGGTTGAGATCATCGCTTGGAACAAAGAAGGGAAATAACATTTTCACTTGTAAATTCCATCTTTCATTTTAGCTGATGCTTCTAGTTCTAGTATTGACATTCCTAACACATAACTAAGGGATATAAAGCAAACTCTCTCTCCCCCCCCCCTCTCTCTCTCTCTCTCTCTCTCTCTCTCTCTCTCTCTCTCTCTCTCTCTCTCTCTCTTACGATAATACATTCGTGCGACGTAGTGCATTCTTTAATCACTCGAAAATGGTGACTTTTCTGATAAAAAGCGTGATATTTTTCTTTCTTTTTTTTCTCCAAACATAGATTATATGCTCGTTATAATCGCGTCATAATGATGCATATCCTTGTATACCCCAGTTTTCTCTATATGAAGGGGTGTTTAGAGAGGTACTTACTACACGGACATGTTCTCTCCCATGCTCTCTCTCTCTCTCTCTCTCTCTCTCTCTCTCTCTCTCTCTCTCTCTCTCTCTTGTAACGATAACAAATCCTGCATAGTTCAAAAACGTTTTTCTGGTGAAATATTGAGATACTTTCCTTTTACTCTAACAAAAGTTGTAGGTGCTGGACCTGCTTGTATGAGCCGCCTTACTGAGTACTCACAATTAACAATTGGTAGAAATAGAAAATATATCCTCTTGTACTCAGTATACAGTGGGATAATACTTATTTTTGTTCCTAGCATATATTGTGGGTGCTCGCCAAGTTGGAACCATCTCATTGAGTACTCACAATACTCAGTATACAGTGGGATAAACAAGGCCATTTATACGCACTCGTTTACGTTCTCTCTCTCTCTCTCTCTCTCTCTCTCTCTCTCTCTCTCTCTCTCTCTCTCTCTCTCTCTCTCTCTCTCTAGAAGGGTTCAACGAAATGGGTTCAAGCTCTTGCTAAACTCGGGGGCAATCGACCAACCAGTGCGTTAAGTAATTTGACTTCAAATGAAGAAGAAGAAGAGTGTGAGTGAGTGAGTTTTAGTTTTACGTCCCACCAACAGCTAAGGCCATACGGAGACGGGACCTCGGTTTAAAGACTCATCCGAAAGTCTGGAGAAGCCCGGGATCGATCCTGCGATCCCTGGTTTACAAGGCGAGTAGCGTAACCACTGCACCACGGAGGCTTCTAAGCAGAAGAAGAAGAAGAAGAAGAAGAAGAAAAAAAAAGAAAAAGAAGAAGAAAACACAGCATTTTTGCACTTCTCGGATTTCATGGTAATCTCAGATCATGTCATTGTAACTTATTTGTAGGTAACTGATGGGATAATTGCCATTTGGGAGACGTTATCGCTGCACCTGATCATTACATGTAGCTGAGAACTGCACTACCGACCGATATCAGAAAAGAACCTAAGTATAAGACAACTAATCCATTAATCTCTATCGCACATCCGTATAAAGGAAATCTGTTCTGGATACCAATGCAATCCATAACGACATTCGTAGCTATGATGTTGCATTTCATATCTCTTCAAACGAATCGCTTTAGTTTTATTTTTCTTTTCTGGATATAGACGTTTGCCCCAATGAGGCGGTTCTAACAACTACCCACGCTCAATGTTTTTAGAACGAAACGGATACTATTGATACCCATTTTATCGAAAGATTTACCTATATAAAGTGGTGTTTATAAGATAGTTCATCGTATGGGCTTGTAAAGACGATGAGAGGTTTGGGCTTCTTCAGGAAAGTAAAGCTTCATTTTTTTCTACCATAACGAAAGCAGGCTTGTCCAAATATTTTTCCACGCAAAATAAAAATTTTCAGATACAAATTTTCTGATATTTTTCACATTTGTCTAAGGTAACGAATAATTCATCCATTTGAGACACTGCTGCCCTTTGAGGCCTTTATAAAGCCCTGGTAAATCAAACTTTATCTACATGATGGGGTTTATCGACAGAAATACGAGCAATACTGTAGATCTTCGTAAACCCCGATATTCCCTATATAATGGTTGTAGGTACGCGTAAGAATCGCCTCAGTTGGGAACGACCTTATAAATCCCACTTGTGTTTGATTTGGTTTTATGGCCCTTTCAATACATTTCATTTATTGCGAAGCCATCGTTTATCAGAAGTGGGCAAAAACCGAAGTACCCGTAGAAACACCACCTGACCTTCCGTTGACATTTCACGTGACCCGAGTTAGGCTCGAACCGCAGAGTTTGTGAGCAGGACCAATTTCATGCTCAGGTGAGATAAAAAAATTATAACCTCGGATCCTGGATAGTGTTGTCTAGGCTATTGATATCCAAAAAGAAACAAACATGCCATGTCGTCCAATCTAAACTTGCATTAACATTTTACGAGACTTTAAACCGAGGTCCAGTCTCCGTATGACCTTAGATGTTTTTGGACATAAACCCCACACATCACATGACTTAGAAGAACAAAGCCTTCCCAGGCTTTCCTTTATGCACATGTTCATTGCATGTCTGAACTGTGTTACAAGTTTCAGTGTCCTGCATCAAATACTGTAGGTGGAGTCGTGGGGACACGAACAGCACAATATATTTAACATCCTGATATGGCCAAAATAATTGTCGTTCTAGGGGACATAATTCAGCAATTATGCGGGGATTAGAATCCTGTTTCTTTAATGCACATGTTCAATGCATGTCTGAACTGTGTTGCAAGTTCCAATGCCCTGCATCAAATACTGTAGGAGGAGTTGCGGAGACACGAACTTTACTATTTAACCTCCCAGTCTACAAAATGATTAAGTTTTTCAAGGGAACATAATTCTAAAATAAGGGGCTGGATCGGGATCCTGTTTCCTTTATGCACATGTCAAATGTGTCTTAAAAGTGTTGCAAGTTTCAATGCCCTGCATCAAATACTGTAGGAGGAGTTGCGGAGGCAGGAATATTACTACAAAATGTGACGTACCGACGTACGTACGTATATAATACGGACAAGGGCAAACCTATATGCCCCTCCCCACTTTGTGATTGGGGTATAAAAATGGTGAAATTGAAACACCCCGTATCTTATATAAATTGTAGATCCACCGTTTCAGGATGATATAAAGCAAAAGTAGTTCACTGTTTTAAGACTTTAGCTAAAATATCCAATTCTTCTCACCTCACATTTTATATTCACATGCGTCGTTATGTAAGGGTTGATTTTAGTCATCCCGTATCAATTCAAAACACATATTTTTAGTAAAAAGAAAAATAAGAGTTGACTGCCTTCTCCCTTTTTATACGTAGATTAATATCTGTTTTATAATATATTTTACGAAGATCGCGTATGAGAAGGTGATGGTGAAAAATGTTAGCACATACGAATATCAACCGCGGCACACAATCGGGATATAACTATCAACCAGGATTTTTTTTTTATTCAAAAACGAACTATACTGACTTTAATAAACCACGACAGAAGAACCTCCCAGGAAACCCTTTAGGGGACAAAATGATTCGGACACATTGCAATTTTGATATTCGACCATAAAGCGATATTTCAACCCTATAATGCGTATGAACGAAGAAATCCATACTTAAACCCCGAGAAAACACCGATTTTCAATGTTTATTGCTTAAAAAGCCCCGAGGAACCAAAGACCATGATTAAAGATATTATCTTGTACAAACAAGCTAATAAGTTGTGTTCACAAAATATAATGCTGTCCGCACAAGATCTTGTGCGCTCGAGATATTAAGTTGTGCGTAGAAGATATTATCTTGTTCGCACATCGCATGTCCCTTCTAGGCATTAGTATCCATACAACTTCTACCCGCATGATATTTCAGTCTGGTAAGAGACGTAAAAGCTCGCACATATGTCTGCTAACTTCGGAACAGAACTGCAGTTAAACATTGAAAAGAAAAAACAAACATGTGTTCTGTGTTCTTATGGATTTAATTAGTAATACCTTAGTCTATAAATAGGTTAATTGGATTTCTTTCAAATCAGTAATAGTAACTTGGTCTATGCTTATAATAATTTTGGGTCAATGTTTATTTTAACCTTAAAAATATGTTGCTTTAAGCAATTAGTGTATATCTTGATCAAATGCCGCGTTCTGTGGCGTCTGGTCTTGGTCTACATTTTTTGCCAAGCCAAACCTTTGATTCCAATATAACTATCGTACACAACACTCTGATCTCACTGCGAATATTTTCGATAAAATAGTAATTCCGACAAGACTGTGATAGCTACGTGTACTTTAGCACGGACAAGCTTTTCGGCTTAGCAACTTAGGGTCGATTGACAATCCAATCGACCTAAAACAAGCCGTGTTATGTATTCCACTATGACGTCAGATGGTTGCGTACATGTAAGAGAGTTATCTGTAAAATCTGGACTGGAATCATGTGTTTGGTTTGGCAAACAGTGTAGACCAGATCAGACGTCACATAATGTGGCGTCTGATCAGGGTCTACACTGTCTGCATTAGGAACAAGAACCGAAGGGTATATCGAAAAAGTCCAAGTCCACGGCCATTTTACACAACCAGCGCTCTGAGTCAATCGGTCAAACAGTGCTGCCAATGCTTTGATTTCTTTACCCTCAAATCCGCCCACCCGTGAGATTCACGAGTGCACTCTTCCATCAATGAAGTTGGATGGGTACGCCCGTTTTATGGTACGCAATATATATCCCGATTAAATTGCTCAGAGCCATCACGTCAGGATTTACACTGTTTGCATAAGTATCTGTACCGGGTTTCAGGGTTGTAAGGGATTACTTTTTTTTTTTTTTTTTTTGGTTTGGGTTTTACGGCCCTTTCAAGATTATTTCACTCATATCGAGCCGATCGTTAATCAGAGGTGGGCGAAAACCGGAGTACCCGGAGAAAAACAACCTGACCTTCCGTTGCAGAACTTGGTGTCTCACACGTGGCCCGAGCGAGGCTCGAACCTACGGCGGTGAGAGACCTAATGACTAAGAGTCAGCGCTCTTATCCACTAGGCCACGGAGGCCCGTAGGGAATACCTTTCTTGCTGTTCCGAGAGGCAAGATATAACATGGACTGGAATCAAAACGGATAATTTAAAACGGAAGATTGTATATTCTGTGTAGGAATATTGTCATCGATTTCAAACAACCATAGACATACCGTCATCTATTTCAAAAACTGAATTTTAATTTTTAGACCATTCCAAAATGAAATACCAGGACTGTACTAACTGCAATCAAAACAATCATTAATAAATAGAAGTGAGTGAGTGTTTGAGTTTTACGTCCCACCAACAGCCAAGGTCATACGGAGACGGGAACTCGGTTTTAAACACTCATTCGAAAGTCTGGAGAAGCCCGGGATGGATCCTGCGATCCCTGGTTTACAAGGCGAGTAGCGTAACCACTGCACCACGGAGGCTTTTATTAAATAGAAGTGAAGGCAGTGATCAGAAATCGATGCAATTAACCCACAGATCCCTTGAAAAATAAAACAACAACAAAAAACATGATATAACTAGACCCTAATGGAAACACCAATAGCGGAAAGCCAAAAGGACAGTCACTTTCCCATAAAATAGCCAATTGGCTAACAAAAAAAAAATGCATGCAAAACACACACTCAAAGACAAGCCATAACAAAAAGTAAACCGCGACAGAAGAACCGCACGGGAACGGTCAGTGAACAGAATGCCACTGCGGGGATTAAATGCCGCAATCCTCGCCCTTACTTCTGTCATGGTTTATGCTTTGGTCACAATCCCTTCCGATTAGGCTTAGGATGTACACCCGGATTGATTTTAGCCATTTTGGCCTGGTCCCCGGCCGGACTCCAGACATGGCCGGCCGGTGGCGGGGCTCTCAGGCAGCATCGGAGAGGTTCCCGAAGAGTTTTAACTCGAAGTTAAAATTTCTCCGGTGTCCCGTACATTTTCATAATTGGCCACATATCCTTCACACATCGTTTAAGTATCGTCCGATATCCGGTCGGGAATCGAGGGGTAATCGGCCGGTGTATGTAGCCTCAGAGGAGAAATTTGTGGGACCGGACATGGACCGATATCCGGCCGATGTCTGTTTACACATTGGAAAGTAACCCATCGATGTCCGATCGGCTTGAACCGGTGTGGACCAGATATGTTACAAACATCGTCCGGTCACCGGCCGGCTAGAACCGGACATCGGGCGGAATATATAAACCCCCATCAGTCGCCGTGTACATCATTATAGCGCGTTTCCATCCAATCGCCCGACATTCGGCCAGGCCTGGTACAAGCATCGTTCGTTGTCCGTAGGATACTCGGGCGATATTCGTACGATGTCCGGTGAATAGGCCGGTTATCACTCGGACATCATAGGATAATCTGCCGATTAGTATTAGATGTTCGGTCGGTATTCATTGCCTCGCCGGCCCCCAAAAGATTTCTCTTTGGAAACAGATGCCGTGCGATTACGAGGCGGTTTTCGGACGGCCTCCGCACGGCCTCCGGACGGTGCCATTTATGTAAATTATGTGTGACAATTTTTTTGACCGGTGTTGTCCGATGTCAGAAAAAAATGCCAAAACCAGCGGTGTACTCACGATTACCCCCTATCCCCGGATACCGGCCGATCTTTGTGACCATAGCATTAGTCAAATACAGCACAGAACAACTGAAATATTAACCAACGGACGAACTCCGGTTGGCCGGCTGTGAACAAGGGCAATCAGCTATCCAAAACCAAAATGACACCAGCGACATACACATGCCGATGAAGTATAAGAACAAAACAGACGCACCGCGGGGCCTTAAATCGATTTTACGCGCCCGCAATGCGATTTAACAATCCGCATGAATGCCACCTAACGCATCAGTGCAACATCTCCGAGAACAACCACAGAGATGAAACAACGTTGAGTACTCAACAGCAAGAAGAAACTGAAATGCTGGAGCAAAAGAAAAACTACATTTAGACTCCGATGGGCCCGACCAGAGACAGAGCATCAGGCACCAACAAGCATTACATAAAATTAAATTCTCTAAAACCTTAAGCTAGAAACACTGTAAGACCAGGGTGGTAACTATTCTCACAAAAGCTGGGATCAGTCGCAATCGAATACGGCGGTTCATCAGAATCTCCTCTGATCGAATTAAGGGTTCAGCGAATTGGGTTCAAGCTTAGGATCCCTTTTCCAGCCTAAACGCAGGGACAATCGACCATCCAGTGCGTTTAGTAATTTGACTTCAAAAGCGGGTGAAGAAGAAGAAGAAGAAGAAGAAGAAGAAGAAGAAGAAGAAGAAGCACGTTGTGCACTCAATGTTTAAGCCTAATGCTTATAAACGTCGAGAATCTGGACTGAAGAATCGGCCCCGCCCATAGGGGCGCGAACAAGTATATGGGCTGCATGATGCTTCAACCTAGGGCTTAAACCGACCAGCACACGAGTTGTGGTAAACCGCTTAGAGGATCTAAGCCTACCCAGGCAAAGCGGTGCGAATCGGCCCGTCCATGCTTATTAACCCTATTGGTTTCATTGGGCGGCAGGGCTTGAGATGTCATTTCATCTCAATTTCAGGTAAAAATCCCACAAAATGGGGAGCAACGTCTCCAAAATGACCTTTATAGTGTTGACCGAGACGTTAAACCTCTAATCAAACAAAACAAATCAAACAGACTGAAGAAAAATAACCGTAGAATTACGATGCAGTCTATCATAAATATTTTTTGTTGTCTCACAAACATACATGTTCTTCTCGAATTTTGCGGTATTTTGGACAAAGTTCGGAATGCTACTCTCAGATCATTACTATTTATACATGTAACACATTTGAAGGTTGGAAGGGGGTCAGATTACGGTAAACGTGGCTTAATTGCCATTTGGGAGACGTTATCGCTGCGTGAAAACTACATAACCGACAAATATCAGATTTCTAATAAAATCTGAATAGAAGCAAATTTACAGATGCAAACCACTACTGTAATACTGTATTTCATATCTCTTCAAATAGTTTGTTTCATTTTCTTTCTTTTTTTCTTTTTTTTTCTTTTCTAGATATAGACTTTAGGTGTGCCTTTGTTCATGTACATGTACCGCCTCGTTGAGGCGGTTCTAATGACTCCCCACGCACTAAATATTAAGACGGAAACCATTGTACTCATTAAAACAGACATTTCCCTATAGAAGGTGGGCTTACAAGAATGCTCATTATATGGACTTGTAAACATGATGAAAGTTTTGGTCGGGTTCGATCCGGGGCCGCGACATACCAAAGTCGTTAAAAATGGTACTAGCTGCTCCTCGCTTGGCACTCAGATTTACGGGGTAGAGCTAGGACTGGTCGACCCAGTGTCAGGATAATGTGACTGGGTGTGGTATCATGTAATGTGTCTGGGACATGATACTTCAGTGAGGCAGCACTATAAAAGTGAGCATTGAGCTCCCTGTCGCAACCAGACACCGTCGTGATATGACTGAAAAATTGTTGAAAGCGACGTAAAACCCGAATTCACACACACACACATGAAAGTTTTTGTCTTCAAAACACGCCTATTCAAATATATTGTTTGGTTGTTTGTTTGATTTGAGGTTTAACGTCCCCGTCAACACAGTATAGGGCATTTTGGAGACGTTGCTTCCAATTTTGTGCGCCATTTATCCGACATTGAGATGAAATGATATCTCAAGTCCTGTCGCCCAATGAAACCAGTAGGGTTTATAAGCATGGACAGACCGACTCACACCGCTTTGCCTGGGCAGGCTTAGATCGTCAAAGCGGTTTACCAGTACTCGGGTGCGGTCGGTTTCCGCTCTGCGTGGAAGCATCATGGCACCTTTCTATTTCTTCAAGCCCCGATGGGCGGGGGCCTTCAAATATATTGAGATTTTAATACCAAATCTTAAAATTTCCAAATACAAAATTCTGATATTTTTCACATTTGTGATAAAACATACATTGTGGGTACTCTTTAGAACTGCCGTGCCAAGGCGGTTCCAATGAGTACCAATATTCTATGTTTTGAGCGCAAATAAGAAAAATAATGTACACTACATAAAAGTGGGGTTTAAGGGGCCCAACATTATATAGGCTTGTTTGGGATGAATGTAATTTTTCAGGCGAAAAGTCGTGACGTTTTAATGTTTCTGAGGGTTACGAGCATATCATTAATTTCAGACACTGTTACCCTTTTAAGGCTCTGAAAAAGACACACATCTAGCCACGGACCTAGTTTACATTTACTTGGTCCCAGATCTAGCGAAAAATTGTGATTAGTGTCTTAGTTTAATTAACTGACAGCCACAGTTACTATTTTGAGCAGAAATGTGGAAATACCTGGTAAACACAATCTTTTCTGTTGAAAGTGAGGTTTACTTGGTTTACCCACAGTCTGTGACTCGGAGCAGAAGCACAGTCAACACTGTAGATCTTTGTAAGCCACGCTATTCCCTGTATAATGGTTATTATTCGTTAGAATCGCTTGTTATGAACGGTCTTGTAATCCCCACTTTTTGCGATGGTTTTACGGCCCGTTCAAGATAGTTTCACTTATTTCGAGCTGATTGTTAATCAGAAGTGGGTGAAAACGGTAGTACCCGGAGAAACACCACCTGACCTTCCGTTGCAGAACTTCGCATTTCCACCCGAGTAGGCTCGAACCACAGCGGTGAGAGACTTCATGATTAAGAGTCAGCGCTCTTAACAAATAGGCCATGGAGGCCCGTTGTAAACTCCACTTTAAATACAAAGAGGGTTACGTAGGAAAACCTTATTTTCCTGATAAGGATATGGATATTTCAAACGAGCACCCATATACTTGTTACATTTTACTCACTGAGTTTGTTGTGTATTATTTATTTTTTTATTTTTTTTTTTCATTATGTAAGAGCCACCGAATTTTTTTATCTTTAGTGGCGGTTTGTACGCCTCACCTTTCTGGTTTAAGGCGAAGGCGTATTCAAAGATGTAAATGCAAGTTCTTTTGCACCATCAGTTTGGTGGATATAGATTGTCATGTCGATTTTACTTTCTATATACAATAATTTGTATGCGTCATTTATTACATAAATGACATACTTACGAAAATATAATGAAACTACCCAATGTACTTGTAAACCTCAACGCAAGGCACACATCTGTCATAACGTTTGTTTGATTTGAGGTTTAATGTTCCCGTCAACACTGTAAAGGTCATTTTGGAGACGTTGCTTCCAATTGTGTGGGACTTTTACCCGACATTGAGATGAAATGACATCTCAAGCCCTGTCGCCAAATGAAACCAATAGGGTTTATTAGCATGGACGGTCCCGCCTCGCACCGCGGTTCCTTGGCAGACTTAGATCCTCTAAGCGGTTTACCAGTACTAGTGTGCGGGCCGGATCGATTCAGCTCTGCGTGGAAGCATCATGCAGCCCATATATTTCTTCAAGCCCCTATGGGCGGGGGCCGACATCTGTCATAACGTCACAGTGGATAATGACTCTTAATCATTAGGACTCTCACCGCTGTGGTTCGAGCCTGGCTCGGGTCACATGTTAGACGCCAAGTTCTGCAACCGAAGGTAATGTGGAGTTTTTTCTCCTGAAACTCGGGTTTTCGCCCACCTCTGAGTAGCGATCGGCTCGATGTAAGTTAAATTATCTTGAAAGTGCCGTAAAACAAAAACAATAATAATATTAAACAAACAAACAAAAACAAAGAAAATAACGCCACTGATAAAGTGATATATGGGGGACCAAATGGCTTTGTTTTTTGGCAAATTTTGAACCAATAATAATAATGAAAAAAAAAAAAAAAAAAGAATCAGTAATCAGTATATATTTTGTATAAGTGTATAAGTTGTAGCAGTCTGTAGTAGCTGTATGTTCACCGACGTAGGTCTTGTGTATACAGAATTAAAGAAAATACATAGAAAATGTAGAAATTGTAGTTTTAATGAACCAAAAGCTCAGCATGATAACAGGACCGTGTAATGGACACCCCTTTATATCTCATTCTGTAGTGAAAATTAAGGGGTTTATAGGTATATACATTATGTTTCTTTATCATAAGTTGTGGATACTCGTTATAATCCTGCCCCCGCCCATCGGGGCTTGAAGAAATAGATGTGCTGCATGATGCTTCCACGCAGAGCTGAAACTGGCCGCACATGAGTACTGGTAAACAGCCTAGAGGATCTAAGCCTGCCCAGGCAAAGCGGTGCGAGTCGGACCGTCCATGTTTTTAAACTCTATTGGTTTCATTGTGCGACAGGGCTTGAGATGTAATTTCATCTCAATGTCGGGTAAAAGTCCCACAAAACGATAACACATCCGTGTGCTATATTGCATTTTCAAATCTCGAAAAGGCAATTTTTTCTGATGAAAATTTGTGACATTTTTCTTATTTATACTCCAAACATAGGTTTTGGGTGCTTGCTAGAACCGCCCCATCGAGCCGGTTCTAACGAGTACCCACAACCTGTCTTGGAGCAGAAATAAGGAAAATAATGTTTAACCCCGTAAACCCCCGTTTTCTCTATATGAAGTGGGGTTGGGGGCGTCTTTATATCACGGACTTGTTCAAGTGATGAACGTCTCAAAAATGACGTGTACAGTGTTGACGGGGACGTTAAACCTCAAATCAGACAAACAAAAACTCGTTATAATCGCCGTTCGAGCAACCACAACATATGTTTGGAATATAAGAAGAAGAAGAAGAATATCACACATTTTCGTTAGAAATGTAACTATTTTTGGAGATAGCAAAGAAATCGCTGTGTCAAACGGTGGATGCCATATACAAATGACATTGCGGGGCTTTATATATGCAATATATGCGCCTGATATTTCGGTGAAAATACCACTTAACTAGGTTGTATATCGACACCTCATATCTTGTAAATACATGTATATATTCGATGACGCATTCCTCATTTTTTAATTTGATGGGAAGAGTTTTATTTCTGACTGACATTTTTGAGCTTGCAACCTGTTTGATGGAACCAGTTGCTAAATATAATAAAAGGAACAATTTTATTCCAGTTTTGCTATCATTCACCTTTAATGCAATCCACTAATTATGAAAAAAAAAAACAAAAAAACAAAAAAAAAACAATCGTCCCTAATATTTTCCGTGGATATTTTTAATGTTAGAATAATGTATAGGTCTATTCAGATCATAACTGTAAACTCACGATCTTGTCATATTTTATTGTCGTTGTTGTTGTTGATGGACTAGATAACAGTCCAACAACTTTTGCTCGTTAATTTCTCTAAACTCGTGGATTTACAAAGGATATAAAATACGGGGTGTATACCTAAGTCTTTATAGCACTTCAAATTCGTACAATTAAATATCAGACAGTTTAATTTGAGGTTTAACGTCCCCGTCAACACTGTAAAGGTCATTTTGGAGACGTTGCTTCCAATTTTGTGGGACTTTTACCCGGCATTGAGATGAAATGACATCTCAAGCCCTGTCGCCCAATGAAACCAATAGGGTTTATTAGCATGGACGGTCCGCCTCGCACCGCGGTTCCTGGACAGGCTTAGATCCTCCAAGCGGTTTACCAGTACTAGTGTGTGGGCCGGATTCAGTTCTGCGTGGAAGCATCATGCAGCCCATATATTTCTTCAAGCCCCTATGGGCGGGGGCTTAAATATCAGACAGAATAAGGGGTGATATATGGACACCCCGTTTTTCATATAAATTGTGGGTTTACAGATTAGGGTGTTCAGAAGACACCGTGGTGTAGTGGCCTCACAAACCAAGGGTCGTGGGGTCTCCAGACAATAATAATAACAATATAATCATAATAATAACAAAACAAAAAAGAAGAACCGCCTTGGAACTGTCAGTTAGAAAAAAAACACTGGGTGGGGGGCTTTGGCACGGAACTAGCTGACCAATAAAATTAACTAATGGTCAATTCTGAGTACCTGTGCAATAAAATCAACTGTGATGCATCAGCACTACGCCCATGATTAATTACAGACACGCATTGTAACAGGGGTACGCGCAGTTTTGCAAGCAAAAGGATTTATTTATTATTTTGACTTATAACGTATAGGGTGCATTCGGAGGAATGCCACATCTTGTTATATTTCATATAAAAATATTCTTATTTTCAATATATTTTAAAGATGTACAATTTTAAGCAAACTGCTTTGCACTTATTATGAACAAAAAAAACAAAACAAAAAAAAAACTTTATTCGTCACTCATCAATGGAACAGTCTTCACTGTACAAGGTTGCATGTGTAAAAGACTTTATTTATTAGTTTCTTCTCCTGACTGTAAGACTTTGTATGTGCCTGAGCACTATGTCACGCTTCTTAGCATTACGAAAACGCGCCTATTCAAATATATTGACAGTTTAGCCACCAAAAATGAACATTTTCAGATAAAAAAAAAATCCGATATTTCGTCTCAAAACATAGATTGTGGGTACTCGTTAGAACCGCATCGACGAGGCAGTTCTAAGGAGTATCCACAATCTAAGAAATTAGAAAAAGAATATTTACCCCTGTAAACCTCAGTTTTAATATATACAAAAATTGGTTAAGGGGGTCAAAATTATATAGGCATGTTCGTGATGGCAGTGCAAATCTGTGAAATTGAACTTAAACTTTTCTTTCGTTTTTTTTTTTCTCAAGCACCTGCTATTGGCAGGGCGCGACAAAGGAGACCGGTTTTCCGTCCGTTCGTTCGTCCGTTGGACAATCCCTCAACATTTGCGCTAACCCAAATGTTCAAGTCCACTTCTCAAGAACCACTATCTCAGACTGAACATAGCCTGTGGTGAAATTGTTGTTATTTTTGTTTTTTATTGTTATTTAAAATAATCTTGAAGGGCCGTAACGCACCCCTACTCCCACAAAAAAGAACTTAATTAACTAAGGCGAATCTCATTTTCAACTCATTTTGGGTCACTTTTCCGTAAACAAAGTAACTCTTTGGTCGGTTAGTGTGTATATGTTGTATCATGGTCCGGAGACCTACAGTACCAAATAAAATATATTCTGTTCTATTCTGTAGCAAAATTTAATCATTAAGATCACCTTTAGAACTGTTCGGATATTGTCAGAATCGCCTTACTTATGTTTCTGCAAACTGAAAAACATGCACACCCCCGTATATACATTCTTGGTATAAAAGTGGTAAGAATATTCTTGACCACTCTATGACTGTTCAGTTATTATGAACTTTTCGGATAGCAAATGAACACTTTCCGCAACAATTTAACTACTCTCCTTAAACTAGAAATTTTGGAAGAAATATAAAACTTTAACGCATGTATGTCTAGCGGTCCTTTTTGGGTCATTTGCAAACAGTGTGGAACCAGATCAGATGCCGCACAACGCGGCGTCTGATCTCAGTCTGCACTCTTTGCTTAACGTACTTACATTTTTGTTAAACTTTCTACACACAAAAAAAAACCTGAAACCCCTATAATTGGAAATGGACCACTCCAAACTTATGGGTACACAATAACTGCTGAGATATTGTTTACAATGAAAATTAAGCATTATCAATTTCAATGGCCATACAATTTGCACACTCAATAAAGGCTTTTAACGATTGCTTTTCTCCGATCATAAATCGTCTCCAACCTTAGGAGTTTCTGCTGCTTTTCCTAACACTAGCATTGGCTGGTCAAATTATCTATGGTCTAATCTCACCAGTAGTGATCCTCCGCTGGACAGTAGGGTCATTTAACTAACATGCTTATAATTGAGTACCGGGTCTGTAAGACTTTCATTGGTTGAAATGCATTATTTGGTTATTTTTCACGATATTCAATTTCGACCCCCGCCCATCCGGACTTGAAGAAATAGATGGACTGCATGATGCTTCCACGCAGAGCGTTAACTGACTGCACATTGATACTGGAAAACCGCTTAGATGATCTAAGCCTGCCCAGGCAAAGCGCGTATAAACCCTATTGGCTTCATTGGGCGACAGGGCTTGAGATGTCTTTTATCTCAACGTACGGTCGGGTGAAATCCCACACAATTGGAAGTAACGTCTTCAAAATGACCTATACAGTGTTGACGGGGACGTTAAACCTCAAATCAAACTAACAAACGATATTCAGTTTTACTCATATCCGCTCAAAGTGTAATTATTGTAGGAATGCACATTGCTAATTGTTCAGACATAACGATAACACATCTGTGTGAAATAGAAGAGCTCTCTTTCATTTCTCTAAAATGTTAATATTTCTGAGGGAAATTTGTGATATTTTTGCACCCCCCCCCCCCCCACGACTGAGATTCTCGGGGGCATATAGTTTTTGCCCTGTCTGTCTGTTTGTCTGTCCGTCACAAAAACTTTAACCGACATAAAAATTGTCCCCGCGGGGGGCATTGGTCGCTTACAGTGACAGCTCTTGTTTTCTTATTTTAACTCGAAAACATGGGTTGTGCGTGCTCGCTAGAACCGCCTCATTGAGGCGGCTATAACGAGTACCCACAACCTATGTCCTGGAGCCGAAATAAGCAAAATAATGAATACCCCTATAAATCCCAGTTTGCCTTATGTAATGTGGTGTTTAGAGAGATGAAGCAGATATACCAGGAAGGAATGAAACAGCGTCTATTTTAGCCCACCTGGGTATTCAAAACATTTTGGAAGGAATTAAGTTCCTTTACTTAATGGCCAAATTATATGACAAAGATATCATTAAAACAAATTAGCCTTACCTTCAATTTATTATTAAGGCATTTTTTCAGTGTATTAAACGATGGTGCGAATAGCATTTAAAAACCGTCACCCTCATTCGATGGGGACTTTAAGGCGTCACTTCTCCTTTAAAGAAGGCAAAAACACCACAAACGTTCTACTCTTCCTTATGTAAAGGTTTTGACAAGTTAACATTTGTAAACTCCGATTTACGTTTCATAAGGGTGTTATCATATCGAAGTGCAGTTTTTTTTTTTTTTTTTTTTTTTTGTTTTTTTTTTTTTTTTGGGGGGGGGGGGACAGTTCTTGGCAAGAGACCTACTTTATTCTATAACAAAGTTAGGTTTATAATGTATTTTACGCGAGTTTTCTATGTTGATCTGCGTCAGCACTCATAAAAATCAATGTATCGTTCACCATGTTCTTTATTAGATTCGGCTGCTGTTGCTTCCGCGCAGAGCTGAAACTGCTGAGAAACGGCTCACGACTAAGCCTGCCCAGAAAAAGTGGTGCGAGTCAGACCGCTCTTTAAACCCCAGCGGTTTCTTTGAGTGGTAGGGCTGCTGCTGCTGCTGCTGCTACTCCTACAACTACCACTGCTATTTCTACTCTAATTTACGTCCCCGCCCATCGAGGCTTGGAGAAATAGATTGGGCTGCACGGTGCTTCCACGTCGAGCTCAAACACACCGTACTGGTAAACCACAAAGTGGTGGGAGTCGGACCGTCTTTACATATAAACCATTTTGGTAGCATTTGGTGGCAGGGCTTGAGATGTCATTTTATCTATTGACGGGTAAAAGTCCTTCACAATCAGAAGCAACGTCTCCAAAATGACCTAAATAGTGTTGACGGGGACGTAAAATCTCAGCACAAACGAACTTTGCTCTTTTCAAAATCGGATCAACAAGGATTTGCCTTGCATGGATCTTTAAATAATGAACACGGCAGTCTGCTGGGTCACTGGTTTCATATTTTGTGCCATTTATACTAGTTAACGAAAACCGCACTTTTTTACGTATTCGGACTTGGTCCCCGCACATCGGGGCTTCGAGAAATAGATTGGGCTGCATGATGCTTCCACGCAGAGCTTAACCCGACCGCACATGAGTACTGGTAAACCTCTTAGAAGGTCTAAGGCAAAGTTGTGTGAGTCGGACTGTTCCATCAATAAAAACCATGTAGGTTTCACTGGGTGGCAGGGCTTGAGATGTAATTCCATCACAATGTCTGGTAAAAGACCCCCAAAATAGGAAGCAGCCCCTCCAAAATAACCTAAATAGTGTTGACGGGAACGTTTCGGACTGCGCTATGTGAAAATGTTTTTGAGTGTATGCAGCTCAGATCAGCCAGTGCATTCATGTAGTCCGAAAAGGCTTTGCTATGTGTTGTATGGGTACCTGGAGATCTTGATCAGATGGCAACTTCGAAAGCCATCTGATTTGGATAATGCACTGTTTTCAAGATAGAGGTTGTCATTTTCCGCAGGATAAGGGTTAGAGGCTATTTTGCCAAGGTGATCCAAGCTATATATATTTTTTTTTTTCTAGATATTGATGCGAATATTGGGCAACTACTTAAGTCTTACACTTATTGCTCATTTTCCTCCATTTTGTTTTGTCAAATTTTATTGCATTTAAGTTTCAAATTATATGTATGGACTAGTACCTCAGACTACGTAACCTGGGAAGAGACATGTATTTCTTTTTTTATGTTTAGCGAACACGATATTAAGTTGTGCGAACAAGATATTATCTTGTGTCCACAAGATAATATGTTATTCGCACAACTAAATATCATGTGCGCACAATATACTATCTTGTTCGCACAGTATATTATCTTGTTTACACAACATAGATCTTGTGCGGACAACATAGTATCTTATGCGCCTGATTAAATTGTGCTAACTAAGTTGTGCGAACAAGACAATATCTTGTACGCACGAGATATTATGTTGTCTGCACAAGATCTATGTTGTGCAAACAAGATAATATGCGAACAATTTAATAACTTGTGAGCACAAGATAATATCTTGTGCGATAGTATGTTGTCCACACAAGATATTAAGTTGTGCGAACAAGATAATTTCTTGAACGCACAAGATATTATGTTTTTTGCACAAGATCTATGTTGTGAAAACAAGATAATAGGCGAACAAGATAATAACGTGTGATTACAAGATAATATCTTGTGCGAACAAGATAATAAGTTGTGTGCATAATATTTTATGTTGTCCACACAAGATCTATGTTGTGCAAACAAGATTATATCGTGTGCACACAACATATTAAATAAATTGCTTGTCCCTTCCAGGGTTCCGTATGAGACTGATCGGTTGTTGAACACATGCTATAGAAAAAGATGCAATTTGGTTTGGTGTTACTGTACGAGTGTTTACAAATCTACCATTACCTTTATTTCTAAATAAAACTTCAACACTGGATAAACTGGCAGCCTCGAATGCATTCCAAACCAAACCAAACAAGGTATTCATTATCATGTGATCAAACCTTTTTGCAGAAGTTGAAGACTTCAAGAAAGCGCAGTCGATCCATTACGATAATGTACACGTGTGAGCTAGTGCATTCTTTCATTCCTCTAAAAAGGCTACTTTATTTGTTATATGTTTCTTATTACGCCTTAATTGCAACCAGCGGGTCGGTATCTCTGCTGGTGGATGATTCGTTCGTCCCCGATGGTATCATCAGCTCTGTATCAGTTCCTTAGTGCTGAGATTGAATGCGGTGCTGACTTCAGAACTCAAATACTGATTTAAATAACTATATTATTGTTATACTTTTATTTCTTTTTGCTGAATAAAATTCTAATTTTTCTAAAACTAAGACTTGTCAGGTGAGACATGTATCTTAACGGATTTGGTTGCCACTTTTTGTTATATCTGTTTTTTGCAAGTCTCGCTACTTTGGACCTCTCCTTCCTGATGCCCCGGACTTCGTGGAGTGTGGGCCATGTTTGCTGATGTTGGCTCGGTGGGGGACGCCTATATGTCCTAGGGTAGGCGTCTCTTGCATGATGCCTCCAGTTGACCTGTCTCATGAGGTACGTTGGTCGGTGTGTGCTCAAAGGGTGTGTGTGTGGGGGGGGGGGGGTGCTGTGTTTGCCGGGTCTTGTCCAATATCGGTTTCGGTTTCAGAACTTTGGGGCTGAGACACACTGATGAACTGATGAAGATTAAATATCAGAAAGGCCTCTTTGTCACTACATGTGGTATAGTTACGCCTTAATTATACTCAGAACACAGGTTGTGATGCTCGTTAGTCCCGCCTCATTGAGGCGATTGTAACGAATACCCACAACCTATGTCTTGGAGCAGAAATAAGCAAGATAGTGTATACCCCTGTAAAGCCCCGTTTTCTCCACATAAAGTGGGGTTTAGAGGGTATTCATTTCACGGACTAGTTAACATAATTAATAAAGAAAACCCTTGTGAAAACCTGTTGTTGCAGTTTGCGACCAGGTAAGGCACAGACAGTCTAGAAAGAGTCTTGGAAACTTTTAGGTACCTTGCATTCTTAAACGCAACGCCAAATAATGATAAATCAGTATATTACGTGCATAACAGAGAGATTGGCCCTATACTATGATTTCTACCATGATGACTTAACTTTGCTAAGCAGAAATATTTCCTCTGAGCCCTTTAGCTGGAACTACTTTATATGAAAGATACAAGATACCGCTTTTGCGGTGAAATCGGTATATACAAACGCGGGAAAGTTTCAGTCCCGTCGACGTTATTCATTGCGTCATTGCAATGACGTCTGAAACGATATCAACATACGTTCATAATACGTGGCGCTTGAGTCGGATGCAACGCTGCAAAAAAGAAAACAGGGATATGGTCATTGAATGGGTTGTTTGATCTCACAATTAATTTGTTGTATTACTAAACCCCCTTTTTATTTGTTTGGTTGGAGGTTTAACGTCTCCGTCAACACTTAAAAGGTCATTTATGAGACGTTGCTTCAAATTTTTTGGGACTTTTTCCCGACATTGAGATGAAATGACATCTCAAGCCCTGCCGCCCTATAAAACTAATAGGGTTTACAAGCATGGACGGTCCGACACTCGCAGCACTTTGCCCGGGCAGTACTCCTAGGCGGATTGGTTTTAGCTCTGCGTGGAAGCATCATGCAGCCAATCTATTTCTTCAAATCCCGATGGGCGTGGACTTTGTTTCTTCTTTTTTGGTTCAAAACTGTATAAAGCGCTTTCATAATGGCGCCCATCCAGTTTTTTACCTCCCAGCTTCTGTAACACTATGCTGATTGAACCGTTCCGTTAACCTGAGCTGTAAACAGTCAATTGAACGGGAATTCAGATCCAAAATTCAAGATCCAAACAGTCCTAAAAGTCTATGGAAGTGCATGTAAAAGACATATTATTCATTTTTCCTGTTTTAAATATGGGATGTTTAAACCTCTGGAGGTAAAACAATCCGGTAAAGAAACTCGTGCTTCGCACTCGTTTCTTTATCGGATTGGTTTACCCCCAGAGGTTTATAAATTCTATATTTCGAATAGGAGAATGAATGATCTGTATTTATCATATGACGTCGCGTCTAAGAGTGTAATAACGCCATGTAATAAATTCCGTAATCCACTAGTGGATTACCAGTAAATATGCAAATTAGTAAGATGAGCCCCGTTACGTTGCATGTACGACGTCCTTAACGACGTCGCGTTTACTAATAGCGGAATATTCATATCTTTGTAAAACAATCGTGAATAAAATGCGTTTTAAATGGCATATGATAAATAGAAGCGTGCATTCGTGCTCATGTATTACTGAATTCTTTAAACTCGTTGAGGAGAAGGGATAAATGCTCGGCAAGCCTCGCATTTTATCCCCTTTCTCAATTCATTTAATAAATTCAATAATACATGAACATTCATGTAAGATCCTCTTTTTATCCTATGACGAAGTTGTTAAGCAGTGGATAACGTCGTGTAATAAAAATCGTATGACCACACGTGAAACAACACTTTAGCGGTAACGCTTTAGCGGTAACGCCAAGACGACGTCCATGTCAGCCATGCATTTATGTGGATTTTTTTGTCAAATTTAAGGGCGATGAAATCCAATTTAAAGTGTCCATATGATAAAAAGAACCTTACATGAGCGGTCATTTTATATGAAATGTATGAAACTCGCCAAAGGCTCGTTTATAAATTTCATATGAAATGACAATTCGTGTAATATCCTCTTTTTAACATACGTTTGTGTTATCGAATTAAATAATGAAAAAAATGCATCTGTGTGAGACCTAGTTTTCATGGAAGTGGGGTCTACAAGAGAAGTTATTACACGGATTTGGTACTTGATACGAGGGTAGGCTGAAAAGTTATGAGCCTGACCAAGATCTAATGGTTTGTCCATGCTGAAAGTGCCTTATTTTTCAACATAGTCTCCCTTCCTGTCCACACACTTCCTCCAGCGATGCTGGAGTCCTTGAATCCCAGTGGTATAGAAGGTCTCATCTTGGTCCCTGAAAAACTCCTCCACAGAAGCTATCACCTCCTCGCCTGACCGATAATGCTGCCAAGCCAAGTGCTTTTTCATGTTTGGAAACGGGAAATAATCTGATGGAGCTAGATCAGGTGAATACGGAGGGTGATCGACAAGTGTGAAGCCACAGGCATGCGCAGCAGCCATTGCGACAACCGATTTATGAGCAGGCGCATTGTCCTGGTGGAACAAGACCCCTTATGTCAATTTTCCGGGTCGTTTAGCCTTAATTGCTTTTCGCAATTGTTTTAGCAGATCTGCATAATACTCCCCATTAATTGTTCTGCCCTTTTGAAAGTAATCTATGAATATTATGCCCTTGGCATCCAAGAACACTTATGCCATCACCTTCCCTGCAGAGGAGACGACCTTTGCCTTCCTTGGAGGGGGTGAGCCAGGGTGCTTCCATTGCATGGATTGTCTTTTGGTCTGTGGCTCAAAGTGATGAATCCAACACTCATCCTGAGTGACAAAACGGTCAAGAAAACCATCTTGGTCTGCTTCAAAAATAGCCAAGTTCGCTTGTGACAGGTTCAGTCTGGTCAACTTTTGGTCAGGCGTCAAAAGCCGTGGCACCCATCTGGCGGAAACCTTCGACATTCCTAATTCACTGTGTAGAATCGGCCCCCGCCCATAGGGGCTTGAAGAAATATATGGGCTGCACGATGCTTCCACGCAGAGCTGAATCTGGCTCGCACACTAGTAGTGGTAAACCGCTTAGAGGATCTAAGCCTGTCCAGGAACTGCGGTGCGAGGCGGACCGTCCATGCTAATAAACCCTATTGGTTTCATTGGGCGACAGGGCTTGAGATGTCATTTCATGTCAATGTCGGGTAAAAGTCCCACAAAATTAGAAGCAACGTCTCCAAAATGACCTTTACAGTGTTGATGGGGACGTTAAACCTCATATCAAACAAACAAACTGTGTAGAATGTTCTCTACTCGTTCACGGGAGATGCCAACAATGTTAGCTAACTGATTCACAGTTAAACGCCTGTCATCCATCACGGCCCTGTGCACTTGGCTGATGGTTTCCTCAGTTGTTGCCGTTGTGGGTCGTCCACACCAGTCATCATCTTCAAGGCTGTCTTTGCCATCTTAAAATTTGCTGCCCACCTTTTCACGGTTGCATACGAAGGAGCATCATCCCCTAATGTAGCAACCATATCGGCATGAATGCCCTTAGGAGCTAACCCATTTTTATGGAGGTACTTGATGACACCACGATGCCAGATTTTGTCCATTTCCTCAAAAACGTGCTAGTATCAATTTTCAAGGTCTAGAATTTCTACGTTATTGCAGGTAAACTTGAACTCATTTGAGTCAAATCAAGTAATAAAGGTTTGGATTTAATGAATACAAAATTTCATGGCTGTTCGATGCCTGCTTCTTGGTCAGGCTCAGAACTTTTCAGCCTACCCTCGTAGTTTAAACGTCTGTGTCAAAATATCGTCGCCTGCGATACTCGCACTACGTTAACATACTTCGTTCTTATTTCTGCTCAAAACATAGTATCTCATGTGTCCTCACCCCACCCATTGGAGCTGGAAGAAATAGATTAAGACTGGACTGCTCAGAGCTGAAACCGACTGAACATTCGAGTTTTCGTAAACCGCGTAGAAGGTTAAAGCCTGCCCAGACATATTGGTGCGAATCTGACCGAGCCTTAAACCCCTGCGGTTTCTTTGGGATGTTAAAAAGTTCCACAGAATCGGAAACAACGTCTCCAAAATGACCTAACTAGTGTTGACTCGGATGTATGTGTGACAGCAGCATGAATAAAATATATAACATTGCAAAACTCACTTTGCCTACATAAAGTTGGTTTGTGAGGGGTTCAGTACGTGAACTGGATAAACATTACAAATCAAGTGTGAACAAGAGCAACAATTCTGGCTGCGTTATAGTTCTGAGGTAATCTGTTCCTGATATATCTGAAACATGGATTTAAGTGAGACTGCTTTTTGTTTAATGTTGTCATATAGCATTATGATGATGACGACGACCATCATCACGGCCACGAGGACGACGATGATGATGAACCGTCATGTTGTAATTTGAAAATCCCGCTTTTCACAGCTCATGTATATGCAGCGACAATCTACGTTTATTATGCAGCAGGAAGGAATAAAGGAGCGAAAGGCACAAGAAAAAAAGTAACGGAAAAAAGTCACAGGTTTGGGTAGGAAATAAATAATGGAAGAAAAGTCACAGAAATGGTTTTTATCTTGTTTTTCTTAGAATTGTTGGTGATAATCACAACCATTCATAATGTTAACAAGTCCGAGCAATGAACACCCCTCTAACCCCCATTTTATGAAGAGACTAGAAATGCGTCCAAAGGACACGGATGCCCCCGCGTGAAAATATGCCTATGTTCGTATTAATCCATAGAAAGTTATTGACGGTGTTTAAGTTTTGGACCCTTTTTTCACATTTGACCTCTAAGTATGACATTGACCTTGGCGGTAAGGACCTTGGTTTTGTGTCAGACAGATTGTCTCATGATGCCCAACATTTCTGCCAAGTAATTTCAAAATCCATCCAGAATAAGAAAGTTATTGACTGCGTTTAAGTTTCGGACCCTTTTTGGAACTTTGACCTCTAAGTATGTCCTTGACCTTGGCGGTACTGACCTGGGTCTTGCACGTGACACATCGTCTCATAATAATTACCAATTCTACAAAGTAATTTCAAAATCCATCCCAAAATAAGTTATTGACTTCGTTTAAGCCGGCCCCCGCCCATAGGGGCTTGAAGAAATCTATTGGATGCATGATGCTTCCACGCAGAGCTGAATTCGGCCCGCACACTACTACTGGTTAACCGCTTAGAGGATCTAAGCCTGTCCAGGAAGCGCGGTGCGATGCGGACCGTCCATGCTAATAAACCCTATTCGTTTCATTGGGCGACAGGTCTTGAGATGCAATTTCATCTCAATGTCGGGTAAAAGTCCCACAAAATCGGAAGCAACGTCTCCAAAATGACCTTTACAGTGTTGACGGGGACGTTAAACCACAAATCAACCAACCAACTTCGCCTTTTTAAGTTTCGGACGGACGAACGGACTGACGGACAGTGGCAATGCTATATGCCCTTCCACCATTTTTCGAAAGGCGGGGGCATAAAAAGTAGGGCTTACAGGGGGTGTTCGTATTTTTAGCTCACCTGAGCACGAAGTGCTCAAGGTGAGCTATTGTGATCGCCCTTTGTCCGGCGTCCGTCGTGCGTCGTGCGTCGTGCGTCTGTGCGTCGTGCGTCGTGCGTCGTGCGTCGTCAACAATTCACTTAAATGACATCTCCTCCTAAACCAGTGAATGGATTTCAAAATACTTTCATAGAAATGTTCCTTGGGTGACCCTCTACCAAAATTGCTAAAATGGTTCTGCTCCGCAGAACAAAATGGCCGCCAGAGCTAAAAATAGAAAAACCTTTAAACGACATCTCCTCCTAGCCCTTTGGCCCGATTTCAAAATAATTTCACAGAAATGTTCCTTGGATGACCCTCTACCAAAATTGCTAAAATGGTTCCGCTCCGCTGGAAAAAATGGCCGCCAGAGCTAAAAATAGAAAAACCTTTAAACGACATCTCCTCCTGGCCCTTTGGCCCGATTTCAAAATAATTTCACTGAAATGTTCCTTGGATGACCCTCTACAGAAATTGCTAAAATGGTTCCGCTGCGCTGAACAAAATGGCCGCCAGAGCTAAAAATAGAAAAACCTTTAAACGACATCTCTTCCTAGCCCTTTGGCCCGATTTCAAAATAATTTCACTGAAATGTTTCTTGGATGACCCTCTACCGAAATTGCTAAAATGGTTCCGCTCCGCTGGAAAAAATGGCCGCCAGAGCTAAAAATAGAAAAACCTTTAAACGACATCTCCTCCTAGCCCTTTGGCCCGATTTCAAAATATTTCACAGAAATTTTCCTTGGATGACCCTTTACCAAAATTGCTAAATTGGTTCCGCTCCGCTGAACAAAATGGCCGCCAAAGCTAAAAATAGAAAAACCTTTAAACAACATCTCCTCCTAGCCCTTTGGCCCGATTTCAAAATAATTTCACAGAAATGTTCCTTGGATGACCCTCTACCAACATTGCTAAAATGGTTCCCCTCTGCTGAAAAAAATGGCCACCAGAGCTAAAAATAGAAAAACCTTTAAAAGACATCTCCTCCTAGCCCTTTGGCCCGATTTCAAAATAATTTCACTGAAATGTGTCTTGGATGACCCTCTACCGAAATTGCTAAAATGGTTCGGCTCCGCTGAACAAAATGGCCGCAAGAGCTAAAAATAGAAAAACCTTTAAACAACATCTCCTCCTCCTAGCCCTTTGGCCCGATTTCAAAATAATTTCACAGAAATGTTCCTTGGATGACCCTCTACCAACATTGCTAAAATGGTTCCCCTCTGCTGAAAAAAATGGCCACCAGAGCTAAAAATAGAAAAACCTTTAAAAGACATCTCCTCCTTGCCCTTTGGCCCGATTTCAAAATAATTTCACTGAAATGTGTCTTGGATGACCCTCTACCGAAATTGCTAAAATGGTTCGGCTCCGCTGAACAAAATGGCCGCAAGAGCTAAAAATAGAAAAACCTTTAAACGACATCTCCTCCTAGCCCTTTGGCCCGATTTCAAAATAATTTCACTGAAATGTTTCTTGGATGAAACTCTACCGAAATTGCTAAAATGGTTCCGCTCCGCTGAACAAAATGGCCGCAAGAGCTAAAAATAGAAAAACCTTTAAACGACATCATCTCCTAGCCCTTTGGCCCGATTTCAAAATAATTTCACAGAAATGTTCCTTGGATGACCCTCTACCAAAATTGCTAAAATGGTTCCGCTCCGCTGAAAAAAATGGCCGCCAGAGCTAAAAATAGAAAAACCTTTAAACGACATCTACTCCTAGCCCTTTGGCCCGATTTCAAAATTATTTCACTGAAATGTTCCTTGGATGACCCTTTACCGAAATTGCTAAAATGGTTCCGCTCTGCTGAACAAAATGGCCGCCAGAGCTAAAAATAGAAAAACCTTTAAATGACATCTCCTCCTAGCCCTTTGGCCCGATTTCAAAATAATTTCACTGAAATGTTTCTTGGATGACCCTCTACCGAAATTGCTAAAATGGTTCCGCTCCGCTGAACAAAATGGCCACCAGAGCTAAAAATAAAAATACCTTTAAACAACATCTCCTCCTAGCCCTTTGACCCGATTTCATATTATAGCCTGGGCCAATAATGGCTCTCCCAGGGTCCCACTTGATACCCTATGGATCAGGTGAGCGATCCAGGGCCATCATGGCCCTCTTGTTTCATATTTTGCTCCTCTTCGTGAAGCAATCTGATCTGGGTCTACACTGTTTACTGTTTGCCAAAAAAAAGTATTTTTAAAAAAGTTTGTAAGAAGATGCAGCAGAGTGAATAAACAGTGATAAATAGGCAACACTTTCCAATTCAGGTTTCCTTGGTATCTTTAGGCCAAAGGGTTTGACACCGGGAAATGTCGGGTTTGCAGGTGTTGACGTTACTTTTATTTACTCATTATATATTTTGAAAATGGATGATTTCTATTTTTTCTATTTGTGACTTTTTTTAAGTTTTATCTGTGACTTTATTTCCATTAGCCTTTTCCAGTGCCTTCCTTTCCGAACAGCATCGCCAACCCCGACACAAGAAGGGACATTTCCTGTCCGATATTTACGAGGATTAAAACCAGAAAAGAAGACAAGAAAATTAAAACAATAAAACAAAATCAGTAAGAACAGAATGAAAGTTAAAACATCATTGAATGTGTGTGCTCACTCATGTATTTGCTTTGGATAAATGCTTTAGCCAAAACAAATGCATCAGGTTTAAGAAAAAAAAAACGAAAAAAAAACAACAACAAAAAAAACAAGAAGCATTTTGCATTGTTATATACAGTTTAATGCCTTAGTACAAAGGTCATTGTCTGCGTCGCGTGTTCGAGACGTTCGGATAGTCTTGTCTCCGTATGACCTTAGCTGTTGATGGGACGTAAAACTCAAAATACACAAAAGGTCGATTGATAGGAAAGAATTATAGCATGACACGTTTGCGGTAGAGTGTCAAAACCTCAGCAACGCTCGTTATACACACGATTACGAAACTGACACCTGCTTTATCGACGATAATCATCACTAATCAGCCTGAACACAGCAAGGTCTACATTCGCGATGCGCCTTATGGGTAGTTTTTTTTTTTTATTTTGTTTATTTTTTCTTTTACTGAATTGAGATTGAACGTCCCCGTGAACTCTAAAAGGGTCATTTTGGAGACGTTCCTTTCAATGTTGTAGGACTTTTACCCGACAAAGCTCAAGCCCTGCCGCCAAATGAAACCAAAAGGCTAACATGCACTGGACGGTCTGACTCACACAAATTTCCTTGGGCATGCTTAGTAGGACCCATTGTTTCTTCGTGCACCTAGTGAGGACTCCGATCAGACAACCCAGATGTTTAGGCTGATATGTGTCTTTGCTGGATGTAATAAGTGTAGAAAATGCATTGCCAGGACTCTTTTATACTGTCTCCAAATACATAAAAATAAATACAAAAAAAAAAAAAATGAAAATAATAAATATATAAAACTACAAAAGAAAATTTAATTTCGCAAATAATGTTTGATTAAAATAAGATCATTTTACAAGGTTATTCGATGCACAGGCAAGTTAATATGAGGTAGGAAAAAAAATCACGGAAAAAAATTCACAAATAAAAAATATAGAAAAAAAATCCACTAATAAAAAAACTGTACATTAATCAATTTTTCTGATGCCATGTTAAAGATGGTTGGTTATTGTCAATTAGTTCAGTGTTTATATAACTTGCTCAAAGGTGTGAATATTGGTCCTGTCTACTAATTTGTTGCGTATACCCCGGTAAACCCAAACCTATATATATATAAATGGGGTTTACGGATTATCCATTACAGTCCTCATTTTTGCTTATAAATATAGATTGTGGGTACCTGTTAGAAGCATCTAACTGAGCCGGTTCGATTCAGCACCCACGATGTATATTTGTGACAGAAATAAGAAAAAATGCGTTCATCCGAAAAATGCTACTTCTAGCTAAGTTTAATCTCACGGGCGTATCATTACGCAAACACGCCTATACAAATACATTGCCACCTTTATCGCCGAAAAAAATAAAAAGTTCAAGATGAAAAATTTTGATATTTTTCTTATTTCTGCTCAAAATATAGATTGTGGGCACACGTTAGCACCGCCTCATCGAGGCGGTTCTAACGAGTACCACAATCTATAGAGCAGGAATAAGAAAAATAAGGTTTACCCCTGTAAACCCCAGTTTTACTATATAAAAGTGGGGTTCAAGGGGGGGTCAAAATTATATAGGCCTGTTTTCGTTATGTAATTGTAATGTAAAGACTCTTAAGTGTCTTAAAAGCTGGGAAACTCCGTGGTCAGTCCTCGTTAGTCATTGCCAATATTCTGGATTCGAACTTATCAATAAGAACCTCATATAACACATAACAGTCATTATATGCCTTATTTTCGGTTCAAAAACATAGATTGAACCACCCCATTGAGGCTGTCCTAACAACGACCCATAGTCTATATTTAGGCTAAAATAACAAAGACTGTCAAAAGTTTCCATCTAACTTATGTTATATCTGACATGAAAGATGACATTTTAGCAGTGGCACGGGCGTAATACAGAAATGTGAAGACTCTAAGGGATCAACAAGGATGGAATACTCCGTTGCCTGTAGTTGTTCGTCGTTGTCAACACTTAATTTTGAATCATGCTTTTCAGTAAGCTGCTCACATAACACTAATGAAAACATTATTCAAACAAATTTTGTGACTTGTTTTTCCGTGACTGTTTTTCCCAAACTTTTTCCCCCTGTGACTTTTTTTCCTACATTCGTAAAAATCTACCACTGAACCATTGCGGATGATTCTAACGAGCACCCGCAATCTACATTTGCAGCCGAAATAATGAAAAATATCAAGCTTTTATAAATCAAAGCACTGAAGCACTTGTATCTGAGTCTAGGTAGGAAAATGATCCTGAACTGTAAGTAAACTGTTGACATTTCGCTTAACTTTTACAGTTTTACTTGTTTGATTTAAAGTTTAACGTCCCCGTCAACACTAACTTTTACAGACCTGCATTGTAAGATATTTGTATAGACCCTGATACGATATCGCGTACGTAAGCAAACACGGTAGACCATGATCAGACATCGCGTTCAACGGCGTCTGATCTGTGTCTACACTGTTTGCCAAACACAACGCTTGATTCCAGTCCAAATTCTATAGATAACACTCTGACGCAATACTCTGACCTCAACGCGGCTATTTTCCTATAAATTTGTTAAAACCACGTGGACTTTAGCAAAGAAAACCTAATACCCATTATAACTTCGGGTCGTTTGACAAACAATTGACCAAAAATTGAATTTAATTGTTGAGATTTTGTTTGTTTGATCTGAGGTTTAACGTCCCCGTCAACACTGTAAAGGTCATTTTGGAGACCTTGCGTCCAATTTTGTGGGACTTTTACCCGACATTGAGATGAAATTACATCTCAAGCCGTGCCACCCAATGAAACCCATAATGTGTCTAAGAATGGACGGTCCGACTCGCACCGCATTGCCTGGGCAGGCTTAGATTATCTAAGCCGCTTACCAATACTCGTTTACGGGTCGGTTTCAGCTCTGCTTTGAAGCATCATGCAGCCCATCTATTTCGTCAGGCCTGATGGGCGCGGGCAGGATTAATTTTTGTGATACAAAAGTATTCGCCGGCCTCTATAGCTCAGTCGTACGCACGTCTGACTGCTGATCAGGAGGACGCGGGTTCGATACCTGCTGGGGTCGGCAACATTCTTTCGGTAAGATTGATCATGAAATCTAGCGGATAGCCAACAGGACAGTAACTTTCCCACAAAATTGCTATTTCGAGCGAAGTGCACACGGTTATCATGTATATGGCTAAATATGTGACCCAACTGCGTTTGCTTTAAAATTCTTAGCGTAGCGTATACCTTGCAAAAACCCGTACGAAAAGAAACGCACTAAAACGTCAATACGTATAAAAACGTAAAAAGCAGTATAGCGCGATAATACGCATAACAATCGGTTTCCTACGCCTTAATATATTTGCTACGTTTTATTCTACGTTTTATTACGTTTCAGGTTTTTTTTTTTTTTTTTTTTGTAGTTATTGCTTGGTATCGCTTCCCTACAAAACGGCGCAAAATCAATGTACATGTAGTAAAGCATAACCCTCACTACGTAGCGGTGAGACTGAGGCTTTACTCCGAACCACGTAACATAGAGGCATACACGTTTACGAAATTCGCGGATGTATGGCACTAGAGAAGACGAATAAAAACAAGGATTTTTTGTATTTTTCATGAACGTAATGTTTGTGGGGCGACATATATAGAGGGTATTGTGGGGCTTTATATATGTATAATATATACATGCCTCATATCTGGGTTGGTATTGTGGGGCTCTATATATGTTTAATATATATATGCCTCATATCTGGGTTAACATTTTCTACCACTTAACTAGGTAAAAAATGTATAGATATAGAGATCAACGATATCTGGCTTGCGTAATGGAACTAAACAAAACACATAAATCGAAGGATTTACATTTTCGTGAACATTATGTTTGTGGGGCGACATATATAAATTGCAATGTGGGGCTTTATATATATATAGTATATATGCCTCATATCTCGGTTAAAATTTTGCGCCACTTATCTCGGTTTAGACACGACCACCCCATATCATGACCAATTTCTATATATATATATATATATATGAGCCCCGGCAAGCGAATGTGTGTCTTCGAGCATTCCGTCATGACAAATTTTAACTGCGCATGCCCAGCAATTCAGAGGGGCCAGGGATATGGCTTTCTGTCTGAAGGTTCCTCTTGACTCACTGCTTGTATGAGCGAGCAGCGAAGGTTCTGGCGAGACTGCGCGGATGCGCAGGCTCGCCTGAACCTTCGCTGCTCGCATAGGCGATAAGTACCAAAATAGCTCAACGGGGCCCATATGATGCTCAGAAAACTGACATAAAATCTATGTTCGAAACATAAGTGAACTAGAAAAGTGAAAGGACAACGCCATTAGGAAACCATTTCGGTAAGAGATCATTCGGCTCCAAAATTGATATTTTTTCCAATGGCAACTTCCAATAATTCATAAGGACCATCTCACTCAGGCGGCTCTACCAAAAAATATGTTCCGAAATGAAGATAAGAGAATTATGTATACCCTTATACAAATAGAAGTGAGGCAATGATCAGGAATCTATACAATTAACCCACAACTCCCATCAGAGGCACCAAAGGGAAAGAAACCCCAGTTTTATCGGTATATTTAAGAAATGAATGTTATATTTCTGCTTTTCATGAAAGTATGAACGAAGTGGGTCGCGTGCAAAGTAAATGAATCCCGAAATGGGTCCATGTAAACTTTGCTAGCGACCCCGCTGTCGTTCATACTTTCATGAAAAGCAGAAAAATTAAGTTTATTTTTTCACCCCCGACCGAATAGCTTCGGGGGATATAGCCATCAGCCTGGTGTCCGTCCGTCCGTAAAGGCAACCTTGTGATGGCCATAATTACAATAATCTTTGAGTTTCATTGATGGTTCTTGGCACAGTTTTTCAAAAGGCTGAGACGGCGTGTCATGTTAAAGAACCAGAACTCTGGCTGACATAGTTTTTAGTTATATCCCCTTTTAATAAAATAGAATGACTACCTTACCTTGTGATGGCCATAACTCCAATACCCTTTGAGATATATTGATGGTACCTGACACAATTGTTCACATGGCTGAGACGGCGTGTCATGCGCAAGAACCACAAGTCTGGTTGCCATGGTTTTTCAGTTAACTCCCCTTCCAATACAATAGGGTGACTACCTTGTGATGTCCAAAACTCCAATATCCTTTGAGATATATTGATGGTACCTGTCACAGTTGATCACAAGGCTGAGACTACGTGTCATGCGCAAGAACCACAACTCTGGGTGCTATGTTTTTTTTTTTTTTTTTTTTTTTTTTGTTATCTTCCCTTCAAATGATGGCGTAATCATGAGGTTAAGCAGTGGTGTTATGTAAAAGAACCATGACTCTGGGTCCCTGTTTTTTTTTAATTATCTCCCCTGACAATATAACCCTGTGATTGCCATAACTCCAATACCCTTTGAGATATATTGATGGTACTTGGCACAAATATATACAAGGTTGAGACGGCGTGTGATTCCTAAGAGACAAAACTCTTGGCGCTATGGTATTTGAGTTATCTCCCCTTCCAATATAACAGTATGACCACCTTTTGATCACTATACCTCCGATACTCTTTGAGACATATTGATTGTGCTTGTTGCAAATGTACATGAGGTAAGGCAGGTGTGTCATGCGCTAGAATTACAACTTTTGGTGCCCTGGTTTTTTAGTTATCTCCCCTGACAATATAACCTTGTGATGGCCATAACTCCAATACCCTTTGGGATATATTGAAGGAATTTGACACAATTGTATATGTTACATGTGGGTTTACGGCGTCCCGCAAACCCCCATGCTGACAAGACAACCGAGCGTGGTCTCTGACAGGTGTACGGGCAGCTGTGGGGTAAGGCACAAGAAAGATATTAGATGAATGACATGAATTATTTACAGTATCTACATTTAACACTTACTAACACAAAACATCACAAATTGTTGCTTCTGTAGCCAACTCACGACGTCCGCTCCGAAGGCAAAACAATGGTCTGTGCTCGGAACGGGTGACGTGAATACCTACAGAAGCAAACAACCAAAACAACAACAAAAACAAAAAAAGAAACAACCCAAGACGCGGCTGGCCAGTTTATAACTTAGGGTGAATCCCCCTCTCGCGGGAAACTTCCTCTCGCGAACTAGTGCAAACTAGTCTATCGACATTGTTGCCGATCACAGGTTTAGCGATCACAGGTTTGCCGATCACAGGTTTAGCGATCGTCCGAATCACCTGCAGGTTATTTAGTTGACCTCTTCCATTTGGATGGTCTCACATTTGTTCACAATGATTCTGATTCTGGTATGCGCTGATTATGGCGGTCTGTCCGCCCTTGCTGGACCCTAACCCCCAGCGTCGTACCGGTACCTGCTGCTATGAAGCAGGGAGCAGCAGGTCACCACACATTGTTGTGCCTGCAAATTACGATAACTGGACTAAGACACGAGTCACAAAACATACATGCTATATCATGATCCCCCTCCCGGAGAAGTAAGAATATGTTCATGCATATACCGTTATTGCGCATGCGCCGACCAGACATACAGGCTGATTAGTGCATGCGACAAATAACCGTACAGCAGAACTCAACTTGACTGTGCATCAAATTATCAGCACCCAGCGCTTGACACAATAATACTCAAAGTTGATGTTTCCTTACTGAGCACTACAGAAATCAATTAATGCTCACTACTACTGAGCATAATTATCATCAAATTTGTGCTCACTACATTATCACAGGTAAGAGGCAATTGAACAGACCACGCCTTTGCGCTACCAGGTCAGCCGCCAATTACAGGAAACATAACAATCTCGATTTCATATCCTTCTCCGCGACACGGCTCACAAATATAGCTATTCACAAATTCATTACATTAATAACAGATAGAAACTACAAACAAAAGATTTTCATCTATAATCCACAACATTTGTTAGTGTCTCATAAGGGCCAACACTGTTTGCCGTAAATTTTCTCTGTATTTGGTAGGCACCCCGCCACAACCGTCCTCGCGACGCCGATGACGCAGCTGACGTCATCCCCGCCGCTCAGGCCGTTATGACGTGTGGCGACCAAATACTCACACTTACCATCACCACGTTCTTTATATGTACATACATGCACAAACTGAGTTATCAGACAAAAACGGCATCATTACAAAATGAACTTATAATTCTTCTTGAACAAAATTATTTCTACTCAAAATGAACACGCTTGTAAAATAAAATCCATTACGGTTCATCATCACGGATAACCCGACAGGCTCTTGTAAGAGTTTGCCCTGATGATGAAGATATGGTTAAACCCGTCTTAAGTTTACGTCCCCTCTACACCTAATATCATATTGGGACGGAACCACGGTTTTCTAACCACAGCTAGACAAAAGTCATGGGTCAAACAAGTGACCCGGCGTTTATTAATTACATTCTACAAAAGGGGTCTAAAAGCCTAAATGAATCTAGAATGAGCGGGTGTCCAAACTTTACGTCTCACCAACATCTAGGGTCAGAATGAGACAGGACCTCACTTAGAAAGACTCATTCTACTACTGGAGAAGCCTGGGATCAATCCTGCGACGTCCAGCTGGCAAAGCTAGTAGCCTAATCACTACAGGCCTCAACAGTGAATTCAGAATAGGCTTCAGAAAGTTGGGTAAACTAGAAGTAAACCCCTCCAAAACCTACAAGCATGTTCATACAAAAATAATACTAAACATAGATTTAACATACCTTTCAATATACTTTCTATTTCCCGACACAATGTTGTAGGTACACGTTACAACTTGACCTGCTGCTAAAGTGTTCGTTTTTCTCAGGGTTTATATATCTATGAATACTATCAGAAAATCATGCCTACTCATATTACCTTGCTTAAATCGTGGCGAGGTGGAGATACCGGCCACAAATGAAGCTAGATAGCAAAAATCGAGTAGATAATGGATTTGCGTTCAAATAGTATATTTCCCATAGGAAAAATTGATGAAACGACCCTATAAATCAATGCCATGACTCCTGTCAAAACGAACACCCACACAACACGTGACGGGAATGAAAATCATATATGGCACAATTTGGCGGTTGGCGATTTTTAGGCAAATTTTATAGAACTCAGCCTTATAGCGGCCCCCTGTATTGTAAAAACAGATCTCCATAAACCACTCATGCATACATCGTATGATATGTGCATGACTTGTTCATGGAGCACCACATTTGCCTACCATATTTCACCTAAAATATTTCACTCGCACCGCCCTACCATATATCTACTAAAATAATTTAGATGTGCATAAGCACCAGAGAGGTTTCCTATTCCATCTCGTAACAGTATACAAGGTATAGAACGCATGTCATGCACAAGAACCACAACTCTTGGTGCTGTGGTATATTAGTTATATTCCCTTCCAGTATAACTGTATGACCAGCTTGTGATCACTATGTCTCCCATATCCTTTGAGACATATTGATCGTACTTGCTACAGATATTCATGAGGTAAAGCAGGCGTTTCATGGGCAAGAACAACAATTCTAAGTGCCATGTTGTTGTTTTTTATTTCCCCTGACAGTATAATATTGTGATGGCCATTACTCCAATACCTTTGAGATATATTGCTGATACTTGCCACAATTGTATTTACAAGTTTGAAAAGGCATTTCATATGCAAGAACACCAACTCAGTATACCTGTACTTTGTGCATTGGAAATATTGGATCTTCATCATGTTGAGAAGCGATCCTCAGTATTAGGCGAAGATAGTCTCAATAAACCAAACTATACTGTGGGCTTACTAGTGTATTTGAATTCTGGTGCACTTTCTATTTGTGATCAATCTGAAGGCCATATTGGCCTTTGGTCGGGGGATTTGCCATCTCTTCTGATGGCTATTTTATATTACAATCTATGCCCATCATTACTGAGCAAAAATGCTTATAGGGTAAACTTTTAAAGCTGAAAATTATTTACACGCTTTTTTTCTACAACGAGCGGAAGAGCGTTGACGTCACCAACGGCCGTAGAGAACAATGGTTTAGACTGACGTCACTGAAAATCATGTGACTCGATTCGTTCATGTATGAAATACAATGTTTTCTGTAGGTTTACATTATAGTCTTTCATAACGCAGTGAGACGTGACTGCACTTTTCATTTTAGGTTAGTCCGTGTTTTAGATAAGTCGCCTTCAGTTCGGATTTTACATTGGGAGATATAGTTTAACTGAGATTCGTACTGCATCATACTAACCACTTGGCCACGACTTCTAAATACTGGCATTATCAAAAAACTTATTTATAATTTTAAAATCCCGTGAAAAAAATGCGAAACCTGCTTCCCCTAAAGCATGGAATAGTCTTCCCATGCCTTAACGTTGAACGCTCAAAGGCCGTTGATAAACTATAGGCTTTACACTGGAAATGTAAATATTAAGTGGTGTCTACGACGGCGTTCCATTACGATAACACACCCTTGTGCTAAAATATCTTCCTTCTTTTCTTTTGAACAAACATTTTTCAGATAATGTTTGATATTTTTCTTATTTCAGGTTTAAATATTGATTGTGTGTGCTCGTTATAACCGCTTCAGTGAGGCGGCTTTATATTTTGAGCGAAAATTAGGAAATTAATGAATACCTCCGTAAACCTCACTTTTCTTTATATAATAGAGGTTTAGGGGGATATTACACGGACTTGTTTTTCTGAGACCGAGTGCATAAACCAGACGTAAGTCTACGTCAGGCGCACGCCCGTCGTAAGATTGTCTCAGAAATTTACGCGGTGTGCATAAATGAGGCGTGTCGCAAACATAGTCGTCAACTCAGTCACGTCTACTAGGTAGAACTTTAGCGTATCGTGATTATTTTGCAGTATTCTGTGTACAAAGGGAGGAGCGATGAGAATTTACAGTATAGTTTAAGGAGAGTACGGGTATTTAGAGACAGATCAACTCCTTTGGATATTTGCAATGATATCTAGCTTTATAAGCGACTTAGATTACCTCACTACACAGTGCGAGTTCCGTTCTGTCTTGGAATAAGAGGGCGATTTCAGCCGAAATTCATTGAGATATTTGGCGAACGGCTGTTTCCAGAATGCATTTAGTGACGTTATTGATATTGATAAATCAGCTGCATGCAGGACTATGAGACGGGTTTATTTGGCTCTCAAAGGACTTATGCATCGCTGTGTTCAATTTCCAGTAGAATTTACTGCGCATTGTATTGCCTGCCATTTGTTCGTTTTCAATTTGGGTGTGGACACATTACTAAATTTTTAGTTAAAAATCTCAGCATTTTCCTTATAGAGGGCCAGCAGTCTCAAAATTTCATTTTCTTCAAAATTATTTTTTCTTGCAGACATTTTCCCAGAGCATGCACAGCAGAAAGGTGTACATAAATTTCTTTCGTACAACACCTGAGGCGTGTGTATCGGGTGTATACATTTCGACCATGATATACATGATACGTCGTACTATTGTGGCTATACGCCGGACTTACGCCGATCTTACTCCAGTCGCAACTAAGTTCTTTTTTAACGCCATCTTTATGCACTCTGATTTTAAGACAGTCGTACGCTGGACTTAGTTATGCCTACTTTCATAGCTTACGCTAGCGCAAACTACGCCTGCTTTACATCACGGAAACACGCCTATATAATTTTGACCCACTCAACCCCCCCCCCACCCCTCTTTTATATAGTAAAACTGGGATTTGCAGGGGTATACCTACTTTTTTGTTTTTCTGCTCTTAAATATAGATTGTGGGTACTCGTTAGCACCGCCTCGATGAGGCGGTGCTAACGAGTACCCACAATCTATACTTTGAGCAGAAATAACAATTTTTTCATCATAAGATTTTTTCGGCGATAAAGGTGGTAATGTATTTGTATAGGCGTGTTTGCGTATAATGTTTATGCACTAGGTCCCGGATGATTTCTGTCACGGAGTTGTTTACTACTTGTCAGTGAAGATTTGGGACAAAGGTCTGCGTTTTGCTCCTCCGTTACAACCATTACGCAAACCCGCCTATGCAAATACATTGCCACCTTTATCGCCGAAAAAAATGAAAATTTTATGATGAAAAATTGTGATATTTTTCTTATTTCTGCTCAAATATAGATTGTGAGCACTCGTTAGAACCGCCTCATCGACGCGGTTCTAACGAGTGCCCACAATCTATATTTTAGAGCAGAAATAAGAAAAATAAGGTATACCCCCGGAAACCCCAGTTAGGTTTGAAAATTGCGTCACTACAAGAAGTAATATATGACCAGATAAGTCTGTGCGCCAAGCTTCTAGCTAGATTCCATCAGGAAAACACGCCTTTATAATTATGATCCCCTTGAACCCCTTTTTATACAGTAAAACGGGGGTTTACAGGGGTAAACCTTAATTTTCTTATTTCTGCTCTAAAATTTATGTTGTGGGTACTTTCATCTTGAAATTTTCGTTTTTTCGCCGGTAAAGTTTACAACTTTGTATCGGCGTGTATTCGTAATGTCTGGCCAGATTCTACGCCTTTTGCTAGACTGAATCACCCACACTCTACACGTGAACGGTGAAGTCTCTAATCAAACTGTGCGGTTGCGCAGGCGGATCTGAGTCATCAGTAGGTTATGTAGTAGATTTTATTTAGCGCTGGTCAATTTTAACTCTTTAACAAATTTAGTTTTAGATGATATACCAGCTAGTTATTCTAAGTATGGCACATATAATTTTAAACATTTTATGTTCACATAGTCTGTTCAGATATTTTGGACTTCCTGTACAAACTACTGCGATTTTATTAGATCTCATTTTATTGTATAAATTGTATATAATATTTTGCTTTGTTCTAGCGAGGACCATATGTGAGATTAGTTTTATACTAAATATGTTATCCTCGAAAAATAAAGACATTATTATGATTATTATTATTATATAGAGTGCAGACAAGACGTTTTTGGCCCAAAAATGACTTTTTGGGTCGCTGTGACCTTGGAAATAAGGTCAAGGTCACCAAAATCTAAACAAATCTGCGGTTTGTTGTAATGATATATTGTACCAAGTTTGATTAGATTTAATCAATTCGTTAATGAGATAGAGTGCACACAATCCATTTTTGGCCCAAAAATGACTGTTCTTGGGTCGCTTTGACCTTGGAAATGAGATCAAGGTCACCAAAATCTAATCAAATTTGTTGTAATGATATATTGTAACAAGTTTGTTTAAAATTAATCAATTCGTTAATGGACAGAGCTATATCTTTAACGTCAATGATGACTGTTTGTGTGTCGCTGTGACCTTGAAAATGAGGCCAAGGTCACAATGACCTAATGACTGTTTTCCCTTATCCTAGTGATGTGTCTATGCAAGTTTGGTCAAAATCCATCCATCGGTTCAGGAGATATAATGCTTCAAACAGGCTACACCGACGCCGACTCAAACGGGATCCGCACCAAAAACAATATGTCCCCCTCCCCTCCGGTGGGGGGACATAATTCCGTAAAAGGCGCCATTATATTTCAGCGAAAAAATGGGGTTGGGAAGTTAGGGGAAGTTTGGGAGGGGGGGGGGGAGATTTAAGAAAACACATGGGCGGAGAGAGCAACTCCCAAACCAGTCATTAGCTCATACCCAGTTTAGGCATAGCAACCTAAAGTGAGCTGAGCCTACACTTTTGACTTAAATCATATGATGCCGCTTCTGAGAATGTAATAACGCCATGTACATGTAATAAATTCGATAACCCACTAGTGGATTAAATATGCAATTTAGTTAAGATACGCCCCGTAACTTTACATGTACGGCGTCCTTAACGACGTCGCGTTTACTGATTGCGGAATATTGACATTTTTGTTAAACAATCGTGAATTAAATGCGTTTTAAAATGTCATTGAATAGAATCTTGCATTCGTGCTTATGTATTATTGAATTTATTTAACTAATTGAAGAAAATAGATACAATTCTCGACAAAGCCTCGCATTTTATCCCTTTTTCTCAACTCGTTTAATAAATTCAATAATGCATGTAAGATCCTCATTTTATTTCTGTACAAAACAATGCTTACGTACTAATGTGCTAAGACCGACGTACGAAAGTTGGGTAGGAACACTTTTTTTTTCATTTCAAACTTCTTATTGACCGTTTAAACTTTATACTGACCGTTCGAAGACTGTTGTGGTTTATTATTGTTATAGTTCGTCTTTGCATGTATGTATTGCTTTGATCTTTTTGTCGAAAACACGCCTATACAAATACATTGCCACCTTTATCGCCGAAAAAATGAAAATTTTATGATGAAAAATTGCGATATTTTTCTTATTTCTGCTCCAAATATAGATTGTGGGCACTCGTTAGAACCGCCTCATCGAGGCGGTTCTAACGAGTACCCCTAATCTATATATTCGAGCAGAAATAAGAAAAATAAGGTATACCCCCGGAAACCCCAGTTTTACTATATAAAAGTGGGGTTCAATGGGGTCAAAATTGTATAGGCGTGTTTCCGTGATGTTTGGAAAGCCGTTTGGCCATTTTATGGGAATTTTTGTGGCCATTGTTTTGGCCTTCCGCTTGTGGCGTTTTCATTTGGTAAAGTTGTTTATGTTTGCATTTATTTCCCTTTGAGACCTAACCCAACAGTATTTTACTGACCGTTTCAAGTCGGTTTCTTTTGCTGTGGTTCCTTCATGTTTTGTGTTGGTGGTTCTGTTTTTTTTTGTTTGTTTTTTTCCTAATCATATATGTTGTTACGTTGATTATCCCGATTCTTCTCCCTTTTTGGTTGTTCATTTATAGTGTTACGTTTGTCCCTTCAGTTTAATGTTTGTCATGTTGTTGATTCTGATTCTTTCTCCCATTATGTATAGTGCTCCTTTTTAGTTAGGTTTGGATATGCTGAGTCACCCACCAG
>CAUZLF010000241.1:0-222408 GCA_963580285.1 Lucinisca nassula | reverse complement strand
TCCAAGGAGCCCCCGCCCATAGGGGCTTGAAGAAATATATTGGCTGCATGATGCTTCCACGCAGAGCTGAATCCGGCCCGCACACTAGTACTGGTAAACCGCTTAGAGAATCTAAGCCTGTCCAGGAACCGCGGTGCGAGGCGGACCGTCCATGCTAATAAACCCTATTGGTTTCATTGGGCAACAGGGCTTGAGATGTCATTTCATCTCAATGTCGGGTAAAAGTCCCACGAAATTGGAAGCAACGTCTCCAAAATGACCTTTACAGTGTTGACGGGGACGTTAAACCTCAAATCAAACAAACAAATTCGATATCCAAGATGGCTGTTATGGTACAGTCTTGAAATTCTTCAAAGTGTTAGTCTGATTAAGCTGAAAATTGATGGGACCATCAAGGCGACATGGTGATTCAGAGTTGCTAAACATCAAGGCGACATGGTGATTCAGAGTTGCTAAACATCAAGGCGACATGGTGATTCAGAGTTGCTAAACATCAAGGCGACATGGTGATTCAGAGTTGCTAAACATCAAGGCGACATGGTGATTCAGAGTTGCTAAACATCAAGGCGACATGGTGATTCAGAGTTGCTAAACATCAAGGCGACATGGTGATTCAGAGTTGCTAAACATCAAGGCGACATGGTGATTCAGAGTTGCTAAACATCAAGGCGACATGGTGATTCAGAGTTGCTAAACATCAAGGCGACATGGTGATTCAGAGTTGCTAAACATCAAGGAGACATGGTGATTCAGAGTTGCTAAACATCAAGGCGACATGGTGATTCAGAGTTGCTAAACATCAAGGCGACATGGTGATTCAGAGTTGCTAAACATCAAGGCGACATGGTGATTCAGAGTTGCTAAAATCGTTCAGTTCCAATATCAAATAATTCAACACAGGACAATTATAATCTCTTACAGTATCCTGTACACTTACATCACCAAAACATGCCTAATATAATTTTGACCCCCTTAAATCCCAATTTTATATAGTAAAACTGGGGTTTCCGGGGGTATACTTTATTTTTCTTATTTCTGCTCGCCGAAAAAATGAAAATTTTATGATGAAAAATTGTGAAATTTTTCTTATTTCTGCTCTTAAATTTAGATTGTGGATACTCGTTAGAACCGCCTCGATGAGGTACTAACCAACATAAGCCTAAATAATATATATTTATATGCATGGATATCCCTTGAAGTATATGATCAGAGGTCATAATATAAAGAGATAAAATCATGTTGTAAATACTAAAACCTACTAGAGTTAAGGTTGGATCCATAAAATCGATTTAATCTCCCCAGTGGTGTCTATTACGAAAAAAAAAAACGCCAATACAAATAAATTATTAACTTAAACGCCGACGAACGAAAATTTTTAAGATGAAAAATTATGATATTTTTCTTATTTCTGCTCTAAAATATAGAACCAGGTTGTTTCTAACGAGTACACATATATCGATGAGGTGTTTCTAACGAGTACCCACATTCTTTATTTTATAGCAAGATAAGAAAAAGTAGGTTTACCCCTGTAAAATAGTAGTGAAGGCAATGATCAGAAATCAATACAATTAACCAACAGCTCCCATCAGAGACACCAAGGGGAAAGCAACACAAACATGAAACAACAGTCCCTTATGGAAACATCAATAGCGGAAAGCCAAAAGGACAGTTACCCAGATTTACTATATAAAATTGGGGTTTATTGGGCTCACAATTATATGGACATGCTTTCATGATGCGCTACTGTCCCTTCCTAAGGCGATGGTTCTAATGCTGTTTAATTTAAATGTAGCTTTGTCGGATTTTCAAAGGGGCTCTTCTTGTTGTATGGGCTTATTGGTGTATTATTCATTATGCAAACACGCCTATACAGATACATTGCCACCTTTATCCCCGAAAAAATGACTGAAAAATTGTAATATATTTCTTATTTCAGCTCCAAATATAGATTGTGGGCACTCGTTAGAAACGCCTCATGGAGGCGGTTCTAACGAGTACCTACAATCTATATTTTAGAGCAGAAATAAGAAAAATAAGGTATACCCCCGGAAACCCAAGTATTTCTATTTAAAAGTGGGGTTCAAGGGGATCAAAATTATATAGGCTTGTTTTCGTGATGATTTATTTAATTTTCATTGTTATGCCTGTTGGACCTTAAACGCCTCTTGTGGAGAAGAGGGAGCTGGTTGATGAGCTGTTTGTGATTCTTTGTTTCTCTCTCTCTCTCTCTCTCTCTCTCTCTCTCTCTCTCTCTCTCTCTCTCTCTCTCTCTCTCTCTCTCTCTCTCTCTCTCTCTCTCTCTTATTTTCCACATTGTTTGTTATTCTTCCTCTTGGCGCCATTGATAGGCTGTAATCTTTATGGCTTTTCCTGGGTATCTTTTTATGTAGTTTTGGTTCGTGCTTTCTGCACATCGTCCAAAAGTCGCTCTCTCTCTCTCTCTCTCTCTCTCTCTCTCTCTCTCTCTCTCTCTCTCTCTCTCTCTCTCTCTCTCTCTATTTTCCACATTGTTAGTTATTCTTCCTCTTGGCGCCATTAATAGGCTGTAATCTTTATGGCTTTTCCTGGGTATCTATTTATGTAGTTTTGGTTCGTGCTTTCTGCACATCGTCCAAAAGTCTCTCTCTCTCTTTCTTTCTCTCTCTCTCTCTCTCTCTCTCTCTCTCTCTCTCTCTCTCTCTCTCTCTTATTTTCCACATTGTTAGTTATTCTTCCTCTTGGCGCCATTAATAGGCTGTAATCTTTATGGCTTTTCCTTGGTATCTATTTATGTAGTTTTGGTTCGTGCTTTCTGCACATCGTCTAACAGGATTTAGTTTTTTGTAATGTTTTGCGAAAACATCTCAAACAAGCTCCAGAGCGGACAAGGTTAAACCATTATTTCCAATATCCTTTGGGCTATAAGTATTTGTGTCGGTCTACAGAGTAGAAGTAAAACAAAGATCAGGAATTGATACAATTAACTAACATCACCCATAAAAGACACCAAAGGGAAAGAAACACAAACATTAAGCGACCAGACCATAATGGAAACCTAAACAAAGGAAGGCCATAAGGACAGTTACTTTCCCACAAAATGGCCACACGGCCATCCAAAATTAAAAGAACAAGTGATACACACAGCAAGTAACAAACAACAACATAAATAAATCGCTACAGGCCTGGGGCCAGTTGTTCAAAGCATCAGTAGCTTAACGAGCTCGTTAGTTGTCATATTGTTAACTCTTCTAGCAAGTACAATATCTTAAATTTTGGTATTTTTGCTGAAAAAATGTGAGCAGCTTTTGCGTCCGCAAAAGCTGCTCACATTTTTTCAGCAAAAATTTCAGCATATTTGCCATATTAAATGATCAAAGTTTTAACGATATGTTAACTAACGACGTCGTTAGTTTTGAACAACTGGCCCCTGATGAATAAAGATTCCCTTACAGGCGTTTTTCACAATAGAACGACTGCCTTGTGGCGGTGGGTAGTACTTCATCTCCGAAGTTTTTAAAAGTTAAACCCTTTTCCTCAGTTCCAGTGCAGCATCAAACATAACAAACCTTGTTAAATTTCAATGAAAAAGATAGGGACGTGGTTTCGTTATGGTAAGATCATATCGCTCCATTCTATTTAAACACACTATTAAGTACAGCAAGAATCTTGAATTATGTACAATAAGTATATGTATATTTGAAACTGACACTATATGGATGAGCATATTATTTGTGTGTTTCGTAACGCTTTATGCATTGTATGTAAATCAGAAACATAATAACATTTCTTTGAAACATGCTTAAGCGGTCTGTAAATATTCAAACTAGCAGTTCGCATTAAAAATATAAAATTAAAAATGATGTAGTGCTTTTTATCCCCCGACCGAATAGGTTCGGGGGATATAGCGATCAGCCTGGCGTCCGTCCGTCTGTCCGTCCGTCCGTCCGTAGACGCAACCTTGTGATGGCCATACTCCTATACCCTTTGAGATTCATTGATGGTTCTTGGCACAATTGTTCACAAGGCCGAGACGGCGGGCCATGCCCAAGAACCAGAACTCTGGATGCCATACTTTTTAGTTATATCCCCTTTTAATAAAATAGAATGACTACTTTGTGATGGCAATAACTCCAATACCCTTTGAGATATATTGATGGTACCTGGCACAGTTGTTCACACGGCTGAGATGGCGTGTCATGCACAAGAACGACAACTTTGGTTGCCATGGTTTGGAGTTATCTCCCCTTCCAATAAAATAGAGTGACAACCTTGTGATGGCCATAACTCCTATACCCTTTGAGATTCTTTGATGGTTCTTGGCACAATTGTTCACAAGGCTGGGGCGGTGTGTCACGCGCAAGAACCAGAACTCTGAGTGCCATACTTTTTTAGTTATCTCCCCCTTTAATAAAATAGAATGACTACTTTGTGATGGCCATAACTCCAATACCCTTTGAGATATATTGATGGTACCTGGCACAGTTGTTCCCAAGGCTGAGACAGCGTGTCATGCACAAGAACCACAACTCTGGTTGCCATGGTTTTGGAGTTATCTCCCCTTCCAATAAAATAGTGTGAGAACCTTGTGATGGCCATAATTCCAATATCCTTTAAGATATATTGATGATACCTGGCACAGTTGTTCACAAGGCCGAGACGATGTGTCATGCACAAGAACCACGACTCTGGGTGCCATGGTTTTTTAGTTATCTCCCCTTCCAATAATATGGAATCACTACCTAGTGATGGCCACATCTCCAACACTCTTTGAGATATATTGATGATACTTGGTACAGTTGTACATGAGGTTAAGCATGTGTGTCACTTGCAAGAACCCCAACTCCGGGTGCCCTGGATTTTTAATTATCTCCCCTGACAATATAACCTTTTGATGGCCATAACTCCAATACCCTTTGAGATATATTGGTGGTACTTGGCACAATTGTATACAACTTTGAGATGGCGCTTCATGTCTAAGAACCACAACTCTGGGTGCTATGATATTTGAGTTATCTCCCCTTCCAATATAACAGTATGACAACCTTGTGATCATCATACCTCCAATACCCTTTGAGACATATTGGTGGTACTTGATGCAGATGTACATGAGGTGAAGCAGGTGTGTCATGCTCAAGAATTACAACTCTGGGTGCTCTGGTTTTTTAGTTATCTCCCCTGGCAATATAACCTTGTGATGGCCATAACTCCAACACCCTTTGAGATATATTGAAGGAACTTGGCACAATTGTATAAAAGGTACAGAAGGGATGTCATGTGCAAGAACCACAACTGTTGGTGCTGTGGTATTTGAGTTATCTACCCTTCCAATATAACTGTATGGCCAGCTTGTGATCACCATATCTCCAATACCTTTTGAGACATATTGATGGTACTTTGTACAGAAATACATGAGCTTAAGCGGGCATGTCATGCGCAAGAACCACATTTCTGAGTGCCCTGGTTTTTTAGTCATCTCCCCTGACAGGATAATCTTGTGATGGCCATAACTGCAATACTTTTGTGATATATTGCGGGTTTAATTCTGGTGCACTTTCTATTGGTGAACAATCTTCTGAAGGCCATATTGGCTTTTGGTCGGGGGATTTGCCATCTCTTCCGATGGCTATTTTTTATTGTGGTCTACAAACTTTATCCTTCTATGTGAGTAAATTTCTACTGGCAAATTTGTTACTCAAAGTTTTATATAATTTATATCAAACTTGTGTATAATGCGGATAAGTTCAAATGAGATTTCATCACGAAAACACGCCTATGTAATTTTGATCCCCCTGAACCCCACTTTAATATAGTAAAACTGGGGTTTACAGGGGTAAATCTTATTTTTCTTATTTCTGCTCTAAAATAAAGATAGTGGGGACTCGTTACAACCGATGAGGCGGTTCCAACGAGTACCCACAATCTATATTTTGAGCAGAAATAAGAAAAATATCACAATTTTTCATCTTAAAATTTTCCGTGGTAAAGTTTACAATGTATTTGTATAGGCGTGTTTCCGTAATGGAATACAGATGATACAGTTATCAGCATATGATTTTATGTCAGTTTCCAACGCAATATTAGAATTTCTCTGAACATGTATAGAAAGCAATCCAAGTCTTATTTATTAATATATTTGAGAAGACTTAGGGCTGACCATTTCGAAAACAAGCCTCTACCAATGCATTGTAATCTTTTCCGCCGAAAAAAGGAAAATTTGAAGATGAAACATTTTGATATTTTTCTTGTTTCTGCTCAAAATATAGATTGTGGGTACTCGTTAGAGCCGCCTCATTGAGGCGGTTCTTAAGAGTAGCCACAATCTATAGTTTAGAGCAGAAATAAGAAAACTAAGGATTTCCCCTGTATAAAATAGGGGTTCAAGGGTATCAAAATTATATAGGCGTGTTTTCGTGATGCATTGAAACATGCCATTTGAAAAGACGTCTTTTTAAATCTGAAATGTATCATCATACTTTTTTTCAACACAAAATTAGAATTCTCTAAGCAGGTGAAAGTTTAATTCATGTTATGAAAGAAGTAACGAAACACAATTGACTACAATGAATACTGTGGTAAAATGAGGTTTAAATACTTTTTCAGCAAAAAGAGTTTAGCTGTTAAGGTCTACACACCAATTTCTATTTAAATGAGTCTTCTGTTGGAAAATTAACATTTAATTTACCGAAATGCATTATGTAAACACCGACAACAAAAACATGACCGTGCTGATTCATTTGTTTTATGCGTTATTTTTGTTAAATTGAAATCGTCAAGCCCAAAATCAGCATTTCAGTAAGCATTTCAACACATGAAACAGGAACATTAAATGGACTATAAATATTTAACAAATTTGAAAAGGTTGCGGACAATATCTACCTTTGGATTAACATTAGTTTTGCCCTTTTCTGTACATATTCCTGAAAAGGGGTTACTATGTTAAATATAGCATAACTCACAAAACTTTAAACATAGAACTTTAATACATTGCAGTTTTAAATAGGTTAAATGTGTGTCTTTTAATACATATAATAGTTACACAAACATGTCCATTGATTTGTTTGTTTGATTTGAGGTTTAACGTCCCCGTCAACACTGTAAAGGTCATTTTGGAGACGCTGCATCCTATTTTGTGGGACTTTTACCCGCCGTTGAGATGAAATGACATTTCAAGCCCTGTCGCCCAATGAAACCTATAGGGTTTGCCTGAGCAGGCTTAGATCCTCTAAGTGGTATACCATTGCTCGTGTGCGGGTCGGTTTCAGCTCTGCGTGGAAGCATTATGCAGCCCATCTATTTCTTCAAGCCCCGATGGGCGGGGGCCGAAATGTCCATTGAGAAGCATAACAAATGAAGGTGAGAATGAAGATTTTGTGGGGGTTTTAATATTTTGTAACGTACATAACACCACGGAACGATAAAATATAAAACACTCAGCGGAAAATATCTTAAATGGCCTAAAATAAAAAAAAATATTTGATGTCTTATGTAGATTTGCAGTTCTAACAGATGGGCAACCAGTGTATTAAGTACATTGTTTGAATTTTTCTATTCTGTCGACCATCTTGGACGCCATCTTAATTTCTTGGAAATGCCCAAGGGTGACAAGATGGCAGCAAGCGGATTCTTACTGTAGAAGATCTCAGCTTTCAAAATATATCAAAATATTTTGTATACACCGCAAATCCAGGTTCAGTGAAACTTCTGCTGGATTACTAAATGTCCTGTACTTAGCTACTGCTTCACCTATATAGTTATTTGTACTTTGTGAACCTTTGTACACTGTGTGGTAATAATAATAATAACTGTTCTAGATTCAGGAAGTAGCTCAATGCGCAGCTATTTTTAACAACATGGAAAACCGGCAAAACCTTTCTTTCAAGCGCTAGTTTTCATGATTCAAACCTCTGGTTAAGAAAAGACGTCTGCTCAAAGTGGCACGAATATATATAATCCTCTGCATTCACTGATTTACGACTTTAACGCTGGTTGATAATTTCTCGAACTATTTTCAGTCATTAATACACTACAAACTTATCTGTAAACGGTAGAGGTTTTTTTGTAGTTTACATGTCCGATTTGACATGTAAGTCTACGGATTTGATATATGTGATAACCTGACATACTGCAAATTGTAAAATGCAGTATGTCGGGCAAACAAATCGCATGTTAAAAACACGATTTAACGAACACTATCGTAGAAATAGTAAGCCTAAAAACTGACACTGTCTTGTACCGTCATTTCAGACGTACAGGCCATTCTATTAAAGATAATTCTATACAGCCAGTGGAAAAAATATTATGATTTAAATTATCCAGCCAGGTTTAAAATTGTTAAACAGCATGAAACTGAATTAAAATGGGTTAAAGGGGGTCTTTCATCTGTGCCCATGCATGTTTTTTCTTTAAACTTTGTATATTAATAACTCAGCATATACAACTTATAAAAAGTATTTAATAAATTATATAAATCAAAGTAGGACTCAGGAGGCCACTCTAAGTGACTCCCTCCATGAGCTGGTGTCTGTCTCTCAATAAGTGCATCTTAAAGCTTATGTTTTATTTAGTTTCAAGATCTGTGAACTGGATTGAATGCAGAACTCCATAGGCATTCCTTTGATCCTAAAAAACCTTTTGCATTGATTAAAGTTTACATTTTCTGATAAAATAATTATCAAAAATCTCATTTTTAATTAAAATTTTATAATTATCAAAATTCAATCCCTAAGATAAATATCTTCTAGTCTTTGTCAAATTTTCATTTTGCTAGAACAACTTGCCATATGTGTCTTCTTTAGCTATGCAAAATTTCATGACAATCCGACACCGGTAACACTGTAGTTTTACAACTTTAATGGATGTAAGTCGTTTCTGCAAAATTTACTATTTTATTGAAATCATCCAAGAACCTTATAAAATGGCAATTCGTAACACTTACGTAATAAAATGAGATTATACAAATCAAAATAAATACATATTGAGCTGATCTAGCTTAGAAACTATTAAAATATCATGAATTTCTGATATTTACCTTTCATTTATACACTATGATCTGTCCAAAATAGTAGATAGTAACACACTAAATCAAAAGGTTTTCTAATCAGAAAATTAGGCTTAACAACATATATTGCTTTTTTATTAGCAGCAAAATTATTGTGAACATGTGCAACTTTATTTAATAACTTTGCATAAGTCATGCTACGCAAATAGGTGTAAGGCAAGGAGATTCATTATTTTCATTTCATACCAAGATGGTATGCAAGGACGCAATGGTCAGTGGTTTGTTGTTACTAGTAAAAATAGTTCTGTTGATAAATCCATGCCCAGATTAAGCCTTAGATATACTCTGTCTTTATGAACGCTGGATTATTATCCTACCAAAAAGTTTCAGTAATTATTGGTTAGTATTTCCAAAAATCGAACTGTCACTGATATTGAGTTTCTGTTGCAAAATATATCATTGATGCATGAGGCGCAGAATATTTGGTGCAAACAAAGCTGTTCCATGACCTAGAGAAATTTTGCTATTAGACAGGGAGAGAAACAGTTTCCTTCTTTATAGTACACATGCATAAATATGTCTCTTTTCTGCATTGGTATTGTAATTGTTGACGTTTCTTTAGTGTCTTATTTTTTCTATTAACTTTGTCAATATAGTGGTTAATTTGTCGGAAGCGAGGTTTTAGTATTTTTTTTTCTGGTTGTAAACTTTTCAACCACTTCTTGAATGTTTCTGCTGAATGCAAGTTCACTGTTTTTTAAGCACTGTTCTTGCTTGCTTTTTGTTCATTAATAATTACCACTACATTTCTGTGCAATGTAGCTCTCAGCTTAGAAAGAGCATTGCAGTGTTTGGACAGAAAAAAAGCATCACAATGTATTTACTGAAAATAATTTAAGATCCTATGAGTAATTCGATAACTACTCACAGATTGAATAATTATTATCAACAGTTTAAATGCTTCTTGATGTCTTACATAATGTGCTTTGTAATTACTGCAACAACTGCTGAGATAGGAAAATGAAGTGAAAGACCTATACAAATATATAGACAACACAATCATAATCACATAAGTTTTGGAATACTGACAAATGTACAACCATGGGAATTCTAAAAGCAAATTCAAATGGCTTTAAAACTGACACTTTCTTGTACCGTCACTTTCGACGTACAGGTCATTCTGTAAATAACATTGTTATACAACCAGTGGAAAAACTTGATTACGATGCAAATTCTACATCTAGATTCAAAATAATCAAAAGACATGAAGCTGAACTGAAATGGATTAAATTTTTACGGACCCCTTTTCCACTGGGATTTAATGACAACATTTATCATGAGGGTAATATTTCCAGAATGCCGGACTTTGATATTTTCTCACTCCTGGAATGTCGAAAACGCAGAACTAGATCTCACGGCACCAGGAAAAATGGTAACTTTAAACGTAAATCACGTGCGTTTAAACGAAACAATACTAGACTGAAGTGACTGTCAATTATATTATTAAATCATGGACGCCACTCTATGCTTTCATTTTTAAGTTCATTACCCGTTTCTGTTTTACGTCTTCAGGACACCGAGGCGAATAAATTCTACGATCGTTCTCATCAGTTATATGATGCGGCTCTCTTAACTAGAGGCTATACTCAGCATACTCTCCGTCATTACATTGATTCTGAAATTAATCATAAACGCCATTTCTTCAAAGTATCCTTCATTAATAAGGGTATGGATTTTATAGATTTGCCCAGTATCTTCCGTGAGAGATCGGTGCTTTCTTCCATTCCTGCTTATTTTCAAAATACTGAAACACCTATAATTTGCTATAAATATAACAAACCTGTTAGATCTATCATTTTTAATTTTAATAAACTTGTTTCAGATCTTGATATTGATACTAATACTCCTGATTCATGTGATTGCAAAAACTCAAAGTATTGCTATCCTGCTGCTGGTCATGTAATTACTGGCAATTTGAAAATTATTCCTGATTCTAGGATAAGGAATATAATTTCTAAAGGACCGAAATATCGGTTTCCTTCTAAAATTGATTTCAGTAAATGTAGAATATAATCGCTGCTTCCTTGAATGAATTCGGTAATCGATGGTGTAAGCGAGAGTATGTTGAGCATAAAGCCCTTAAGGACTGGAAACTTAGCATTTTAAAACTAGTGAATAAACGCATTTCTTTCTATTCTCAAAATACTAACTTATTACCTCCTAAGCCCAAGACGTCTTTACGTCATCTTAAACTAGGTATTCAAGAATTTCATAAGAAGTTTGTTTTGGCCCCTGCAGACAAGGCCGCTAACAACGTCGTCGTTGTGTGACGGCTCCACTATGTTAACACGCTTAAGCAGGAGCTTGGTGGTACTAAGGCCTATGAACTTCAGCCTTTAGCTGAAGAGAGAGCTATAGTAGATAAACATGTTTGTCTTTCAGCCACCAAGTGTGCTGTGTGTGTTAACGAAGGCCAAGACAAGCTTCCTACGCTATACTGGTTACCAAAACTTCATAAAAAACCTTACAAAGCACGGTTTATTGCAAATTCTAGCTCTTGCACTACCACTGAACTTTCTAAATTATTAACTTCCTGTCTTACTGCTATTAAAACGCATGTAATTAAATATTGTGATAAAGTCTTTGAAAGATCAGGAAGAAATCTGGTTTGGTCTATAAAAAAATCGAATGAGGTTTTAAATAAATTGAAATCTAGACATTTTCGTGCTTCTAGTCTGTCTATCTACGATTTTTCCACTCTTTACACTACACTTCCTCATAATCTTATAAAAGAAAAGCTTAATGATTTAATTGAATGGGCTTTTCACAGAGAAGATTCTCTTTATCTTGCATGTAATGTCAGAAATGCATTTTTCACTTCTAAAGAGCATAAGAATTATACACTTTGGTCATGTCAGAAAGTGTGTGATGCACTCACCTTTCTACTTGACAATATTTATATTAGATTCGGTACTAAGTTATTTAGACAAATTGTGGGTATTCCGATGGGTACTAATTGCGCACCTCTTGTGGCTGATCTGTTCTTGTATTGTTATGAAAGAGACTTCATTTTGTCGCTTTCCATTGATAACCAATCTGAAATTATTGAAGCTTTTAGCTCTACTTCTAGATATTTAGATGATTTATTAAATATTGATAATACCTATTTTGATGGTTTGATCAGTCAGATTTACCCCCTAGAACTTCAGTTAAATAAAGCAAATTCTTCTGATACCGAGGCCCCGTTTTTTGAATTTACATCTATCTATTGTAGATGGATTTGTTTCGTGCAAAATTTATGATAAACGCGATGACTTTGATTTTGAGATTGTAAATTTTCCTTTTTTTGATGGTGATGTTCCTCGTGCGCCATCCTATGGCGTTTATATTTCGCAATTAATTCGATTTGCTAGAGTGTGTAGTCATGTTACTGACTTCAACACTCGTAATAAATTATTAACGGCTAAACTCCTTAATCAGGGTTATCGGTACCATAAACTGCGCAAAGCCTTTTCAAAATTTTATAGACGCCATTCTGATTTAATTTCAAAATTCAATATTGGACTTAAATCTCTTCTGCAACAAGGTCTATCGGAACCCGAATTTTATGGTGACTTAGTATATAAATTCAGAAAAATATATAACCGCAATGACTTCAGCACCCAATTTCGTAAAATCATTCTTCGATATAAAAAGATTGGGTACAACATGGATATTATACGACAGACTGCATGCATGGTAGTTAACCCAATCACGGTTGGCAACTTTGCTTCCCTCTTTAATTGCACGCCGGTGGGTCAGGCCTCAGATTCTATGACGGTTCCAACGTAAAGGCTTATTGAAAATTAGAGAGATAATGTTGGTTGGTGCCTGATGCTCTGTCTCTGGTCGGGCTCATCGGAGTCTAACTGTTGGTTTTCTTTTGCTCCAGCATTTCAGTGGTTTCTTGCTGTCGAGTCCTCACCGTTGTCTCACCTCTGTGGTTCTTTGATTTTTGTGTTCACGGAGATGTTGCACTGATGAGTTAGGAGGCCTTCATGCGGACTGAACAAATTATTTGTCTAAATCGCGACGGAAGTAAGGGCGAGGATTGTGGCCACGTAAAATCGAGTGAGTGAGATTTAGTTTTACGTCCCACCAACAGCTAAGGTCATACGGAGACGGGACCTCGGTTTAAAGACTCATCCGAAAGTCTGGAGAAGCCCGGGATCGATCCTGCGATCCCTGGTTTACAAGGCGAGTAGCGTAACCACTGCACCACGGAGGCTTCTACGTAAAATCGATTTAAGCCCCCCAGTGGAAATCTTCCACTGACCGTTCCAAGGCGGCTCTTCTATGGCGATTTATTTATGTTGTTGTTTGTTACTTACTGTGTGTATCACTTGTGTCTTTTGGTTTTGGATGGCCATATGGCCATTTTGTGGGAAAGTAACTGTCCTTATGGCCTTCCTTTGTTTAGGTTTCCATTATGGTCTGGTCGCTTAATGTTGTATTTCTTTTCCTTTGGTGTCTTTTATGGGTGGAGTAAGTTAATTGTATCAATTCCTGATCTTTGTTTTACTTCTACTTAGAATACAGATTCAGGAAGCCGTTTGATTTCGTTCATAGGGGCTATACAAAAAAAAAATAGATTGGCTAGTGCCTATGCAGATACAAATTCTGAAAACTTAATGTCCAGGAAAAGTAATCTCAAGTGTTATTGATTTTCCCTAGAGTAAACCTTTCTTTTTAAATGGATAGTTAGTGTTAAATAAACAAACAACAGTTTGACTTGAGAGTCATTTATCTCGAGTCGGATAACAAATCTCACAAAATCTGAAGCAACATCTAAAGTGACTGGTTTGTTGTTGATTTGAATGTTAAATCTAAATACACCTTAGCACGATTACCAAATTAGACAAGAAAGACAGAAAGAAAACTGTGCACATGATTACATGGGTGCGTTTGATGACGTTTGTCATCAAAACCTTTGCGGTATAGTTCTGTAGACAAAAAAGTTTGTTCCATAGGGGGTAAATTTACCGAAATGGATGTTTTGAAATAATACTTATAATTATGCTATGAACTACTTACACAAACCATACTATACTATAGCCATCCAAATTGAAAGCAATAGTAAAGTAATATTAAACAGCATGACCAAAACATGGTAATCATATTATTTCACATTTTGCTGAATCAGGACTATCAGTATTCAGTCTGTTAAAACACAATGTTACCGGTCCTCAATTTCCATCAAAATTCATCAACATGTTCCTAAGATATGTGGGTAGTTTTTATACTGAAATGGTGTCTTGACAAAAAATGGAACATGGTAAAAATGCATATAAAATTTTGATGAATACAAAAATAGGAGCTGAAATATGGGGACACCATCAAAGAAAACTGAATGCCCAGCCACTATTAAAAGACATATGGAGTCATTCATAGTATCAACTAACTCACTAATTATGGCTTTAATTCATAAAACATAGCAGTATTAGATATATGAAACTCTGAATACTGTAGACAAGTTTATATGAGAGTACTCTCTGTTGTGATAGAGACTTCATAAAATATGTAATAAATTTACTACGGAAATAAAATTTAAAAGTGAATGCATCGTAATTATAATGGTTATACCCAAGGCAATTATTGTGCATAATTTCATCAAAATCCAAGCGTGGGCAGAAACCAATGCAAATTTCCTATACCTTGAAAGACCCCCTTATTACAGACACATTTTCCATTGGCTTTAATGACAACATTTATCATGAGGGTAATTTATCAAAAATGCCCGACTTTGATATGTTCTCGCTTCTGGACAGCCGAAAGCGTAAAACTAGATCGCACGGCACCAGAAAAAATGGTAATTATAAACGTACATTACGTGCTTTTAAAAGAAACAATACCAGACTGAAGTGACTGTCCAAAATATTATTGAATCATGGACGCCCCGCAATGCTAGCTTTTCTAAGTTCATTACCCTTTTCTGTATTACGGATTCTGGATACCGTGGCGAATAAATTCTAAGATTGTTCTAATCAGTTATATACGACGCTGCTCTTTTAACTAGAGGTTATACTCAGCATGCTCTTCGTCCTTTCATCGATTCTGAAATTAATCACAAATCTCATTACATCAAAATATCCTTCATTAATAAGGGTTTGGATTTTATAGATTTACCTAGTATCTTCCGGAAAATTCGGTTATTTCATCCATTCCTGCTTATTTTCAAAATACTGAAACACCCATAATTTGTCATAAATACAATAAACCTGTTGGATCTATCATTTTTAATTTCAATAAACTTGTTTCTGATCTTGATATTGACACTAACACACCTGATACATGTGATTGTAAAGATTCAGTATATTGCTATCCTGCTGCTGATCATATTATTACTGGCAATTTAAAAAATATCCCTGATTCTAGGATACGTAATATAATATGTAAAGGACCGAAATATCGATTTCCTTCTAAAATTGATTTCAATAAATGTAGAGATGAAATCGCTGCAGCCTTGAATGAATTTGGTAATCGATGGTGTAAACGAGAGTATGTTGAGCATAAAGCTCTTAAGGAATGGAAACTTAGCATTCTGAAATTAGTGAACAAACGCATTTCTTTTTATTCGCAAAATACGAACTTATTACCTCCTGAACCTAACACGTCCTTACGTCACCTTAAACTAGGTATCTAAGAATTTCATAGGAAAGTAGAAGTAAAACAAAGATCAGGAATCGATACAATTAACTTACTCCACCCATCAAAGACACCAAAGGGAAAGAAACACAAACATTAAACGACCAGAACAAAATGGAAACCTAAACAAAGAAAGGCCATAAGGACAGTTACTTTCCCACAAAATGGCCATATGGCCATCCAAAATAAAAAGACACAAGTGATACACACAGTCAGTAACAAACAACACCATAAATAAACCATCACAGAAGAACCGCCTTGGAACGGTCAGTGGAAAGATTTCCACTGGGGAGGCGGGGGGGGTCTTAAATCGATTTTACGTGGCCACAATCCTCGCCCTTACTTCCGTCGCGATTTAGACAAATACACTCCGCATGAAGGCCTCCTAACTCATCAGTGCAACATCTTCGTGAACACAAAAAATCAAAGAACCACAGAGGTGAGACAACGGTGAGGACTCGACAGCAAGAAACCACTGAAATGCTGGAGCAAAAGAAAACCAACAGTTAGACTCCGATGGGCCCGACCAGAGACCGAAGTTTGTTTTGACTCCAGCTGATAAGGCCGCTAACAATGTGGTCGTTGACGGCTTCATTATGTTAACACTCTTCAGCAAGAACTTGGTGGTACTAAGGCCTATGAACTTCAGCCTTTAGCTGTAGAGAGGGCTTTAGTTGATGACCACATTTGTCATTCAGTCACCAAGTTTGCTGTCTGTGTTACAGAAGGCCAAGACAAGCTTCCTACGTTATATTGGTTGCCTAAAGTTCATAAAAGACCATACAAAGCACGGTTTATTGCAAATTCAAGCTCTTGTGCCACCACTGAACTCTCCAAATTATTAACTTCAAGTTTTACTGCCATCAAAAATCATGTGATAAAATATTGCGACAAAGTCTTCGAAAGATCAGGTAGAAATCTGTTTTGGTCTATAAAAAATTCTAATGAAGTTTTGAATAAATTGAAATCCAGGCGTTTTCGTGCTTCAAGTCTGTCTACTTATAATTTGTCCACCCTTTACACTACACTTCCTCATAATCTTATAAAAGAAAAACTTAATGATTTATTTGAATGGACATTTCATAGGGAAGACTCCCTCTATCTTGCATGTAATGTAAGAAATGCTTTTTTTCACTTCTGAAGAGCACAGAAATTATACTTAATGGTCATGTCAGAGAGTGTGTGAAGCTCTCACTGGTACTAAGTTATTTTGACAAGTTGTGGGTATTCCGATTGCTACTAATTGATCTGTTTTTGTTTTGTAATGAAAGAGACTTTATGACGTCCCTTTCTGCTGAAAACCAGCCTGAAATCATTGAAGCTTTTAGCTCCACTTCTAGATATTTGGATGATTTATTAAATATCGATAATACTTATTTCGATGGTTTGATCAGTCAGATTTACACCCAGAACTTCAGTTAAATAAAGCAAATTCTTCTGATACCGAGGCCCCGTTTTTGGATTTACATCTTTCTTTTGTAGATGGGTTTGTTTCGTGCAAAAATTATGATAAACGCGATAATTTTGATTTTGATATTGTAAATTTTCCTTTTTTGGATGGTGATGTTCCTCGTGCGCCATCCTATGGCGTTTATATTTCGCAATTAATTCGATTTGCTAGAGTGTGTAGTCATGTTACTGACTTCAACACTCGTAATAAATTATTAACGGCTAAACTCCTTAATCAGGGTTATCGGTACCATAAACTACGCAAAGCCTTTTCAAAATTTAATAGACGTCATTCTGATTTAATTTCAAAATTCAATATTGGACTTAAATCTCTTGGGTACAACATAAATGTTATACGACAGACTGCATGCATGGTAGTTAACCCAATCACGGTTGACAACTTTGCTTCCCTCTTTAATTGCACGCCGGTGGGTCATGCCTCAGATTCCATGACGGTTCCAACGTAAAGGCTTATTGAGAATTAGAGAGATCTAATTCCAGGTAATGTTGGTTGGTGCCTGATGCTCTGTCTCTGGTCTGGCCCATCGGAGTCTAACTGTTGATTTTCTTTTGCTCCATCATTTCAGTGGTTTTTTGCTGTCGAGTCCTCACCGTTGTTTCATCTCTGTGGTTGTTTGGTTATTTTCGTTCACGGAGATGTTGCACTGATGAGTTAGGAGGCCTTCATGCGTACTGAACAAATTGTTTGTCTAAATCGCGACGGAAGTAAGGGCGACGATTGTTGCCGCGTGGGGTCGGTTTGGGCTCCCGGTGGAGTTCGTTTCCGCTTACCGTTCCAGGGCGGTTCTTCTGTCGCGGTTTATTTTTGTTATGGTATGTCTTTGGGTGTTTGTGTCGCTTGTTTTATTGTATTTTGGATAGCCTATTGGCCATTTTGTGGGAAAGTAACTGTCCTTTTGGCTTTCCGCTGTTGGTGTTTCCATTAGGGTCTGTTGTTTCATGTTTGTATGTCTTTCCCTTTGGTGTCTCTGATGGGAGATGTGGGTTGATTGTATCGATTCCTGATCATTGCCTCCACTTCTATTTTCCAACGTGTGTCAGAGAAACCAACTTACACCTTTTGCAATTCTTAGATTGTAGATCTTGAAATCACTAAATCTACCATTTGTACTGAAAGATACCTATATTCAGCTATTTTATTATTGCTAAAATAGACGTCTACTGAAAGTGAGCATATAATGCTCTGCATTCCTTGATATTTCAGAAGGGTTTTTGGTGCGATTGTCTCACAATCACACCAGAGGGAACACTTAAACTAAAAAACTGATCGCTAATGCAAACCAGTGCTTCAGCTGAAGTGCACGACCCGCCGGATGCTTTTAGCTTTATGAGTGTTACCATATATGGGTATGGCGGCCATTTTGGTCATGTGACCTGGACATAAAACGGTTCCCCCAATAAATGCGCCTTATCGTAAGGAGCAAAAATATATCTTATACTTTAGTACTGTATTCTGAATCGTTTGCAGGATAAAATCCAACACAAAAGCATATGTGTCAAAGTTTGACCTAGGCACAAAGAAGGTCAAGGTCAACCCAGGGTCACCATTTTAGCAAGTTATGATGGGCCTACGTTCCAGATGCTATTTATCAAGTTTCGTGGAAATCTGCACAGTGGTTCTGGAGAAGACTATTTTTGAAGGGTTTTTACCAAATATTGCTTGGCGGCCATTTTGGTCATGTGACCTGGACCCGATGTGGAAATTTTGGTTTCCCCCATCCCGTAGAGGCTCCATATGAAATTTGACTTCAATCGGCCCAACGATTTCCGAGGAGAAGCAGTTCGAAAATTTTCACATTTTTCGCCTCGGCGAGGCTGTACTAAATGGAATGTGATATTTCGCAAGTTCATTGATAAGATCTCATTGATATTTATCAGTATGCCAAAAATTGTTTAAATATTCCAAGCGGTTAAGTCACTATCACCAATTTTCACTTACGGGTTACGGACGGACAGATAGACAGACCATATATGGCTTGGCGGCCATTTTGGTCATGTGTCCTGGACCCCATGAGCAATTTTTGGTTTCCCCCATCCCATAGAGGCTCCATATGAAATTTGATTTCAATCGGCCCAACGGTTTCCGAGGAGAAGCAGTTCGAAAATTTTCACATTTTTCGCCTCGGCGAAGCTATACTAAATGGAATGTAATATTTCACAAGTTCATTGGTTAGATCTCATTGCTATCTATCAGTATGCCAAAAATTGTTTAAATATTCCAAGCGTTTAAGTCACTATCACCAATTTTCACAAACGGGTTACGGACGGACAGACAAACCATATATGGCTTGGCGGCCATTTTGGTCATTTGACCTTGACCCCATGAGCAAATTTTGGTTTCCCCCATCCCATAGAGGCTCCATATGAAATTTGACTTCAATCGGCCCAACGGTTTCCGAGGAGAAGCAGTTCAAAAATGTTCGAAAATTTTCACATTTTTCGCCTCGGCGAGGCTATACTAAATGGAATGTAATATTTCGTAAGTTCATTGGTTAGATCTCATTGATATCTATCAGTATGCCAAAAATTGTTTAAATATTCCAAGCGGTTAAGTCACTATCACCAATTTTCACAAACGGGTTACGGACGGACCTAAAGAAGGTCAAGGTCAACCCAGGGTCACCATTTTAGCAATTAATGATAGGCCTACATCCCAGATGCTATTTATCAAGTTCCGTGGAAATCTGCCCAGTGGTTCTGGAGAAGACTATTTTTGAAGGGTTTTTACCATATATGGCTTGGCGGCCATTTTGGTCATGTGACCTAGACCCCATGAGCAAATTTTGGTTTCCCTATCCCATAGAGGCTCCATATGAAATTTGACTTCAATCGGCCCAACGGTTTCCGAGAAGAAGCAGTTCGAAAATGTTCGAAAATTTCCACATTTTTCGCCTCGGCGAGGCTATACTAAATGGAATGTAATATTTCGTAAGTTCATTGGCTAGATCTCATTGATATCTATCAGTATGCCAAAAATTGTTTAAATATTCCAAGCGGTTAAGTCACTATCACCAATTTTCACAAACGGGTTACGGACGGACCCAAAGAAGGTCAAGGTCAACCCAGGGTCACCATTTTAGCAATTTATGATAGGCCTACATCCCAGATGCTATTTATCAAGTTTCGTGGAAATCTGCCCAGTGGTTCTTGAGAAGACTATTTTTGAAGGGTTTTTACCATATATGGCTTGGCGGCCATTTTGGTCATGTGACCTGGACCCCATGAGCAAATTTTGGTTTCCCTATCCCATAGAGGCTCCATATGAAATTTGACTTCAATCGGCCCAACGGTTTCCGAGAAGAAGCAGTTCGAAAATTTTCACATTTTTCGCCTCGGCGAGGCTATACTAAATGGAATGTAATATTTGTCAAGTTTATTGGTTAGATCTCATTGATATCTATCAGTATGCCAAAAATTGTTTAAATATTCCAAGCGGTTAAGTCACTATCACCAATTTTCACTAACGGGTTACGGACGGACAGACAGACAAACCATATATGGCTTGGCGGCCATTTTGGTCATGTGACCTTGACCCCATGAGCAAATTTTCGTTTCCCCCATCCCATAGAGGCTCCATATGAAATTTAACTTCAATCGGCCCAACGGTTTCCGAGGAGAAGCAGTTCAAAAATGTTCGAAAATTTTCACATTTTTCGCTTCGGCGAGGCTATACTAAATGGAATGTAATATTTCGTAAGTTCATTGGTTAGATCTCATTGATATCTATCAGTATGCCAAAAATTGTTTAAATATTCCAAGCGGTTAAGTCACTATCACCAATTTTCACAAACGGGTTACGGACGGACAGACAGAATGACAGAATGACAGACTGACAGAATGACAGAATGACACAGTGATTTTAGGGCACTCTTAGAAAAAAACGACTTCAGTCGGTTGCTTTTTCTGCGGGTCGTGCAATTACCGAAGAACCACCAAAATTCTCCGTGAGAGAAAAGTTCCATTATTCAAAACAGTTTTAAAAGTTTCACAACAGGCTTTCAGTTAAACTTAATATTATAATTTGTATGGTCTATCAAACAGCACCATGAACGCACATATCCAATTATTTATTTTTCAATTATTGATTTTTTTTTGTTCAAAATAATAATGAAAAACATTTATGACGTATCCGTGGAAGAATACAAGGCATGCCAATGGTAAAACCTGTGACAACCGCGGTGTCGAGAAGTTTCGCGACATAGGCGTTTCGCCCTAAACCAGTCTCAAAACGGGAACGGAAGCTGATTATCCGATCCGGAAAATCCCTTCTATCTGGTTTAAAGATATTTTACTTAATAAGAATCCTTCATAGATCAGTACAATTAACCAAGTGTATGCTGCCTCAGAACAATTAACCTATTTTGTACCGGAAATTCAAACCTGGTAACTGGCAAACAGTGCAGACCAAGATCAGATTCCACAGAACGCAGCGTCTTATCAGGGCGTACACTGATTGTTTACGAAAGGTTCAGCCATTTTTCAGATAAGTTTTGAAGAAGCCGCAACCTGAAACCCCTAAGTTTTGGAATTGACTTGTGCTGTACTGATATAACGTTGATGATTCTTTTCAGTATAAAATGGATTAAAATATGCGGTGTAGGTCGATTATGTAAGTCTATGCATCATTTAATGGCATCTCCAAGCTTATCAGTATAGGGTGGTCCATATCCAATTATAGGGGAGTCAAGATTTATATTGTTAGTAGTAATAAGCACTTTCAATAAATAGTTGAGACCCGGATCAGACGCCGCTCGTTGTGGAGTCTGATCTGGGTCTGCAATGTTTGCAAAATGCCCCCCAAAAGACGCTAGGCATCTATGGGTTAACGGGGTGTTTATATCAATAACAAGGAATAAGGTTATTTGGGTTTTCATAGACCCATCACAAAAACATCCCTTTATCATTTTGCCCCCCCCCCCCCTTAAACCCCACTTTTATATAGTAAAAACTGGGGTTTACAGGGTTTACATTATTTTTCATTTTGCTCAAAAACATAGATTGTTGGTACTCGTTTGAATCGCTTTGCCGAGGCGGATCTTACGTGTACCCACAATCTACATTTTGAGAAGAAATAAGGAAAATATTACAATTTTCCATCAGAAAATATTCAGTTTTTTTGTGGTAAAATTTTCGATATATTTAGATAGGCATGTTTATGTAATGTAATGGTTAAGAGTCTGCGCCCTACATTAGGCCACGGAGAAGATATCATAACCATACAGCCGGCCTCGGTAGCGGAGTCGGATGCGCGTCTGACTGATGATCGGTAGGACGCGGGTTCGATCCTGCCGGGGTCGGCAGCATTTTTTCATGGGGATTGATCGTGGAAATTATTTCTACAGTAGCGGTTATTCTCTCCCTTCCGCTGATTCAAGAAGGGCAGTCGTAAGTTTCTGGCAAAAGAATGTGCACTGCACTCATTAACCGCTTACGTATAAGCCTGTCCAGGAAAAAGTAAGGACAGGTAAACTGATGAGCTCAACAAGAGCACCGCAAGCGGGTGCCAACGCTCGTCTGCAGTTTCTTTCAGAAAACAAAAGTCCTAAGTCAAATCAAATTGCAAGATGGAGTTATAAAACTTGTAGGGAATGTAGCTCTTGTGATGGTGAGTATGTGTATGAAGTTTCATGAAGGTAAGCCAAATACTTTTGGAAATATGGTCAAGGTTAAGTTTTTTTGGTTAATTTTTCGAAAAATAGGTCAAAGTTCAAAGGTCAAGGTCAGAGGTCAAAAAGCGTGGTATGACTGAAAAGGTCTTGTCCCAAGGAACATTCATGTGAAGTTGGAAGGCTCTGTTGTGAATAGTATTGAAATAAGAGACAAAAACAATTTAAAAAAAACGGAGAGAAAAGGGAAGATAATTCAATCAAATTGCAAGATGGAGTTATAAAACTTGTAGGGAATGTAGCTCTTGTGATGGTGAGTATGTGTATGAAGTTTCATGAAGGTAGGCCAAATACTTTTGGAAATATGGTCAAGGTTAAGGTTTTCGGTTAAATTTTCGAAAAATAGGTCAAAGTTCAAAGGTCAAGGTCACAGATCAAAAAGTGTGGTATCACTGAAAAGGTCTTGTCCCAAGGAACATTCATGTGAAGTTTGAAGGCTCTGTTGTGAATAGTATTAAAATGAGAGCAAAAAATGTGTTTCAGAAAAAAAATGGAAAAGGGGAGATAATTCAATCAAATTGCAAGATGGAGTTATAAAACTTGTAGGGAATGTAGCTCTTGTGATGGTGAGTATGTGTATGAAGTTTCATGAAGGTAGGCCAAATACTTTTGGAAATATGGTAAAGGTTAAGGTTTTCTGTTAAATTTTCGAAAAATAGGTCAAAGTTCAAAGGTCAAGGTCACAGATCAAAAAGTGTGGTATCACTGAAAAGGTCTTGTCCCAAGGAACATTCATGTGAAGTTTGAAGGCTCTGTTGTGAATAGTATTAAAATGAGAGCAAAAAAATGTGTTTCAGAAAAAAATTGGAAAAGGGGAGATAATTCAGCCAAAATCAACAATGTTGTTATGGTCCTTTGTCAAAATGTAGCTCTTGTGATGATGAGTGTGTGTATGAAGTTTCATGAGGCTAGGTCTAATACTTTTTAAGTTATAGCCAAGGTTAAGTTTTTTTGGAACGACGACGCAAGACGACGACAACGCAGACGCCGGAGTGATGACAATAGCTCGAAAGTTTTTTTTTTTCAAAAAACAGACGAGCTAAAAATGACCTAAATAGTGTGGACTGTGACGTTAAACCCCAATTCAGATTTATTCAGCTGGAATAATTGCAAGTAACAGAAAAAAAATAGAACTTTTTTTTCGAAAATCTTTAACAATCAAAAGGGACAAGAATATCAATGAAAACAATTTCGGTGACAAAACAATCCCTTTATATCAGATGTAGAAAATGCCTTCTGTAAAGGTTTAGGCTCTGGATAAAACAACAACAAAAACAACAAAAACAGACAAACAAAATAAAAAACTGAAATTTACCTGAGGAATAAAAAAAATCGAGTGTACAAATTTTCTAGACCAGGTTAGCTAGACAGATAAGGCCTCATAAGTGACCTTCCAGTATAGAACAAATACAGAGATCAGCCATAGTTTTTCATGCATAACGTTTGCAAGATCCCCAAGGAAGCTGTCTGAATATCTTCCGATAAGCATAAATGATCGTCATTATTGCATTTCCTGAGACAAATTGTGACGGAAACGCCCCACAACTCCATATCCATGTATCACCTCTTCATAAGCGACCGTAAAACTAATATGGCATGGTGGCTACTTCAAAACGTTAAAACAGCATCTGTTCCGCAAAGATGTCAACATGAACCATAAAACTGCTACGTTCATGGCGACGACGTTACATCGCTCTAACATAACGTAAACAAAGCAAAGTCCATTTTTGATATCCAACTTATATTCAAGCAGCACGTTAATTTTATATTTCAACATGGATACGCCTTTTGGTCCGGAATAGCTTCAAACACCTATGCTCATAGGAGTTTGTACGAGAATATATTCTTTGTAAGTCTGATTTAAACTACCGACCAGACTCAAAATCCAAAGATCACAGACAATCGCACCATCTGCACACTCAGTCAATATGAATGACTCAATATTTTGTTTCAGTCTGACAGCATAATTGTTTTATAACAGTCTATCCAGCATCATTTTTGTGACACCCGTACTCATAGAAAATCAAAGCACTGAGAGAACCGTTGGGTCGATTGTCTCGAGTGTATGTCAAAGAAGTAGTCATGGACTGTGATTTTATTTTTTTCATTTTACCCTGAAACTCCGGGTTTTAAGCAAATAGTGTTGATATTGATCAGACGACGCGTTCTGTGGTCTCTGGTCTGTGTCAACACTGTTTGCCAAGCCCAACCTATGATTCAAAGATTCAAAAAACCCACTAACGCAACACTATAGTCTATAAAAAGTTATTCCGACAAGTCGTGGTCTTAAGCACTGAAGAGCTTATCTGCATAGTCATTTTTGGTCGATTGACAATCGACCAGAGATCTGCGTAAGTGTAAGATAGTTATCTGTAAAATCTGAACTGGTTTGGCAAACAGTGTAGACCTAGATCCGACGCCGCATAAAACGGCGTCTGATCAGGTTCTCCACTGGTTCCGTTTCAGAGACAATCGCCCAGCCAGTGCTGTCAGTGTTTTTATTTATTTATATCCTCAAACCCCTCTCATCCTTGAATTCCTGGAATGCACTTTTCCACCACTGAAGTTGAGCATATCCATTCTACTAATCAAAGCGCCAAAGGCACGGAAATGACAGATTCTATGAGAAAATCATAACACTGTGAAAACTTACAGAAAACCTTTCTAAAAAGAGCTTAAAATTTAGAAAGGTAGATCTTCAAATTCCAATATAGGATATGTTTGCAGATGTCTACAGACCGGTGGTATTATGAAACGCCATTCGATGTTTCAAATTTTTGAAAGAACCTATTTACGTTTTCAAAACTAAACATTAAAATTCAAGTTTTGACAATGCTACTGTCCATAAGTAACAGTTTTTATCTGGTCGGTTGTGGACACCTCTACCCAAAGATACACTATGGGAAAGAGATCGGAGGAGAAAGGCTGGCTAGTCCAGTACATGAATTCCATTGGCTTGAAGACATTTTTGAGTAAGAACAGCACTATGAGCCCGCTCGCAATCTTGCTGGATAAGATATCTCGGATTCTGAGCGTAAACAAATAACTGGAACCATGTGAGGCCGAAGTACTTGACTGATGTAACGTCTCGCTGTTCAATCCACGTCTCAGCTATGATCTTGAATGTTCTTAATGACATTGAGCTGCGTTCGCTAACAACACGCAATAGCTCGCCACACAATTACACTTATTTCACCCGATATGTCATGCTCTATTACGCACGCGTCGCCTCGGCATACCTTACACCTATACGTCGAAACACCCGGAAACGACAACCGGCGTGATTCACGCTGAAGTGCGATTTGTCACTGAAACGCACATGTCAGTCGGTTAGACGCCAATTTACGTATTTCATGCACTAGCGTCAGTGTTCTGTATTGTGTCGACGCGTTAACTTTGGTCACGACAGGGACGTCTAGCTCTCAAACGTGCATCTCATAAGGGCGACGATCAGTGTCAGTGCTTATTAGCCGGTAGTTGAGACCCCTTGTTTATCTACAGGTACAGTGTAGCAGCTTCCGGTGGAAATCTGGTTCGCATCTATAGGCGTTTGACGGTCAAATCGATCTTGACCTACTGACGTCGGTCTTCCGCTACGTCGACGTCCACTAGCGTCTTCTGTAAATAGTAAGATGTCGCTCCAATAGACGATAGATCACACACATGTGGCACCCAAAATCAGAGTCAACGTCATCCGCTTTCCGACCAGCTTCTACCTGTCCAGGGGCACGCTTACGACCCTTTAATGAAAAATGTTGCAATACGCCCTCACTAAATGCTTTTTTGAGAACAAATTTCAGTTTCTTCTTTTCTAGGCACGACCTTACATTACACATCAAAAGTTTGATCCTGAACATGTGGTTTCTATCCGTACTGGTGTGAGGGTGGTGCACAGGATCGACGTGGCCGGACTGGTAACCAGACGTCACGGTTGATTGATTTAACCTGTTTAGCTTAAGGGCATGGTGCCTAAATCAAAGCACTGAGAGTGTGGGGTGTAGGTTGGAGTAATAGGCCTGGGCTGAAATTTAAACTGTTTCATTTAACTCTGAAATTCCAAACAAATAGTGAAGATTTTGATAAGAAGACGCGTTCGGCAGCGTCTGGTCTTGGTCTACACTGTTTGCCAAGCTCACCCTATGATTCCAGGATAACCCTCGTGCGTCTTATGGAATACCCCGATCTCACTGCGGCTATTTTCTACAAGACAAAAAGTTATTCTGACAAGTCAGTGATAGTCACGTAGACATTAGCACTGAAGCGCTTTTTATGCCCCCGCCATTCGAAGAATGGTGGAAAGGGCATATAGCGTTGCCCCTGTCCGTCCGTTCGTCCGTTTGTCCGTGCGTCCGAAACTTAAACGCGGTCAATAACTTCTTTATTTCTTGATGGATTTTAAAAATACTCGGCAGAAATGTTAACCATCATGAGACGACATGTCACGTGTAAAACCCAGGTCCGTACCTCCAAGGTCAAGGTCATACTTAGAGGTCAAAGGTCAAAAAAAGGGTCCGAAACTTAAACGCAGTCAATAACTTTCTTATTTCTGGATGGATTTTGAAATTGCTTTGTAGAAATGTTAACCATCATGAGACGATGTGTCACATGCAAAACCCAGGTCCGTACCTCCAAGGTCAAGGTCATACTTAGAGGTCAAAAGTCAAAAAAGGGTCCGAAACTTAAAGGCAGTCAATAACTTTCTTATTTCTGGATGGATTTTTAAATTACTTTGAAGAAATGTTAACCATCATGAGACGATGTGTTACATGGAAAACCCAGGTCCGTACCTCCAAGGTCAAGGTCATACTTAGAGGTCAAAGGTCAAAAAAGGGCCCGAAACTTAAACGCAGCCAATAACTTACTTATTTCTGGATGGATTTTGAAATTATTTTGAAGAAATGTTAACCATCATGAGACAATGTGTCACGTGCAAACCCAGATCCGTACCTCCAAGGTCAAGGTCATACTTAGATGTCAAATGGCATAAAAAGGGTCCAAAACTTAAACACGGTCAATAACTTTCTATGGATGAATACGAACATAGACATATTTCAGGCGGGGGCATCCGTGTCCTATGGACGCATTTCTAGTCTTATTATCAACTTCGGGTCGAATGCCAAACAATCAACCCAAACATAGCCGCGTCGTTGTCAGTGTTAGGTACATGTAAGTGTTATCTGTAAAAACTGCACATGAATCAAATGTTGGCTCTGGCAAACAATGTAAACTCAGTTCAAAAGCCACACAACACGGTGCTGATCTTGTTCTACACTTTTTGCATTAGTTACTAAAATCGTAAGTTTAAACGAATCAGTCCAAGTCCCCGTTCATGACCAGCCTGCATTTAGAGACAATCGGCATGGGTGTCGTCAGTGCTTTGATTTATTCACTGCCTTGGGTTTCTGGAGTGCACTCTTCCATCACTGAAGTTGGGCTCGTCCATTCTGCTAAATATATGGCACCTAGAATTATATCACAGGACCTACACTAAGTATCTGTGCCATATTCCAGGGTTGAAAGGGACAGCCTTTCTTTTCAATACTCACCCCCCCCCCCCCCAGGTATTAGACTTCCTGCTTTGCCGTGGCCCTGGGGGCTCAATTCCCACTGGGCACATTGCCGCTGTGGTCCCTGTGCCCACTGGGAAGAGCTAAAGGAAGTACCACCCGTTTGCCGTGGGTGGCGTCCTGTAAGCCGGAAGAAGGGATCCTGGAGGTTGAGGGTTACCTGAGGTGGCGGTGCTTCAGGTACCCAACACGCCTCTTTGGCCTGGCTTTTCGGTGTAGACGGGTGGCCGTGCGGTCCGGCACGGTCAATCGGCTGGTCACGCCGAGCCCTAGAGATACCGCTTTGCTTTCTCTTCAACTCTTTTTTGTATCTTTCCTGATACCAACCATATGCCCATTTACCTTACCCTTTTCTGTCTTTTATCTCTAGAAGGCGGTGGCTAAACGGATCAATCGTGTAGGCATTCTGTTTATACGAGTATATCTCACGTGTATCTCTAACACCTGCGAGTTGGATAACCACTCCATTATGGTGTTCCCTTGTAGGGTTCCACGGAGGGCGGAGAGCACTTGGGACGAAACTATAATTTTTTCCTTATGCCTAATGGAAAAAAAACATAACCGCAACGCATCCAAACGTAAAAAAGACGAGGATTCATCCGGAACGGATGAACCCAGTCAGCAGTCTAGTCAACAGTCTAGCCAGCAGTCTGCAGCACCAAAGCAACTAAATTTTCCACGCTTCTTAGTAATGTCATCATGTGAAGATACACGCACTGTGTCAAGTCTATCCCCATTCGTGATAGAAAAGAGCATCATGTCCATTGCCGGACATCCCAAAAGCATTAAAACGCTTAGGTCAGGTGACCTTTTATTAGAAGTCGAGAGAGAACAGCAAGTGAAAAGCCTGCTTGGTACCACAAAGCTCTTCGATCTCAAGGTCAAAGTATCTCTGCATAATACACTTAACTCATGCAAAGGTGTTATCCGCAGCCCAGAGCTCCGTCCTTGCAGCGATGCAGAGATAGTTGAGAACTTGAGATCGGAAGACGTCATTGGTGTACGTAACATCCAAGTTCGTAGAGGTGGTGTATTGAAGCCAACGGGTACTTACGTGTTGACTTTTAATACACCAGTTCTACCCAAGAAAATCAAAGTAGCATATCTTTCAGTTAACGTGGATGTTTATATACCAAACCCTCTCAGATGTTACTCGTGTCAGGTTTTTGGCCACCACGAAAGCAGATGTCAGAAGAAAAAACTCTGTCCAAATTGTGGTGAAGAAAAACATGTCGATAATCACCAAAACTGTAAAAATGAGGCCAAATGTGTAAATTGTGGTGGCAAGCATGCTGTTTTCTCTCGAGATTGTCCGGCATGGAAAAAAGAAAAAGAAATACTTACTGTCAAATACCAAAGGGGGATGACATTCCCAGAAGCGCGGAAAATTGTTGACGAGCGATACACAACACCAACCACCAGTTACGCCAGCATCACAAAGGGTGCTGGTGTACAAGTTTCCAGCTCCGCAACGCAGACTGTTGAATCATGCATAGCTGAACTAAAGAAATCTGGTGCATGGAGCAAATCCACTCCAGCACCACAAAGTTCAACCAATTTATCAAAAGGCGCAATCCAGGTTGCTTCGGATCGGTCGACAGCGACCGTACCGAAGCCAGCGCCGCATGTAGAAGAGAAACTCGACTCAGGTCGAACTAATAAGGGATCGGAAGATCCGATCAAAAAACATCAATTGTCCCTAAAACAAACAGACAGACAACGTAAAATGGAAAGAGACAATATAAAATTCCAGAACAGATTCGGATCTTTGAGTGACAGTGATATGGAGTTTGAAACTCCATCATCACCAAATGGCAATAACAGATCGAGGTCAGCAACACCACGAGCTGGTGGTAGCAGATCTATATCACCAATTGCAGCTCCAATATAGTTTCTAGTCTTAATCTCTTCATAAAATGGATTTAAAACACAAAATAATACAATGGAATTGTCGAGGTCTTAAATCAAATTATAATGAACTCTTATTACTTATTTCTTTATTAAACCCATCGGTTTTTTGTTTGCAAGAAACTTTTTTAAAAACTGATGACAACATTGATGTCAGGGGTTTCAATACATACAACTATATCTATTCTGATGGTAACAAACCATCTGGTGGCAGTTCAATTCTTGTTAAATCATGTTTACCACAAAGAGAGATCAAATTAAAAACAGACCTACAAGCTGTAGCAGTATCGGTTTCTCTGGATAAAGAAACTACAATATGCTCTTTATATATTCCACCCTCATTTTCTTTAAAGCCCGAACATCTTGACTCATTGCTGAGTCAGCTTCCATCCCCATATCTTTTAGTTGTCGACTTCAATGGTCACAATATTCTATGGGGCTGTAAAGATATCAATAACAGAGGAGCACTTGTTGAAGATTTTATTGCAAAGAGCGATCTTTGCTTGATGAATGATAAATCTTACACTTACCTTCACCCAGCGACAGGTCATTTGTCTTCTTTAGATCTCTCTTTGTGTCACCCATCTCTCTTCTTGGACTATGACTGGTCTGTTCATGATGATCAGTGCGGAAGTGATCACTTCCCTGTTATAATTGAGAGTGTAAACGAACCAGATGAGGACTGTAACCAGAAATGGAAAATGAATAAAGCCGACTGGGAATTATTCCATAATATATGTGAAGAAGAGTTATCAATTGATCATTTTAATGAATCATCCGACATTGTTTCTGATTTCACAGATACACTTATTAACATATCAGAACAATGCATTCCAAAGACCTCCACAAATACTAAGAAAAGCAAGCCTTGGTTTAATAATGAAGAAGCTATTAAAAAGCGTAAACAAGCTCTAAATAAGTTCTGCAAAAATCCCACTTCAGAAAAGCTCAACGACGTAAAAGTTTTTAGAGCTAAAGCTCGGCGAACAATCCGAGCTTCCAAACGAAAGTCATGGAGAGAATATGTCTCCAAATTGAACTATAAAACCCCCATTAAAAAGGTTTGGGATATGGTACGAAAAATTTCAGGAAAAACAAAGTCTTCTAGTTTTACACATTTAAATACTGAATTTGACACAATAGCTTCAACAAAAAAAGATATTTCAGATACTCTTGGGCACACATTCTTGAGAAATTCATCATCGCGTAATTATTCTGACACTTTTAGAAATTTCAAAAAGGACCAAGAGAAAAGAAATCTAAACTTTAAATCACTTAATCACGAAGAATACAACAAACCTTTTAACTTATCCGAACTCGTTGAAGCCATTGAAAAATCACATGATACGGCAACCGGCCCCGATGAAATTCATTATCAGATGCTTAAGCATCTGCCAAAAGTTCTCTTACAACACTTTTAGATATCTTTAATAACATTTGGGAAACGGGGGTCTGTCCTGAGAGCTGGCGTGTAGCTACAGTTGTACCAATTCCGAAACCAGGGAAAGATCATGCAGAACCTACAAATTATCGTCCGATAGCTTTGACAAGTTGTTTGTGTAAAACATTGGAGAGAATGATAAACAAGAGATTAGTCTGGTACTTAGAGTCCAACAACCTCATTTCAGAATATCAATCGGGCTTTCGTTCGGAACGTAGTACCAATGACAATTTAATAAGACTAGAAACATTTATACGAGATGCTTTTATTAACAAAGAACACGTAGTAGCTGTCTTTTTCGACTTGGAGAAAGCATATGATACAACATGGCGTTATGGAATATTGAAAGATCTACATAACATTGGCTTAAGAGGAAAACTTCCCAGTTTTATTGAAAGCTTTTTAGGGGAGCGCATGTTTCAGGTGCGTGTGGGGTCTACCGTGTCAGATTTCTATGAGCAAGAACAGGGTGTCCCACAGGGTAGTATTCTTTCAACTACGCTATTTAACATCAAAATAAACAATATTGTACAATGTTTGGACGACAAAACTGATTGTTCATTGTATGTTGATGATTTTTGTATATGTTACCGTTCAAAAAATATGAAAACAATTGAACGAAAGTTACAAGAAAATTTAAAAAGAATAGAAGAATGGACTGATAAAAATGGTTTCAAGTTCTCCAAGTCGAAAACGCAGTGTGTTCATTTTTGTAAACTACGGAAGAAACACGAACATCCTTCCCTGTTTTTATACGGATCACAAATTCCTGTTGTTGAAGAAGCCAAATTTCTTGGGGTCATATTTGATCAAAAGTTATCTTTTATTCCCCATATTAAATATCTTAAAGCGAAATGCTTAAAAACTTTGAATCTTTTGAAAGTTTTAGCTCATACAAGTTGGGGAGCAGATCGGTATAATTTATTACATCTTTACCGGTCTTTAATAATATCTAAATTAGATTATGGGTCTGTTGTTTATGGTTCTGCCAGAAAGTCCTATTTAAAATCCTTGGATACTATCCATCACCAAGGCCTTCGTCTGGCCATGGGAGCCTTCCGTACTTCTCCCGTATAAAGCCTTTATGTAGAAGCAGGTGAACCATCTTTAACCTCGCGCAGAGAGAAACTTTCTCTTCAGTATGCTATTAGACTTGCTGCAAATCCATCTAACCCGGCATCCAAAATTTCATTTCCACCTCAATTTGTAGATAGGTATGAAACTAAACCCACAGCAATTAAACCTTTTGGATTACGTATTTTACCACTGCTGGAAAATTCAGGTATCGACCTTAAAAATATTCAAAAACATGAAACCGCCGAAGTTCCATCTTGGTGTATTAAACAACCTTCTATTCTGTTCGACTTACATGATGGCAAAAAATCCGAATCAAATCCGATACTTCTCAAACAAAACTTTCAGGTACTGCAATCACGTTACGATGATTACCAGCAAGTCTATAATGATGGTTCCAAAGAAGGAGATAAAGTTGGTTGTGCGTATGTTTCTAAAGATACGCACAAAACCATGCGCCTTCCAGATGGTTCATCTATTTTTACAGCTGAAGCCAAAGCAATAGACCTAGCTTTAGATTTTATCAGTTCTTCAACAATTCAAAAAGCAATTATATTTTCTGATTCACTTTCTGTGCTTAAGGCTTTAGACCATTCATCATCTAAAAATCCTCAAATTCAAAAATTGATCGAAAAACATCATGAAATTTCTAAAACACACCAAATCTTGTTTTGTTGGCTTCCGAGCCATATTGGCATTGTCGGCAATGAATATGCTGACAAGAAAGCAAAGGAATCGCTCAATCTTGATCCATCTGTTTTTAAAATTCCTTTTAATAATTTTAAACCATTTATCAATAGATACATCTTGTCGGAATGGCAAGGCGAATGGGACCGTGCAATAATTAACAAACTCTATGCCATTAAACCTGTCGTTAGTAAAAAATGCTCTCCTCCACAGTTTTCCAGAAAAGAGGACGTAGTATTAACACGACTGCGCATCGGCCATACTAGAGTTACTCATTCTTATATTTTTAATGGTGATGATCAGCCTTCTTGTGTAGGTTGTGATCAGCCATTCACTGTGAAACATATCTTAATTGACTGTGTTGACTTTTCACCCTCACGTATTTTATATTTCAAAGCTGACACTTTGCAACAACTGTTTCGAGATGTACCTGTTGATAACATTATTTTATTCTTAAAAGAAATTGGTCTTTTTCATAAGATTTAACTGTTTCAGATTTTTATACATTATCATTCTGACTTGTTACTTTTAATATCATCATAATTATTCATGCCGTTTAACCATTACCCGACTGACGCTTATGACCCACCAAGAGGGTTGACGCGTCGTTAAACACGAAATCATCATCATCATCATTTTCAATACTCCACGCAAAGTCAATATACACCTCAGTTGTAACCGACCTAAATTTGACCTCGAAAGTCAGAAAGACACCCCATTAATATTCTTGTCTACAGCTGACCTCGTTCATCAGCAGGCTGGTCTTTAAGGATTAAATATTGACAGTACTGATAGAAAACAGTGTAAAACCTGAGCAGACTGCTGAGCAGACGCCGCATTGATCCGGGTATACAGCGTCGCATGTTGCAGCTGATTCATATGAAATGCAGAATCGTCAAGTCGTCTGCTTCAAAAGTTTGTATTTCGCTTACAGGATAACTAATACGCTTGTACAATTTTGATTACTGCGCCAAACTGGACTACATTTTGTGTGGACTCATATTTCTATGGCGGTCAAAGCCGGAAGAAAAAGCCTGAATTACTTTAAACGTGCAGCACAGCAAGAATAGACAGATGGAATCTGTCATTAAAAAGGGGTAAGAAAATATCCCGATAAGATGGCTCAGGGCCATCAAATCAGGATCTATACACTGCCATCACGCTCGAGAACCACTGTACACGAAATTTTCAGTAGTCGCGTGTTGGCCCAGTCAAAGAGTGCGGATTTTTGGAAAGCTTTGGAGTACCGGGGTCATAAAGTAGGTAAGTTCTTTCCAAGTATTTAATTTCGTGATACTATTTTTATTTGGAAATATCACTTAAATAATTTTGTTCGTTCTGACTACATTGGGGCTTTTTAGAATAAAGAGATGGTTGAGTTTTCAGGCAATTTTAGCATTGCTGGGGAAATGTACATGTCCGAAACGTGTTTACACGTAAAATTGTGCTGTGTTGAAGTAAAAAAATATATATTATGTTATCAGGCATTCTAGAATGTGGTTACGGGAAGAATTGGAAAGTTTGACATATTTTTGTTTATTGATAGCGAAGTTATACGCAAGTTTTTCTCTGTACTCCAATTTTCAGTAGTCGGATTTGCTGTCCCAGCAGTCGGATGTCTTGATATGTAATTTGTACCCATATGTCAAGTTATGACTGGACGCAGTCGTTGCGTGGAGGAACGGTTCTAAAGCATTACTTCGATAAAGAAGGCACAATACTGAATGTAACACAATCTGAAGCACTAAAATGCAAGCCGGGTGATTAACTAGCTATTGTTTCTGCCATGGGTCACATTTCATTACAATAACTCACCCGTGCGACATAGTGAATTTTTCACATCTTCAAAATGACCACTTTTCTGATGAATATCCTTGATTTTGTTTTATAAATGCTCATAACATAGGTTGTGTGTTATGCCTTGGAGCAGAAATAAGAAAAATAATGAATACCCCCGTAAACCCAAGTTTTCTCTATATAAAGTGGGGTTTAAGGGGGTTTTCATTTCACGGATTGTTCTCGTGATGTTTGAACATTACCCACAAGTGTTGTTTGTTTGTTTGTTTGATTTGAGGTTTAACGTCCCCGTCAACACTATTTAGGTCATTTTGGAGACGTTGCTTCCAATTTTGTGGGACTTTCACCCGACATTGAGATGAAATGACATCTCAATCCCTGCCGCCCAATGAAACCAATAGGGTTTATAAGCATGGACGGGCCGACTCGCATGAATTTTCCAGGGCAGGCTTAGACGTTCTAAGTGGATTACCAGTACTCATGTGCGGTCGGTATCAGCTCTGTGTGGAAGCATCGTGCAGCCCAATCTATTTCTCCAAACCCCGATGGGCGGGGGCGGGCGCAAGTGTACACAACATAACTCCTGGATGCAGGATGAAAGCCAAAACAGTAATCACGTTATTACGATAGGAATCTTCAACCTGCACAGGGGACAGGGAACCTCTAGTCAATGTCACATTCGGAAAGGCGGTGCACGTTGTGGGATTCATTCCGAGCAGAACACATTTGCGGACGGCACCGCGATTTTATTACCGCTGCCGGGAATCGAAACGGGACCTCTAGCATCATAGGTCAGTACACTAACCAGAGCTATCGCGATCCATTAGGTTTCAGATTATTTGCAAACGCATTTATTTCCTTTGTTCACTATACGAAAACACGCCTATACAAATGTATTGAAAATTTTACCACTAAAAACTGAAAATCTTCCTACAAAAATTCTGACATTTTTCTTATTTCTGCTCAAAACATGCATTGCGGGGACTCGATATAGCCACCTTTATGAGTACCCACAAGCAACGTTTTTGAGCAGAAATCAAAAATAATATACATATCCCCTTAAACCACATTTTACAATATGAGCCAGCGTATGACAAAACCTACAATTAAGACTGTGCGACCCATATAGTTTCACAAAAAATATCCAAAATCGATTTGCGACAGTCGACGCAGACCGACCTGTAAACAGCACCACCAAAATTATATAGAAATTAACAGGAAAGCTGTATTTAATTGATTAAATTACAATTTTAGAATAATGCGACAAAAAAAATTATGTTATTTTCAAAAAGCGCCAGCGAAAACTCAGATCAGCCTGCGCATCCGCGCTGTCACCGGGCTATCTTAAGAGAGATGAAGCGAAAAATTTGGACATAGTTGTTCGATGTTCAGACTGATCAGAACGTTTGCTGGTCGCACCTCTTATTGTAGGTTTTGTAGTGCGCTGGCTCATATAAAAGTTGTGTTGGAGGGGGTAAAATTATATATGTGTATCAATTGTTGACATTTCAAATGCATGTCCGTGTGTATATGAACACTGTGATTTATTACAGTTTCAAAACATCCACAGAATGGACAGTAGTAACACCGATGTGTAGACAACGAAAAGGTCGCCATTCCCTCCTGCTGAAAAATGTAAGGAAAGAACAATATAATTTGACTGGCATTCTTTTAACACACACACACGCACGCTCGCTCGCTCGCACACACACACACACATACGTACGCAAACACACATGCATCATTTTCTGACACTAATAGCTATTAATCAGCCCTTACATGTATTTTATTTCTTATGTGAGCCTTTGCATGAAGCCAAATGATTTCACAACACACTACATTATAGGCAGGGGCCCAGAGAATTTTTTTTCGGAAATAGTTACCTGGAAAGTAGGACTTTTTTTGATGATTTACCTTTGAAATTGAATCTATGCTGCATATGAAACCACTGTATAGACAACTTCTCAGAATTGCATAACGTCGCCATATATAATTAAGTACGGTAGCCCTTAAATGTAATATTTTGTATGCGTCTAAAAAATCCGATATTATCTCAAGTATGCGTCAACAGATTGAAACAAAAACAGCGTTCAGGGGTTTAAATATGTCCGTTCTATTCATTTATCATATTCCCTTATAATTTTCATGACATATGTTTTAGCCTGACGCAATCAAAATTGTGTACTCTACATAACAAGAAAAAATTCAAGTTTATTTAGTCTCATTTGAATATGAGATGACTAAACAAGATAATTTCCTTATACACAATTGATAATAACTCTAAGATCACATTATCGCCAAAAGCGGTAAGATTTCTTTTTCCAATATGGCTGCCATTTGGTCAGGGCATGTAAACATATTTTGTGAAAAAATTCCGTAAACTTTTAAAGGCCGTCCTATAATTGCGTACGTGAACAGTGGCACATCCGTCCGTCAACGTCATAAAGTAGTTTTTAATTCCCACGCAAAATAGAGACTTTAAGCGGCATTGAATTTGACACGACTGGCTAAAAAATGAATTCGTTTGAAAAGAGCCGGATTCAGATTCGTAATAAGAAGCACTGACATAGAAAAGTTTATACAGTGTAGGTTTTTACCAAATTACAAATTTAATGTTAATTCTATAAACAACAAAAACGCGAAAAAGGGATCTATTCTAGGAACATTGCTATGTTTTTATATTTATAAATGATTTAACACTGTCATTTTTGTCATGCATACGTTTCATTTGTTTATACCCATATTTTGTTTGTGGATAGTTGTTGATATTGTATGACTAATGGAGGGTCTCGTGGAAGATTGGGCTAACTAAACAAGCAATCCTCTCTAAATAAAAAACGGCGTTAGATTATTGAATTAAGATAAAGGAACTTACTAATTACTCACATAATCACTCACTCACTCAATCACTCACTCAATTCGTTTTCATTAATACTTCATGGCAACTAGTTTCAAGTATCTATTCATATAAAGCAATACTATGATAATGTAAAATTTCTGTAATCCGGTTTCCACGTTGCTTAGTTGATATTGGATTCGATGTCTTTCTATCAAAATACCGATGTAACCAATATCCCTTTCGAAATAAAGTTCTAACACAAAACTTTTTTTAAATATCTCATTTTATAGTTTCACTTTCTCACAGTCATTGTTTTACGAACCAGGATTGCAAATAGATCTAAAATGTATTGGTATCTCTTAAACAGATTCTTGTGTATTGTAATTTTGACGAAAAGCCTACAGTAATCCAACAGACGTATAGCTTTGCATCATTTGAGCTACAAAGAGCAATTCCTCCAAAAGCATTCTTGCTTTCCATGCCAATGGGAGCTCATGTACAAAGAGCAATGACTTTAAAAGGCAAAATATAAAGAAATATTTCTTTCATATCTGAGTTGAGGTTCTTGTAAATATAGTTGTAGAATTATATTTTTGAAATTATTGATCTACTAAGATAATTAATTCACGTTTATATAAAAGGGCAATGAATTTAAAATCCAGTCTATAAAAAGATATTTTATTTCTATTTTGATTCGAGATGTGCTGTAAATTTAATTATGGATTTATGTTGTTTTTTGTGCAATTACTGAGCAACTAAGATAAAGCTAAAATCAAAGCAGGTGTATAAAAAGGGAATTTAAAATAAACGTCAAACTATAAGGAAACATTTGTAATCTTTTAGTATATGAAATGTAAAAGTGTAGAATTTAGTATATGATTTATAAAAGTGTTTGGTATTTTGTCAGCGTATTCACATATGTAGTGTTATTTTATGTTTTGCCTCATTAAACATCAAATGTATCTTTATACTTAATATTTATTACACTGCTGCTGTATATATGAGCAAGGTAAATTATGTAAAAAAGCGAAGTGATATACTTTTATGTGGTACTTCTTACACCACCACAATGATTTTTTCAAAAGATCAAATTTTCTTTGATAAAACTCATATTTTTTATGAATTGGTTGTTTCCTAATTACTTTTACCTGTTTAGTTTGAGTTTGTTTTTGGGTACATTTTGTAACGCCTTTTTGGAAAACAAAAATACAGTAAAATAGTTGACGCTTTTACAAGCTTTACCAACATTTTGTAAGGAAAAATGCTTATTGAGGGCAAAATATAAAATAAAATGTAACAACCAAAAACAAGTAAACTATTTAAAAATGAAAAGAACAAAATGAAAAAAAAAATAAAATAAAACTAGTATTCTAAGGACACGGATGCCCCCGCCTGAAAATATATTAATGTTAGTATTAATCCATAGAAAGGTTTTTTGATATTTGACCTCTAAGTATGACCTTGACCTTTGAGGTATAACCATGGGTTTTGCGCATGACACATCAACTCATCATAATAAACATTTCTGCAAAGTAATTTCAAAACCCATACATAAATAAGAAAGTTATTGACTGTGTTTAAGTTTTGGGCCTTTTTTTTTTTTTTTTTTTTTTTTTGACATGGGTTTTGCAAGAGACACATCGTCTCATGATGGTGAATATTTCTGCAAAGTACTTTCAAAATCCACCCAGAAGTAAGAAAGTTATTGACCGTATTTAAGTTTGGATCCATTTTTTTTTTTTTTTTTTTTTACCTTTGACATCTAAGTACGACCTTTATCTTTGATGTACGGACCTTGGTTTTATGTGCTACACATTGTCTCACGATGATGAATATTTCTGCCAAGTAAATTCTATATCTTTTCAGAAATAAGGAAGTCATTGACTGCGTTTCAGTTTCGGGCCCCTTTTTCACCTTTGACCTCTAAGTATGACCTTGACCTGAGAGGTATGGACCTGGGATTTACGCGTAAATTATCGTCTCATAATGGTTAACATTTCTGCAAAACAATTTCAAAATCCATCCAGAAATAATAAAGTTATTGACTGCGTTTAAGTTTCGGACGCCCGGACGGACGAACGAACGGACGGACGGGCAGCGGCAACACTATATGCCCTTTACACCAGTCTTCGAATGGCGGGGGCATAAAAAAATAAAAACTATCGAGGGGATATCTTTTGTAGATTTTTTTATTTATTACATGATACAGCAGAATAGCATACTGAAAAAAGTATCCCATAACTTAAGTTTTCTATTCATGAAATCTTCCATTACCACCTGATGATGACTCGATGAGGAGTCGAAATAGTTGTTAATGCCAAAATCGATTCTATATTTCGTGCTTTTGTCTTATATTGAATAAGTGACTCGTTCAAATAACATTAATGTAATGCTTTGCAAGGCTAGTTTAAAACACAAAAAAACGGTAGAAGATATTATCAGACATAGATGTAACGGGTCCGGAGCCTGTTGAACATATTGTTATTCACCGTGGGGGCAAATATTTCGCTAAACGGCTGTATGCTGAATGGGTTTGTTAGTTTAAACTTTTATTTCATTTGTATACTTTAAACAATACAATTTATTAGAGTACATATAGAAACAGTACATACAAACGGGATCCAGAAGAAAGTCATTAGACTTTTATTGAATCTGTATCCCATACAAAAGAACATCAGTGCAACTTACTAGTGATCTGAGTCATAATCATAATATTTATAGGTTATTGACTTTATATTGTGAAATATTCGGCACGAGTTCATATGGCGAAGGACGCACGAGCTTGCGAGTGCGTCTTCGCCATATGAACGAGTGTCGAATATTTCACAATATAAAGTCAATAACCTTTTTATTATATACCCAAAATTTCAAATGTCGGCTATAATTCAGGATTGCCTGGTATGGATTTCTGAACGCAAAATCAGATTATACATGTCTAAGTGGTTTGAAATGGAAAATAATGAAGGTCGATAAGTGTCTCCCTACACGTTGAAAAACCACGCCCAATGGCGCCAAAGTGAAGACGACGTTAACGTTGGTGGATGTGACGTCATTAAAAACATTGACGTTTCCCAAAGCAGGACGCCATTTTTTCCGAAGCGTCGGTTATATTTCTTTCAAAATACTCCTGCTTTCTTAGAAGAAAGTATTGAAAATCTAAATAGATTGCAGGTAAGTCATATTTGACAGCATAAAATGCGCTTTATGCACTGGTCATAACCTAATTTCGTTTTATTTTACGTTCTTTGGGTCGATACGCACGACAAGATGGCTGCCGTTTTTTTCATCTTGAATTGCACAGATTTGAAAGTAGTTCTCTTGTGAACGCGACTGCTTATCTACGGGCAATATGAACTTGACTACGGGCAATATGGAAATATATTGACCGGTAACATCTGTACAAAGCAAACGGGACATTTTCTGGGTATATAATAATATGTAAAATGTATTGTGATTTCATACTATTTGTAACAACTTTAAGGTCTAAACTTAATAGCTGAAAAAAGCATGATAAAACTTATCAATATACATATACATGTATAAGTGTATCAGGCTCCACGGGGGAAGGGTAGAAATAAACTTCTATACTAAATTTGATCTTGGTCTTTATCTCATACTCTTTAATGAGAAAAAAGAAAAGTACGTCGTCAGTCCAACAAAAGCATTTTTTGAAAACGTTTTGACTTCAGTATATAGTCATGCACAGCGAGGACGATGGTGTTGTTTTGATCGAGTGAGCGAGAAGGATCACCATTGAGCAGGATATTTAAAATTGAAATTGGATTGCAGATTACTGACACACGGCTGAACAGTTCACGCCTAAGTTCGTTATACTGTTCACATGCTATGTGATAGTGGATCCACAAACACACCGAGGGCAATCTACAATGTTCTTAGAGAACAAGTGCTGACGTAAGGAACTACATTTAGTTCTTAGCCTAGAATGATAGATCTGATCGCGTCTTTTACCTGTGAAATAGTATCGAAGTGGTATAGTAACATTCGTGTTTAGCATAGTTTTAAATATATTTAGACTGGGCGAGTTACGGGTTTCCTCAGGGAGTTCATTCCATTCTCGGACAGCAGATGGCAAGAAAGACTTATAGTAAATATGTGATCTTGTATGTAGAGTATGGAGATCATTAGCATTGCGTAATGGATATGACGATGTACTACCAACGGTAGGTGGAACAAGTGAACAAAGATATTCAGGAGTAATGTCATTATGCATTTTATAGAATAAAGTGAGTTTGTGCTTTTGCCTCCTGGACGCCAGTGTTTCCTAGCCTGTTTCTAACAAAAGAGAATCAATTGATACCAGTTTCGTTGCACCAGAAACTATCCGTGCAGCTTCGTTTTGAATTTTTTTCTAACGCATTCGCTTCGTATTGTGCACAGTTATTACATACAACGTCGGCATATTCTAAAAGGGGGAGTATAAATGAATAATATATCGACTGGAGAGATTTCCGATCTAACTGAAATTTTAGTTTCCGCATTACATTTACACAATTCCATGCTTTTGTCTTAATATGTTCAAGATGATCTTGCCAAGTACAATCATCTGAAAAAATAACACCTAAGTGCTTGTGTGTAGTTACTTCAGTTATTTGCTTCTGGTCCATTGAAACAGGTGGGTGATAAGGTTTGTTGTGTTTTCTTGAGAATAGCATAGATTCTGATTTTCCTGGATTAAATGTAACTAACCACCGTTTTGCCCAACGATTTACTTTTTCTAGGTCTGAATTTAATTGTTCAGCTGCTTGAATGGGGTCGTCCACTATTATATACCACATTGTATCATCTGCAAACAATCTTATAGAAGAATTGATATCTTCAACAATGTCGTTAATATATAGGATAAACAACAAGGGTCCAAGAATCGAGCCTTGAGGGACACCGGCGTTAATTGGAGTCCATGTCGAACTAGCACCTGGTATCACAACGCGTTGTTGTCTATCATTTAGGTAGTCAGCAAACCAAGATAAAAGATTTCCTGTTATTCCTGCAGATTTGAGTTTGAAAAGCAGACCCCTATGCCATGCCCTATCAAAAGCTTTGCTAATATCGCAAAATACTGAACGAACTTCTTTACCGTCATCGAGAGCTTTGCAGAAGGTATTATATAAATCAACTAACTGGTTTACAGTCGAATCGCCAGGAACAAAGCCTGATTGCAAAGGTGAGATTGTATTATGTTCATGGAGAGAGTTGTATAAGTGTTTATGTACAATTTTCTCTAGCACTTTACCGACTGTACTAAGGAGAGAAATAGGTCCGTAGTTTGAAATTTCAGATAGGTCGTTTTTCTTGTGTTTTGGCGAGACATTGGCTTGTTTCCAAAGTTTTGGCACTTTACCATGACGTATTGAAAAGTTGAACAAGTCACGAAGTGGATGCGAAAGAGGCTGTGAAAGTTCCTTGAGGAGACGATTATTAATCAAGTCTGGGCCGGCTGCTTTACCGAGAGGGAGTGATTTTAAGGTTGATTCAACCTCTTCAGTGGTAATAAAAAGTGAGTCTAAGTTATAATTAGGTATGTTCATAGTTTGCGGAAGAGATGCCGTACTATCATCAAGACGTGTCTTATCTGTAAAATAATCGTTTAGAGCATTAGCTTTGGCATTATCGTCTGAATAAATGGTACCGTTCTTATTCAATGGTGGTATGGTATTTACCTGTTCCGGTTTAATAAATTGTTTTAATGTTTTCCACCAATCTTTCGGGCCAGTCTCAGAGCATGTTAATCGTTCAGATAATTTATCAAATTGTAGCTGTTTTGATTTGCGAATTTCTGTAGTGACATGGTTTCGAAAGCTTTTATATGTCTCCCAGTTATTGGAGTTATTTGATTTTTTATATTTATCATATAATCTTTCTTTTCTTTTTCCGGAGAAGTTTCTTTATATTAGTTGTGAGCCAAGGGGGGTCATTCTTACGAATTGTAATTATTTTGTTTGGAATATGCTTGTCTGATAAAGAAGTAATTTTTCCGTTACATTTTCTGCATATGTATCAATATTATTACTTATTAATGCGTCCCAATCAGTGTTTGCCAGGTCATTCGAAAAGGACTGGTAGTTACCCCTGTCATATAAGTAAATTTTTCGCTTGTAAGAAGGGCTTTTTGTTTTCGTTAAATTAAGAACACAATATACAGGGCAATGGTATCTAATATTCTGTTCGAGGAATGGTTCCCCTACACCACTTAAGACAATATTATTCTTATTTACAGTGAAAATCAGATCAATAATTGATGAAGAATTTTCTGTATAATGAGAAGGTTCATCTATTAGTTGTTCAAAATTAAATTGCAGACACAAATCTCTAATCTTCCTGTTGGAATTCTCTTTAAGGGTATCAAGGTTAAAATCACCTGTAAACAGAATATTTTGAATATCCGCGTCAAATGCTAGACCGACGGAATCATCAATTGCAGTCCAAGTTGCGTTCATAGAATTCGGAGGCCTATAGAAAGTTCCAATTAATTGTTTTTTATTGCGAATAGAGACTTCAACCCAAAAACACTCGATATTTGGCAACTCCAGATCATTTCTTCGTTTAGAAAATACGTTATTACGAACATAGACGCAGATGCCACCGTGGTGATCACCTGGTCTATCACGTCGAAATAACTTAAAGTTATCAAGGTGTATTTCATTGTCTGACGTTCGAGCGTCAAGCCACGTTTCGGTAATGCATATAACGTCAAAGTTACGAAGCTCTGTTTCAATAATATCAATTTTGTTTGCTATACTCTGAACATTATAATGTTCTATTGAAAATTTATCTTCGATAATTTTATCACCATCTGTTAATCCCGGGTTAGAATGGGTTTGTTGGTGTTGGTATTACAACTGGTGTTATAATATGTATTACTTATTTCTTCTTTTTTTATTTTCAGTCGAGATGTTTAATTCTTTCACAACAAACTGTCGTCTCCTCTTGGCAGAACATAAAACAGTAATTATTAAGCAGAATAAATGCTATTTATAATCATGTTTGCGTTATTTACAACACGCTGAAGTCACATTAGTAATTCTAATAACAAAACGGCTTTCCATACAAAAAAAGCCTTTTAATGCCAATTCGCAATCCGCAACGGATGTCCATACAGTGGTTTGAATTACCTATACTTTAAGCATTTTATATGCAAAAATCAGCTGTCCTACTTTCCAGGTAAGAATCGATGGTTTTTTATCGAGATAGGCAAAATGGGGCCACAGCCTATTACATGGCATTGTTTAAAAACCACCAATGAGTTAGTACCGAGTGTCAAATATTTGTTTGCTCGTAAAATTAATAATATACGCGATGGCAGAGATGACGCATATAAATCGGGACGATGAAATCTCGGCCTGAAACTGTTTTGCTAAAATATTTTTTCATATAGAAATCTCCATTGAACAGAAATCGTTAAATTTGTTTGTTTGCATTTGAGTTTGACCGCCCAGTCAATACTTTTATGGTCATTTTTAGAAGGTCAACTTACCTTTCTACTATTTTCCTGGGCAGGCTTATCTATAAGCGGTTAAGAAGTGCAGTGCTCTTTCTTTCGCCAGAAACTGGCAATTGCCCATTCTGAATCAGCGGAAGGGAGAGAAGGACCGTAGAAAGATTTCATGATCCATCTCCACGAAAGAATGTTGCCGACCCCAGCAGGTATCGAACCCGCGACCTCCTGATCACCAGTCAGACGCGCACCCAACTGAGCTAGCGAGGCTGGCCAAATCGTACAAATATCAGGCAAGTGTTATCAAGTGTGAATACTTCATAATTGCCCAACATCATGGAAGTTAAAAATTGGAGGATACCGTCTTCATATCGGCTAATTTCGTCTTAGTCAAATATATCGGTCAAAATTTCAGATAATGCGGAGTATTCTGTCGCGATTTTGGTTAAAAGGCAAATGCGGTATAGATACCACTCATCTTATGAGTACAGTTCACTTTTGACCGAACTCGACAATGGCGTACAGTGACGCACTGATCACTGGGCCAGTGCACGCAAAATTCATTACAGTGTGTACAGTACGAAAACCTCAAATAACTTGCAAAATGTACAACCTGATAGTTTCGAACTTGTCCACTTTGTAAGTACCGATTTGTTCAATTCTTCATAATTGAAAATATGTTCCAGATTATTTCCAAAAAGGAACACGTGCGATTTTAACCCTTTTTCATAAAATAAAATCACATGCTGGCATAAATCGGGCGTTTGCATGAACTATCTCTTGTGTTACATGTCTGTCATTAGGCAAATATAAAGTTGGGTATGTAATGGCAGTAATATGCGAAAGCCCCTTCCAAACATAAATTATTTGGAAGTACATACATTTTTTGCTATCCAGATCAACAGCAAAATGTTTTAAAATAATCCGCACTCTTTGACTGGGCCAACACGCGACTACTGAAAAATTCGTGTACAGTGGTTCTCTAGCGTGAACCATTATTACGCAGTATCAAAGATTGGAATCGAAAGGGGTAATTTGAAACCGTAGAGCAGGATTACTGTCATCCATTTCAAACCTACACAGACATGCCGTCATCTGTTTCAAATACTGAATTTTAATTTGGGGACAATTCCACAATGAAATATTAAGACTGAAATCAAAACTGAAATCAAAACAATCATTAAAACCGTATATCCTTTCGATATAAGAAAAGAAATTCTACATATGAAGAAATATGTCAGTAAATTGACACCTGAGTCTTATATCTAAATACCAGTATTTTAACCAAACAGTGTAGTCCCTGAGCCGACGGATGAGCAGGCGCCACATTTTGCAGGGTATAATACGGGTATCCACTGTTTGCCAAAGGCGTCATGCAACACGTAGCACCCTGGCCTACATGTAACATCGATAAAAATAGCACGACAATTTTCTATTAATAATCATAACCTTGTTTTCACCAAATCAGTGATAGTCACGTGGACTATTTCGGATTCTGTCATTTTGCAACTTTGGGTCAATTGTAAACAATCGAGCCAAACATGTTCTGCAGGGTAAACATTAGTCGTCTTATTTTTAGGGTACTCGTTAGAACCTCTTCATTGAGACAGTTCTAACGAGCTACTCGTACTACAGTTGAGGTTTGAAACAGAAGTAAAACAAGAAATAACATCAGAAAAATCTCAGTTTTGAGCTGTACAGCATGTTAATAAGTCTGTGAAGTGAACACCCCTCTAAACCCCACAGTATGTTGAGAAAACTGGAATTTACAGGAGTATATATTTTTGTTTATTTCTGCTCCAAGACATAGGCTGTGAGGCGGTTCTAACGAGCACCAACAACCTATATTCGTAGTAAAAAAGGTAATAATAACGCAATTTCACCGGCAACGTAGCCATTTGTGAAAAATTAAGAATTCACTATGTCACACGGATCAAAAGTGCAATTAGAAGCAGAAAGTTTCCTTTTAAAAGGAAGGCTTCCCATGTATGGGAAGTTGAAAATCCGCCAATTTTGCTCGCCTTTCAAAAGTAAGCGTCGGCGTAAGCATCGGCGTTCGCATTTTGTTGAAGATTTACCTGCAAGCAATTGTGCTGTTTTACAAATTTATTTTCAAGTAAAGTTATCAACTGCATGTGCGTACTCGCAGGCTCGCCTGAGTCAGTGCTGGTCGCCTTTGTGAAAAAGACCCATGTCATGCCCATGAAGCCGATGCTTCGTCTTGACATTGCATCGAAGTTGTCGCTCTAAATAAGCACGATTTTCCTGGTAAGACTCTTACGGTTACTGTTTCAGTGTTAGCTGCCCGTATTAAACCATTGAACGGAGGACAATGTACATAGAAACATATTCACGGACCCGGCGAGGAGCGAAACCGCAACGTTGGTGCGCATCTAACTGTAGTGGTTCAGAAAAAAAAATCGGCATTTATGAAAACCGAAGGCTGACTGTGGCGAGCTGCTCACTCGCACAAGTTTTATGCTGGTGGAAAATTTGTCAGAAAAGACAGAACCATGTTAAGCTTTTAAATTACTCGTTTGACACGCAATTTGATTTCAGATATGAACAATGGCATGTTTTGTAAAACTGACCATGTTGGTAGGATATGAGGTCTCTTTCTGCCTGAGTTCGAGGCACGATCGGGACGACTTCTGCAATGGTTTAAAACTGTCTTTCTCTTCACTCACCGCTTATAAAGGAACGGTTATTAATGTTCCTAAATAAATGAAGAAATAATGACATATCACTTTCATACAGCCTGTAACTGGACTCTGCAAAACTATTTTTACTGATTTCAACAGTCATCGTAAACTTGTCCTGGAAATTCTGAGTGACCATGAAAAGTTTGAGACTCCGAGAGCCGGGAGAAGTGTGACTCAAGTGACCCAATTAACTTTTGTAATCTTGTTTTTTTTTACAAATCCTTAAGAAAAGAAAGGCATAACATCAACAATCCGTGTACTGAACAACGGTGATCTTGTTTTTAAGGAAACCGGGCACTAGAAGCACATTCAGACTAACCCATATGTACTGAACAACCCTATAAACCCAACTTTATATAGAGAAAATTAGGTGTACAGGGGTACATTATTTTTTTTTTTTAGGGGGTTCAGAACACCGAGCACCGACAATCTAAATTCGGACTAGAAAAAAAAAAAGAATAATTTTTTAACATCACGAAAACACGCCTGCCTAATTTTGACCCCTAGACAGTGGGTAGTCGTTAGAACCGCGTCATCGAGGCGGTTCCTAACCAGCACCCACAATCTGTTTTTAGAGCAGAAATATGAAAAAATCTGATTTTTTTATCGGACAATTTTCATTTGGGTGGCACAATTCTGTATATATTTGAATAGGCCTGTTTTCGTAATGTGAACTGAAAATGTTAAGCACATAGATGTTATGTAATGATCCCAATGCAGAAGACCACAGGGTTTATTTCCTATCACAACAAATGCTTATTACATCGATTACGGCAGTTAAGATAATTTCGGGACGGCTCCGCCCATCGGAGCTTGAAGACATATATGGGCCGCATGATGCTTCCACGCAGAGCTGAATCTGACCCTCACACTAGTACTTGTAAACAGCTCAGAGGATCTAAGCCTGCCCAGGCCAAGCGGTGTGAGTGTCGGACCGTCCATGCTTATAAACCCTATTGGTTTCATTGGGCGACAGGGCTTGAGATGTCATTTCATCTCAATGTCGGGTAAAAGTCCGACAAAATTGGAAGCAGCATCTCCAAAATGACCTTTACATTGTTGACGGGGACATTAAAGCTCAAATCAAACAAACAAAGCCGGGTAATAGGCAACTGGAATCAAGTATTCCTGCTTTTTACATTGACCTTCAATTACTGGAAATAACCCATATATGCCTAGCAGCTCTTTTTGAGACATTGACAAATAGTGCAGACCCAGATCAGACGCCGCATCTGATCAAGATCTAAACTGTTTGCTCAACGTACATGCATTTTTGTAAAACTTATCACAAAAATGACATCCCTATGCTTCGAAATTGACCACTGCAGACTTATAAAGGTGGAATATTTATGGCACCTATGGGTTACGTCAAAAGGACGAAAGTAAAAGTAGGATCTGTTTCTACTCTTGATTTGACTTCTTGGAAACAGTTTATAAATAGATATCTGGAAACGCTTGATACATAGACATCGACGGACGCTGCATATTCCTGTTTATTCCGAGTTTTCGCTGCGTAAATATGTGGAGAGCAGTCTTATCTGTAGGGCTTTCCTAGTTACGTCATAAGACGGTTAGAAATAAACTGGGGGTATCACCAATCCAATCTAAATGGCTTCCAATCGAAACTGGAAGCCAAAAAAACAGTTGAGAATCAATCATGCTAGTTGTTTGTGTTTCTGAAACCGACATCTAAGACGAAAATCAGATAATAATTTCACATGTTATGTGTAAAGCGCTATAATAGCATTTCTTTACAAGCAATTGTTAATTTATGCCTGCCAAACAGTGTAGATCCGTATAAAACATGCCAGTGCTGCAAATGCAGCTTATGTAATTCACCGACTTTAAGGCTTATCAAGCCTTTTATTTTGTAAAGAAATGTGCGCAAAATCGCATTTATCTCAGCCCTAACATTTTGCACAATACACATTATACAAAACATTCGTTACAATCATGTGTAACAAGATCTTATAAGATATACGCACTGCATACGCCTTTAAGTATAAAACCAGAAACAATACTTTTGCCAATATTTCTTTCTAAGAAAGAACACAGATTCGAAAATCTAGATTTTTCAAATAAAAATATAACATTTGTAGATATGTCAGAGATGATTTATGAATAAGACATAGATATTGCCAGCAGGAACTTGATAAATTCATCGCAAAATGTCATGAAGTATCCTTATGGAGCGCTTTGTTCCATGAGGCCAATGGAAATATAGTAATTGGTTTCAACTTCAGCGAATGAAGGGCCGTAAATATGAGAACTTGTGGCCCAACTCCATTGATCACTTAGATACAATAAAATATGTTTAAACTGAATGATAGATCCTGCGTGTTAATCTGAAGGTCCGATAATCCAAATGGTTTTTCATTGTAAAGTTAATTCGTATGACAAAACAAGCTAACTCTTACGTTCAAGATACTCCGGACAAATACAATCAAAGATTCCTACTTAATAATTGCAGCATGAGATAACATTTGGGGATCGAGATATCTTCAAGAGAAACAAAAAGAAACTAACAAACCCAAGAATTAACGAATAAAGTAGGACACGTGATTTTGAATTTCGCTGTCATTATCGGAGATGGCTGTTTGATTATATTTCTTATATATCTTGTCGTCCGTTCAATGTTGCCATTTCCAGAATTACTTCTGATGTGTTTGCCAATGGAAAGCCATAGGAAGACTTCCAAAATCTCGGACATACCCTTCTCGGCATTTACTCCTTTTTTTCGTTCAGGGCGATAGGCATAGTGGGCGAAGCTTGCTTATCAAGTAATGTTTACTATCCGCGGACGCCACTCTTCTGGAGTCCATGTCTGTTGATCTGAACATTGATATTTGCCATTTGTCTATGGATTAATGATTTTGGATTAACGCTTTGGTATTGTAGTCGCAGATAAGATTGACTAGGCGGAGTTATCGTTTGTACCTGCCTTTGGAACGTTCTATTTACAAAAAAATGTAAACCAAGTCACCCGAATGTGTGAATTCAGCTATAACACAAGAAAAGTTGCGGTGTATATGGCCATTTGGTCCGCTTGAAGAAAGCATGCGAAAGGCACTCGGATGAGTCTTTTAACCTAGGTCCCGTCTCCGTATGATCATGGCTGTTGGTGAGACGTAAAACTCAAGACACTCACTCGCCTAAGCATTTTACTAGTTCGTGTTATAACTAATGTCCCTATCAAAATCTATTTTTAAAATTGGGCTGTGCAGCAGCCGAATAACGCTTAGCTCTATTAAATGTGGTCAAGATCAGAACAACACCATTCGAATGGTCAGTACTAAGAATCACTACGTTGTTCTTGGGTATTGGGCAATCGTTATTACTAGGCAAATTTTCGCATTGGGTTTAAAAAAGGAAATCCAATACAGTCGAACTTCGATGGCTCGGACCCCTTACGGACCATGAAAATTGGTTCGAGAGCGGTAGTTCGAGCCACTGTGGGTTACTATTAGTACCCTGCCATGAAGCATCTTGCCGGTGTTCTAAAGTAAAAACATGTATGTTGTGTATACTCAATAGAATCGCATCATCGGGGCGATTCTAATGAGTGAACACAGCATACATTTGCAAGGTAAAAGTCGAAAAAACCTTTTAATTATCCCACAATACTAAATAGGTAGAGGGATTTCCTGGGGACTCAAGAACGGGTTCGACTCAGCCATGTAGACAGGTCGTCGGTTTTCGAGACATTCAAGTTCTACTGTAAATATTTCTCCGACAGACATTTAGGCTTCCTTACGCGTCCAGAGTTTCGGTGGCCACATACGTTTGAGAATCGAAATTTACACAAATTTAAACATAGCTTTAGAACTAAAATGAAAAATATGCTATAATCATCCGGGCTATCAGCCCTATGGGCACATATAATAAAAGCTAACATTTTTGTGTATAAATACTTGGTCGAAAACATCTTCTATGTTAACCGGAATTGGCAATGCATGTTAACATCTGACAGTCAGACTTACCACACATTCCAATACTGATCATGAACAGACTCAATAAAACCGAGTCTGCTATTTTCGTTTATTTGGGATATTCTTTGCTTCCAAAGGATCTAACTATTCAGAACGTATTACTGATATTGCTGTTATTTTCCATCTTAAACACATAATTAGTTTGTAATAGCCTAGAATATAAACACTCTGACCTGTGCTTTGTTAGCTCACCTGAACCCAAAGGCAAAGTTGATACTATGTCTGTCCGGCCATACGTCCGCTTTATTGTTTTATATTATTTTGTTGTTGTTGTTATTGTTTCATTTGTTCTCATTGTTGTTGTTTTCTATCTTTCCAGAAACGCCTGTTGGATAGAGGGGGAAGTGGTTTTAGACTTTTTTATTGGTTCAATACAGGAAAATAAACATACAAAACACAAGATCCAGGATCTGACAGTACGCCAAAGACTTGTGCAGATGTCATCTTCTGGCATACAGTCAAGAGAGAGAGAGAAAGAGAGAGAGAGAACGATTATTCCGATATTATTTCAGCTTTATTTCATGAGGGTATAAGTAGTTACTTTCACTTCTTCACCTTGCCGGTGGTAGGGACAACTTTGAGGATTTCATGGCAATCCATTCCTTTTTTATGTTGCAATCCCCACCCACCTCTGCGACGCTGCAAAGCTCAACCCTGTCCACTCCTCGACATAATCTTTCCATATTTTATTTTCTCTTCCACGCCTTCGTGTTCAATTAACTTGCTCTGCCGTAATGAAAAATTCTTCGTAAGGGTTAGTCATTGCCCGAAATCTTCTGTGGAACTCTTCTTTTGTTATGTGGTCCCTGTAAGAGATATTAAGGATTATTCTGTAGCATTCCATCTCTAGGAATTGGATTCTTCTCTCCAATTCCACTGTCGGTGTCAAAGTTTCGCATGCATACTGAAATATTGCGATGACAATTGAGAGCAGAAGTCTCAACTTGGTGTGGAGCGATTTGATCCTGTCTTTTCAAATTCGTTTCGGCTCTGAAAGCACAACTACTGTTTTTGCAATTCTAGTAAAACCTTCTTGTTTAGAGCCTTTCTGTGTTTCAATAGATCGTAAGTGCCTGAATGCTGTTACCGTTTGAAGCAGTTGGCAATCGATCGCTATATCATCTCCAAGGTATTCCTTGTTTCCCTTATGAGCTTGGTCTTCTCAGAATTCATTTCCATCCCAAATCTATTGTTTGTTTTGATGACGAGGTGAGCTAAATCCTTGAATCCCTACGGACATCTTGCAAGCCCATCGATGTCATCTGCAAAGCGAAGATTTGTAATGATTCTTCCTCAAGTGCTGACAGTTCCCTCATGTTCGTACAAGTAAAAATAAAAAATGAGTTCCTTTAAGAGCAATGAAAACATTCATAAGAAAGAAGATGGGACATACTACGTAGTTTCGGCTAATAAAGCCTCATCAGTGACCCTGTAATGATCCGGCAAAGAAAGCCAGATGAAACATACTGCAATTTTGCGAATTTCGAATAGGCAGTCGATACAAAGACTGATATAAATCAAAATGGGGTCCAAATAATTAAAAACCTGTCTAGAATATGAGTCTAAACCAATAATTTATTTCTGATTTCTCAAAATATCCACGCTGATCTCAAATGACGAAAAGTAAAATAAGGCCTCAAACATGAATCGAAGAAGATATTGAAGGATTTGGTGACAGGAGGCGTCCTTTCTTTACTCCCACTGTGGTTCTGAACCAGTCATCTAATTTTCCATTGCACTGCAAGCTTTGTCATAGAGCAGTTCTACATGTGGCCGTAACCAGATTTTCACTCATGATGTTCTTCCTCAATGCTGCATGCCATACTCTGTCGGATACTTTCTTAAGTTGATAAAATTGGTAGAGATCTTGATATTGTTGCAGGGGTACTTGCATGTAATATTCTGAGGTTAAATATCTGATGTGTTGAACTATGTCCAGCTCCGAATCCAGTTTAATCCTCAACGATGGTCGCCTCTGTTTGTGGTTTCAATCTATTCAAGAATACTTTGACATGCACACTCCATATTTTTCATTTCTGTGGTGTATTCCTTGCTTCCAAAGGATAGCCCTTTTATAGAACATATTTAACTTCACTACAGCTGGTGTGTGGGAATGTGTGGCGGCGGTAAAACGTCTCCCTGTCCTACATCATAGTGTAGATTGTATTTTCTTGTCCTTTTGGATCATTGATTCCATTGTGGAATTTTGAAAATATCTGAGGGTCACTGGTGAGGCCTAATTGGCCGAAACTTGCTATTCTGGCCAAAAAAACATGCACACTCCATATTTTTATTTCTGTGGTGTATTCCTTGCTTCCGAAGGATAGCCCTTTTATAGAACATATTTAACTTCACTACAGCTGGTGTGTGGGAATGTTAGGCGGCGGTAAAACGTCTCCCTGCCCTACATCATAGTGTAGATTATATTTTCTTGTCCTTTGGAATCATTGATTTCATTGTGGAATTTTGAAAATATCTTAGGATCACTGATGAGGCCTAACTGGCCGAAACTAGCTGGTCTGGCCTAGAAAACATGCACACTCCACATTTTTCATTTCTGTGGTGTATTCCTTGCTTCAAAAGGATAGCCCTTTTATAGAACATATTTGAGCATGACTTTGCTAGGTTAAGTGATGGGGCTTATTGTCCGGTAGTTCTAGTTAACGCCCCTGTTCTTAAGACCTGTAATGTCAAGGAATGTGTCAGTAGTGTGTGCCAGACCAGTATTTTCCATATCTTATTGCCAGTACATCTATTGCATGATGCAGTATGATCCACATGTGCCACTTCAGTCTGCCTGACCATTCTTTCAAAGTTTTATATTCCAGTCACCCTGAACAATAAACACATCCTTGTTATTGTTCTGGTCGATGAGGTCCTAAACTTTTCTGATTCCAGAAGGTGGCCTTTGCACAGGCCTTTATCTTAATGTCAGACCCTGCATAATATGTATTTGTCTAGTGTGTATACGAGTCTATGAAACAATCAAAATAAAATTTAACCCCGAATTGCTGATAGAAATCATTCCCTTCTTCGTCACTATGTCCAGTTGTTGGTACGTGTGAATGTATCATAGTGATCTTAAAGGGTGATGATCTCAGATCTAAAGTAATTGGTGATTACTCGACTGGAAACTGTCTGGCATCCCGTTGCAGTCTTTATGATGTACCGCTAAACCAGGACCGTATCCTTTTCTCACGCGTGTCGGCATTCCCACTTTAGTACTTTCTCTGTAGATGTTTAGCCAAAGTGTTTCTATCTAATTTCACAGAGGCCAATTAGGTCCAACTAGTATCGTGAGATCTCGAACACTAGTTCTTTCAGTTATGGGTCCTGTCCAAGGGTTCTGATATTCCATGTCCAAAATGTTCCAACTGTAATCCAGTCTCTCCCATGATTTTTGAAGGCAACACTAGCATACTTTGCACTTCTGTTCTGTTTTCTGGCGGAAGGCTCGGTCATTCTTGACGCGGGTTTCGACCGATCCGATATACCTATGTACTCATTTCTCATGATCCATAGGTGTGTCTTGGGCAAAAAAAGCCTATGATCCCTGCCGGAGGGAAGAGGGATATATTGTTTTAGATGCGGACACCGTTTGCGTCGGCGTAGCCCGTTTGAAGAACTATGTCTAGTGCCCCATGGATGTATTATGGCCACCTTGCATGCGGTTATATTACTAGGATGTGGAAAACAGGCATAGGTTATGATGATATTTAACTTTTTTTTTCAAGGGCTCAGCCCCTACCCCACCCCCCACCCATCCCCCCCCCCCCCCCAAAAAAAAAAAAATGGCTTGTCTGCAAATCTCAAGAACAAATTGATGAATTTTGGACAAATTTGGTAAAATGTATCATCACAAACAACCGCAGATTTGATTATATATTGGTGAATTTGACCTTACTTTCAAGGGCACACCCATCCCCCTCCCAAAGACTCTCAATTTTAGCTGGTCTGCACCCAATCTCATAAACGAATGGATTAAATTTGGTGAAACTTGGTATAATATATCATTGCAAGCTACAAAAGATTTGATTAGATTCTGGCGATTTTTCACATGCCCAAAAGGAGCTGTCAATTTAGCTTGTCTGAACCCTATCTGATGAACAATTTGATGAAATGTGCTCAAACCTGGTCCAATATATTTTTTCACCCAACAAGGAATTGATTAGTTTTTAACCTTATTCAAGGGCAAGACACCCAGAAACTGTCAATTTGGGCTTGTCTGCACCCTATCTCATGAATGAATTGCTGAAATTCGATCAAACTTGGTACGATATACTTTTGCGATTTTAGTAGCTTTTGGTGGCATTGGTCTTATTTTCAAGGTCACAGGCTCCCGAAACCTGTCCATTTTGGAAAAAAAATGGTTTCGCCGTACCCAATCGCATCTAAGAAATGATGAATGTTTGTTTAATCTGGTACGGTATATTATTACAACATGCCAAAGATTTGATCACATTTTGGTGATATTGTGCTTTTGTTCATAAGGTCACAGGCTCCCGAAAACTCATTACGCAAACACGCCTATACAAACATATTGCCACCTTTATCGCCAAAGAAATGAAAATTTTGTGATGGAAAATTTTCATTTTTTTTTTCTTATTTCTGCTCAAAATATAGATTGTGGGCACTCGTTAGAACGAGCAGAAATAAGAAAAATAAGGTATACCCCCGTAAACCCCAGTTTTACAATATTAAAACGGGGTTAAAGGGGGTCGAAATTATACAGGCGTGTTTTCGTGATGTGTCATTTTTGCCCAAAACGGCTTGTTTCCATTAGGGTCTAGATGCTTCATGTTTGTGCTTCTTCCCTTGGTGTCCCTGATGGGAGCTGTGGTTTAACTGTATCAATTCGTGATCATTGCCTTCACTTCTATTTTGTTTGCACCTTAGATTTGTGTAACCATACCCAGTTGTCAAAGTCAAATGTGTGTTTTAGTTAAATTTATGGTGTGTGTGTGGGGGGGGGGGGCATTGTTTTCCTCTGAAAGCATTTCAACTTGTACATACTGAGACGACTGTATAGCAAACGACTGTACAGGCTGGTACAAATACATATGCAAACGGTGTTGAGAGCCAGATAAGACGCCTCGTGTCGAGCCGCCCAACCAGAACCTACACGGTTTGCGATTCAGTTAGAGGGACAAACATGAAACACCTTTTACAACCATGGACGCTTTCTGAAAACAAAGCTAGAAGAGTTCACTTCAGAAACACAAGGCTGAACCGGTTAACCCATTTGTAACAATTGGAATCAAAATTTATCTCGGTGACAGGTTGTGTTATCTTTAAAATTTATCTGTTAAATGGCTGAACTTTTTGCAAGCTGTCTAGGAGTTTTTTTTTTGTTGTTGTTGTTGTTGTTGTTGTTTTGTGGTTTTTTTTGTTTTTTTGTTTTTTTTGCTTTGTTGCAACAGTTTTGCAGGAGTTGCCTCCCCTGGAAGTGTATCCATTTCCCTTATATGATGACCCTAAAACTTGTTGGTCTATTTTACTACAACTTCCATCGGTCTTTTTATTCTAAATATGTTCTATAAAAGGCTTATCCTTTGGAAGCAAAGAATACACCACAGAACTGGAAAACAGGAAATGTACATGTTTTCTGGGCCAGACTAGCTAGTTTCAGTCAATTAGGTGTCATTTGTAACCCTGAAAACAACGGATTTCTAGTGACCTTTGATGATGGAATCTATTTAAGAACTGCGGAAGCCTTTCCTTGAAAAGGAAACTTCTATTTACTTATGCTTTCCTTGTAAAAGGAAACTGTCTATTTACTTAATATGATATGGTACTTGCGATCTTTAGATACTATTTTTGCAACATGGATACACATCAGGGAAGAGAAATATGTTTCAAAAATATTACTGCCTTATCAATGGGGGTCGACTCCTCGAGGAAACAATTTGCTGCCAAGGAAATAATTCTAATCTGGGAGTAGAATCTTTTAATAGCCAACTAATTTGTAGAAAAAAAAACAATGGGGTATCAAAGGTGGCGCCTCCCTTTGTAAAACAATATGAGAAACTGCTAAAGTGTGTCTTTTGTTTGGTACATCGTGTCTTGTCTAAACGACTCAGGTGAGCGATATGTGGCGTTTTGAGCCTCCTAATTTGTTTAAATAACAGATGTAACACATTAACATTACGCAGTCTCACATTCGTCTTCTCCCTGATACTAGCAGTCATATGACCAAACTCGTAAAGTATTTTGGAACGGAATGATAGAGAATTAAATGTGACAATGGACCGTTACAAAGTATACGGGGTAATTGTTTTCTCTGTATATATTGTGCTCGCAGAGAAAAACGCTGATAGTGCTGAAGACGTGTCTCCAAGGGGTATTACTGACAAAACGTCACGGGCGTTAAACTCGGAATCACTTGAACGAAAAACGCAAAATTATCTGGCAGAACGTGCGACAGATGAGAATGTTATCGAACCTTTGATGCAAATAAACCCCAGGACTCGACGAGAGATCAGAACTTTAGTCGATATGCAAAGAGAAAATGCTAGAAAACTTGAAAAGTTGACAAACGGAGTTGAACGTCTTATTGAAACTCCAATTTTTAAGGAAAACGTGACCTCATTCATCGAGAATTTGACAAGCAACGTGGAGTTTCTTCTGAAGACAGCACCTACAAAAGATGACATGGCTCCACTGTTTATTTCAATGTTCATTATGCTTGCGGACGTAGCTCTGTCCACTTCTCCAAGAATCGGTAAGAATCAAACTGATTTTATGAATACATTGGAGTATTTCGGGTCAAATATAGAAACTGTAAAGGATTATCCATTTATGGTCAGCAAAATGCAGTCAGTTCTAAATTGGTACACGCATTCTTGTCTAGACATTTTGAATTCTGGTTTCAAAAAAAGTGGTGTTTATACAATAAAAATTCCAATTACGGACAGGACTTTGAAAGTTTACTGTGATCAAGAAACCGATAATGGTGGTTGGCTGGTGTTTCAGCGACGACAGGACGGTTCTGAAGACTTCTACAGATCATGGGAGGACTATGGGCGAGGGTTTGGTCACATCGAGGCTGAGTTTTGGTTGGGTAATGATAACCTTCATGAGCTTACAAAGACCGCCCAGGAACTGCGTGTCGATTTGTTGGACTTTGAGGGCAACACAGCTTATGCAAAATATTCTTCATTTAGCGTTGGTTCATCATCAGATAAATTTATCTTAAGTGTTACCGGTTACAGTGGTACGGCAGGAGATTCACTAGATTACCACAACGGATCGAGCTTCACTACCAAGGATAATGATAATGATAACTTCGGAAGTAATTGTGCTGCAGATCGGCAAGGTGCTTGGTGGTTTAAAAGTTGCAATTATTCTCACTTAAATGGTTTGTACTAAAATAGTTCATCGTCCAACTCCAAGAGCGTAATGTGGTACTACTGGAAAAACAAGATACAGTCACTAAAGTGGACAGAAATGAAACTTCGACCAACCATTTGAATTCATATGTATTTTACCAAGAACACTTGTAAAGGACAGATTTTTCCCGCCAATTTTTATCAATACTACGACTAAATTTATGTGCTTGTTTGTTTGTGTTGATGTTTTACGTCCCCGTCAACACTACTTAAGTCATTTTGGCAACGTTACTTCCGATATTGCGGGACTTTTACCCAACATTTAGATGAAATGACTTCTCAAGCCCTACCGCCCAAAGAAACCACTAAGGTGAGAGGTCCAACTTGCACGACTTAAGCCCTTCTAAGCGGTTTACCAGTGCTCAAATTCGGTCGGTTTCAGCTCTGCGTGGAAGCAGAATGCAGCCCAATCTATTTATTCAAGCGCCGATGTGCGGGAGTTTTCGACTCAGTTTGTCATGTTCGATTAATAGTATGCCTTGAAGCGCGCCTAGGATGCAAACCTATAGAATATGATTTAGATGAAAATCGGACGTATAGGCAACTCTTTGTAACAAATATTTTTTCTTATCACTAATGATTTCTGTTCTGACAGGAAAGTCTGATTAGAAAGTTACTTTTTAAGAGAAGGAAAAAATTCTCGGTTGGGTTCAACTTATATCTTTTACAAGTACATGCTATGAATACCCATGTATACCCCACTTATTATATAGAAGTTTGGGGTTTACTAAGGTGTGAATCGTTTCCCTTATGCTAGACCTGCTGATAGTAGCACTCGTGTAGCCTTTGTTTAAAACGTCCTTATTGCATAGGTGACCAGTATTGGATCAAGCGAGATTGCACATATGCGCAGTCTCATCAGATCTTTTGTTGTCTGGCAATATATAGAAACGACTTTGAAGTGCAAAGTCTTAACGCAAAAAAGGTCATGCGTCTGTCTTGTGAGTAAGCTGCACGTGTGCATTTAAATAATATAAGAGGGAGAATAGTAAAAGACTTTTTTCTCGGGTGCCGTCACATATGGATTAAACTGCACAGACAGAAAGGCTGGTCCGTATCTCTTTGCATAAAGTCCATTTGTAAGATTATGTTTTTTTTTTGTTTTTTTGTTTTTTTTTTTATTTTATTCTTTTATATTTTCATATAACGTCGCTGTTATTTAGTTGATGTCGTCATGTTATAAAACATTGCGAAAACACGTCTATACAAATACATTGTACATTTAGCGCCGAAAATATTAACATTTTTAGATGAAAAATTATGATATTTTTCTTATTTCTGCTCAAAATATAGATTGTGGGTACTAGTTAGAACCGCCTCGAGAAAAATATGGTTTACCCCTGTAAACCCTAGTTTTACTATATAAAAGTGGGGTTCAAGGGGGTCAAAATTATATAGGCATGTTTTCGCGATGATATATGACCGCACATGTAATAACATATGATTTAAGATGAAAATACGTTTTCTATTTGAATAATTTTGAACTTCTTCGGCAATTAAACAGATTTAAAATATCTCAATGGTTTTGACAGAAAACCTCAAAACAATTTTGTTCTAGAAATATTTGTGACATTTTTCTTATATCTGCTTCAATCATACATTGTGGCTGGCCTTTAGCAGTGCTATAAAGTGTAACAACAATCTAAGTTTTTGCAGGAAACAAAGACATCACGATAACACGTCCGTGAAACGAAGACCCCACTAAACCCCACTTCATATAGAGAAAACTGGGGTTTACTGGGGTATAACTTATTTTTCTTATTTCTGCTCCAAGACAGAGGTTGTGGTACTCGTTAGAACCGCCTCAATGAGGTAGTTCTAACGAGCACCCACAACCTATGTCTGCAGTCTAAATAAGAAAAATATCACGGATTTTCACCAGAAAAGTAGTCATTTTGGAGATGTGAAAAATGCACCATGTTGCACGGTTGTGTTTTCGTAATGGAAATTCTAATGCACGTGCATATATAACGCGACGACTGATTCGATAACATCAAAATGTGCGACGGTATATTCTGCAATATACTATCGGAAACACGACGCCATCATGAAAGGTCACTTTGCATTGGTTGGTATGTGGTTCTACGCAGCTGACTGCGCTCGCCGATTTGGGGAAAGAGAGCAATTTTTCAACAAAATAAATGTACAAGTGCATTAGACTGGGAATAACTGTATTTGAAATTTGCATTTAAGAATGAAAAATCGTCGGTTTTACGGTGGCTGACGCGTCACCGTAAAAGAGATTTCCGACCGTAACACTGCCGATTTACTGCCCCAAATGACAAATCTTCTAGATAGTGTATACCTTTGTAAACCTACTTTCTCTTGTGTCTTTCCCTTTGTTTTCTCTGATGGGAATTATGGGTTTATTGAATACATTCCTGATCATTGCCTTCACCTTACAATATGTTCATTGCATGCACTTGCAATTAAGACGCTTGGTAGTGTGTGTAGATGAGCAGCTTGGTTTGTGTCTTAACCGATTGCATACCCCCGAAGACAGGTTTTCGCGTTACGCTGTCCATGTAATATTTGTGGTTCCTCAGGCTCACTGTTTGGTATCAAGAGATAAGAGGCTGATCAATACATTACGAAAACACGCCTATACAAATACAATGTCAATTTTACCTCCGAAAAAAAACACGAAAGTTTTAGATGAAAATTTGGGATATTTTTGTTATTTCTGCTCAAAAATATATATTGTGGGTACTCGTTAGGAGTACCCACAATCTATATTTTAGAGCAGAAATAACGAAAATAATGGTTTACCCTGTAAACCCAAGTTTTTCTATATAAAAGTGGGGTTCGAGGGGACCAGAATAATATAGGCATGTTTTTGTGATGATATTTTGGGTCGATTGTTTGTCGGGTCAATAGTTTGTCAATCGACCCAAAGTTACTAAGCATAAAATCTCATCCGATAGCTCAGTTGGTAGAGTGTCCGCTCCGGGGAACGGGAGGTCACGGGTTCAATCCCGGGCCGCGACATACCAAAGTCGTTAAAAATGGTACTAGCTGCTCCTCGCTTGGCACTCAGATTTACGGGGTAGAGCTAGGACTGGTCGACCCAGTGTCAGGAATAATGTGACTGGGTATGGTATCATGTAATGTGTCTGGGACATGATATTTCAGTGAGGCAGCACTATAAAAGTGAGCATTGAGCTCCCTGTCGCAACCGGACACCGTCGTGATATGACTGAAAAATTGTTGAAAGCGACGTTAAACCCGAATTCACACACACACACACACACACACACACACACACACACACACACACACACACACACACACACACACACACACATCCCTACTAAATTCCACGTGACTATCACTGACTTGTCGGCAATCCATATAACGGTTATTCATAGAAAATAGCGGCTGACAGGTCAGAGTGTTGAGCAAGGTTATCTATAGAATTTGGACTAGAATCATGGGTTAGGCTTAGCAAACAGTGTAGACTCAGATCCAACGGTGCAGAACGCGGCGTCGGATCAGGGTCTACACAGTTTGCTTAAAAAACTGAACCCTTTAAGGTTTAAAAGAAACATTTTAAATCTCAGCCCAGGACTATTTTTCTAGCATACACATAGAAACAATCGACCCATCAGTACTCTCAGTTTTTTATTTTAAATATTCAAATGAGTTGAAGATGTAATTTGTGGTGTTAGATACTGACCATATGGACGAGGAATCCTGAGTTTGATCCAGAGTCCACAGATTCTAGGAGACCACATGTTCTAGGAGATTATCAATGGCGTACCAAAGTAAAACTCAAAAGCACTGAAAAATAAACAGCTATTTTCACAATTTGTATGATATAATGCCTATTTTTCATGGCTCCACGAATGACATTTTTTCAAACAAAATATTCTGATAATTTGGTTTAATACTCAATTGTTAACATAAGTCGCTGGTCATAAGCGAGAATCCCACCAATAGCATCACTGTGACTTTGAGTGTCTCCCTTTAGATGACACACATCTCGGCACAGATTTGGCTATTTTCTTTGGCAAAACCGTACAGGGCATACCAGTTTACTCAAAGGCTCAGTAAAAGTTCGTGCGAGGAAGTAGTTTTGGGGATATCTGTGCTTAGTCAGTTTGCTTTGTTTTTTCACAACATAAACCGCAGCCTATCTATCTATCTTCTATCTTCCGTGTCAGCTTAACCTCCGCAGAGGACTTCAGATGGTGTTTCGGTAAAGCCAAGTGCTAAAAGGGGGTAGTTGAAAGAATAATGAGGATAGAAAAGTGGATGAAATGAGTTTGTACAGTGCGATCGAGAGCGATAGTACATGTATAGTTAAAAGATAAAAATAGATACTGGCATTTAAGGTGCTGAGTGGACTACCTTGCAGACGGCTGTGCTGAACTGTGCCACGGTAGGAAGAACTGGCAGTTGGGCTGGCATGGCATTCCAGTGGATGATAGTGCGGGGAAAGAATGTGAATTTGTAGTAGTCTTTTAGAGTCACGATCTGTCTGTATGCAAGGGGGTAATGTTTGGTAGAAGGGCGGGTGTTCGGGATCGGGTAGTCAGCAGCAGGTATCGCAAAAAGGTCATATGTTACCTTATATAGAAGGACCAGACGACTGTCTATGCGCCGTCGGTCAAGGGTACGCCAGTTGAGATCCTGAAGCATTGCTGAGACACTAGATGCCTATCGGTAGTTTCTGGTTACCCATCCGAATTCATTATAGGCCTACCTAGGTGGTTGCATGTCACACTGGCTGGGTACATGTCACTCAGACCCTTAAAACAAGATGGACTTCATATAAGCATGAAACATTTTGTAAAATACCGTGAAAGCTGTCTGTGAATGGTAAAAAGGCTGTTGTTTCAAAATAGCGATATGTTTATGTTTTGAAACTGACAGTTGTGACGTCACATTAGGTTAAATTTGTGGCATAATTGGCAGCGCACTCGAGTTCCTCGTTCGCAACTTCTCTCAGAGCAGGCCTACCCATAAATTCTGGCAAACGGGATACGAGTAGCCAAAATCTTCCTTTGCAGTTCAGTGGTTAGTGATCTTGCTTCTGATGATATTGGTCCCGGTTTGATCCCCGGCAGCGGTGATAAAATTTGGGTGTCGGACAATGCTCATTTGGCAGCATCTGCAGGAATACATGCTAAAAGGGCATCATATTTCGGTTCGGAACATAAACATGGTAGCTCAGTGGTCCGTGCACTAGCTTCTAATGCTAGAGGCCCCAGGTTCGATCCCTGGCAGCATGTGATACATTTTCGGTGTCCGAACATGCTCCATTGGCATCAGTTGCATAGATGAATGTCACAAAGTGCACCCTCCTTCGGATCATTAACTGGAGGCCCTCTGTGCATGGAGAATTACAGTCAGACCCAACATTACTCTGCAGGCTTTCATCCTGCAAATCTGGAGTGTACAATTGCGAATAATGGTCAAATGTGACAGATCGCAGTAACAGTAGAGTAGGGTTGGGTAGGGTAGGGTAGAGTAGGATAGGTAACTGGTAATAATATGGTTAATACCATGTGGTCTTTTAAAACCGTTAATTAATGCCGGTTGGTGCCTGGTGCACTGATTTTTTTAGGTCGGCCCAAGGCACACCGGAGTTTAACTGTTGATTTTCGTTTGCCCCAGCATTTGATGTCGAGTCCTCATCGTAGTTTCATCCCTGTAGTTTGTTTGATTTGTATGTTCTCGGAGATTTCACTGATGAGAAAGAAATCCTCTATGATGAGGGTAAATCACGACAGAACAAGGCGCGAGGATTGTGGTCACGTAAAATCGATTACAGCCCCACCAACACCCCCACCCCTCGTAAATAACTTTCCGTTGTCCGTTCCATTGCTGTTCTTGAGTTCTTTGGGTAACATTTGGTGGGTATCAGAAAAGGTAAGTTAATGAAATAACTGCTATCTTGTGTGCCACGTTCCTGTTCATATCTTTTGAGCCTCGATGCGTGTGTTTATTTTGATTGATTTTAGGTTTAACCCTTTTATAGAACATATTTAACGTCCCCGTCAATACTATTTATGGCATTTTGGAGACGTTGCTTCCAATTTGTGGAACTTTAACCCGTTTTTTCGGTGCTAAAATTTACTATGTATTTGTAAAGGCGTTTTTTTTTAATGTTTAGAAAAATTCTATGGGTCATTTTATTCGCTGTTGGCTATAAAGCTTGAAAAATCGACAATTCTTGTCGGACTCTCAATGCTTTCCATACAAATGATTCTGGTTTTCGCGCTGTCCTGGCTCCTAAACGGACCCGGTAAACTATCTTTTTATCATGTTTTGCAGAAAGTGAAGATGCACTCGCATGCATTTTTTTAATGCTATGGAAGAGACCATTTACGTATTCTTGACCTTACGTCTATTTATTTTATAATTGTTATAGGTTATAGCTTGTTTTCTTTTCTTATACCTCATTTTATCATATCATTGTTACAAGCGAGTGCTTGCAAGCGATAATAGCTTAGTTATGCTGTCCGTTTCAATCCATATTTTGCAGAAATCATGCTTAGAAGCGTTAAAATGTGTTTCTATTATTTAATTGACCTGAATAATAGTCTGTATGTGAAAATTTGCATCATCACGTGAACAAGTCCATGAAATGTCCCCCCCCCCCTAAACCCCACTTTAAATATAAAAAAACTATAGTTCATATATAGTTTATGGGGGATATAGATTATTTTGCATATTTCTGCTCTAAGTCGTTAGAACCCCTATGTTTGCAGTATAAATAAGAAAACAACCACTGGTTTTCATCAGAAAAGCCATTTCGAAGCTGTAAATAATGTATCGTAATGATAATGTCTTCCATTTCATTTTCCCGTAAATGTGACAGGATTCTACCCACCAGACCAGAAAGAGGCAAATAGACAAATACCGTGATGATCTGAAAGTTTATGGTTGTAGGGTTTGTTTGTGTCTTTAATAATTGCTATAGAAGCTATGATACTCTATAGAGCTAGCCAAAATATATAAGGAAATAACGACTTTTCAATAAAATGGCTGAAAACCCATAAATTGCAGGTACTCATTAGAACCGCCTGTCCTAGAGATCCAAACTTTGTACATGTACATATGCTTTTTCTCTCTGAATATTCGATTTTTAAGAAAAACATGCAACTCCGTCGGACTATATGACGTCAATTCATTTTTTTTTTTTTTTTGAAATCTCGAATAATATGCAACATAGCCTCGATATGGCGGTTTGAATGAGTACCCACATTCTATGTTTGAGAGTAGAGATACGAAAACATTTTATTGAAACTTAATTTGCTGATACAGGTTGATGAGTGGATGTACTGATTATTTTTTGAAAACAAAAATCGAAATTGTTTTTCTTGAGTTGTGGCTTTTAAAAAATGGGCATTTTAAGCTTGTAAGCAAGATATTTCAAAAACTGTTCGAGCTATAGCCTTTAAACTTTAAAGACTGGTAGGGGATGATGAGAAGACAATCTAGTCAAATAAAAAAAAATCCGAAATTTGTTTCTTTAGTTATGGCCCTTTTGGGCATTTTAAGATAGATAGATTTCTTTATTTCCTCCATGTTGGAGAGCATTTAACATTGACAAATACAAACATATACAAGCACAAAAAGACAATACACAAAAAAAAACATTTAGAAGGGAAATATACAAAAATACATTTACGGAAAACTATCGGACCATATTAGTAAGTAATAGGAGAAAAAGGGGTAAAGGGGCCACTTATAATTGGTATATTTAAATGATAAAGGACAACTGATGAGCTGATTCTGCAAAATGTCGTCAAGAGGAGATCCCTTGCCGAAACCAAATGCAAGAGATCAACTGGCGACCTCAAACTAGAGTACAGACTGGCCCATCAGTATATTTCTGCCACATAATATGCAAGTGCGTCACGGCCAACCTCCAAAATGCACATTCTGTGTCAGCTAGGAGATTGTGCAGCTCAGCACATTCTTCCCCAAGTAGCAGCGACGTTAAAGAACTTAATCCAGTTGTCTTAAAAACCAGTTAACAAGTGGGTTCAGTTGAAAGGTTCTACTCCAAAGGATATCTCTCTCTGGCAATAAAAATAACATTCGTTTATACAATGATCTACAACATTAAAATAGTACCCATTTCACTTGTTACATACACATATAGCGTTACTCGTTAAAAAAATGAAATCATTTGAATGACTGACCTACCTGCACGCGGTCGTGAGTCTCGGACTTTGCTTGGAGAGAAACCAAAAGAAATTAATATGGAAACCGTCCTGGATTCGTTAAAAATGAAGATAATCAGGATGGGACGTCCGGCTATTCCACTCAAATACCTCCCGTTCTCGCACTCTATTTTTACAAGTTTCTTCCATGACATTTTGCTTGGAAAAACACATTGTCTTTTATATGTTTCTAAAACATCTAAAATAAAAATCAAAAATGAGTTCCTTTAAGAGCAATGAAAACATTCATAAGAAAGAAGACTGTATTTCTCAAGCAAACTGACAATATCAGGAATAAATCCGAACTGACCATAACCTTTCAACATGTAAGAACTAAATCTATAGAAGAACACATATCGCAACTAGTGATCAACATGTAATCGACAAAATTGTCCGAATAAAATCAACTTCCTAAGGCCAATCTCAGCCTTCATTGTGTATATATCAATCAGACTTAGAGCAATATCCGTTCGAGTCAACCTGTGAAGACCTTGCATGCATTTAACACAATAACGATGAGCTCGTTCTAGTGTAAGTAACTCTGTCTGATTCAAGGAGCTCCAGTTCTCACACCCAAAGAGTGCTTTTGGCAAAACAATACACTTGTAAATTTTCAGACAAGACAAGGGGTGCAATCCACTTTCGTGGACATTACCGCTGTTGATCAAACTAACGAAAGTACCCTTTTACTTGTTACAAGCTTCTTTGATGTTTACATTGTAGCTGTCACAGAGTGAAATTATGGAAACATGAGGAGCGCTTGCGCTCAGGACTTTCTAGTCGTTTCCAGTTATTTCCCCTATTCATAGTTATTTTTCATACATCATATACTCATATATTTCATCTTTCATTAAGCATTCCTGAGTAGCGTATATAAATTTCCGGTGTCCTTATGTAAGTCTCGCGCGCTTTTCACTTCACTGATTAACACCGCATGCGCACATTCTTACCTCAGCCTTTGTCAGTCTTTCTTTGTCCCTTGCGAGGGTAGGTCTCACGACCACCTGACGGACACATTAATATAGTTTTCCTTATTACTAAGGATGTTTATATAATATTTATTCAGGTATGCGTTTACTTTATTTCATTATCATGTTGAACATTTGCAAATTATCATAATTGTCATTATTTCATGAATATTCGTATCTTGCCATTTCGATCTCTCGTCCTCGGAGTCAGTCTGTCTTTGTCCCTGGGGAGGGTAGCTTTTACGACCACCGGACGGACACACTAATATAGTTTTCCTTATTACTAAGGATGTTTATATAATATTTATTCAGATGACGAGGTCGAGAGAGAGAGAAGGTTCATGACATAACTCTCAAAAACATGAAATAATCACACAGAGTTGTCGTCTCTTAAACCCCGAACCCCCTCGAGAAAGCGGGAGAAGCTGTAAAGTGGTATCAACGTCTATCATCATTATGTGGCCACAACCACCTTAATTCATTCATCAAACCGTATCAATCTTACCCGTGACAACTGGCGCCCATCGTGGGGCACGAACCCACGACCCCGAGATTAAGAGTCTCGTGCTCTACCGACTGAGCTAGCCGGGCATGGGTTGGTTACAACCAAGGTGGGGGCGATATCCCACTCAGAACGTGACCCCTTCGTGCTGCTGGCCTGCGCTTTCGTGAAGAGGTGAAATGTTTTCATTAAGACTTTAATAGTTCTGTTAATGCTCCTCTCTCCAGTCCAGTGCGTAAATAAGTTTTGTTTCATATGACACTACAGTTGTGTTTTAAAGATAAGGGCATTAAGCAATTTTAGCCTGTTTTTAATGTTTAGTAGTTTCAGTCTAAACCAAAAAGGAGTTTTTTTTTCATGTACGCGCAACCAATAAAATTAATGTTTGTTTCTTCTTAGTTCTGTGTATAAAGTTTTATATTTTTGCGTTGTGCATACCGTGCAGCGTATATGGCAGCGCATTTTGATAAGGGTTTACCTGGTAAAGTGTTAGATATGTTTAACTTCACTAGCTCGACAAACATTGGAAGCAATAGCTTCGGTTCTTATTTTATTATCAGATTGGTATTTATAAACATAGTATACATCTGGTTAATTTAGATAAATAATTGAAACTGGTAGTTAAACTTGTTTTTAAACTCATGCAAGTAATTTGTTGAGTAATTTAAATGTCGGGACGACATTTCCCGAAGAGGGGGAGAATGTCACAGAGTGAAATTATGGAAACATGAGGAGCGCTTGCGCTCAGGACTTTCTAGTCGTTTCCAATTATTTCCTCTATTCATAGTTATTTTTCATACATCATATACTCATATATTTCATCTTTCATTAAGCATTCCTGAGTAGCGTATATAAATTTCCGGTGTCTTTATGTTAGTCTCGCGCGCTTTTCACTTCACTGATTAACACCGCATGCGCACATTCTTACCTCAGCCTTTGTCAGTCTTTCTTTGTCCCTGGCGAGGGTAGGTCTCACGACCACCTGACGGACACATTAATATAGTTTTCCTTATTACTAAGGATATTTATATAATTTTTTACTCAGGTATGCGTTTACTTTATTTCATTATCATGTTGAACATTTGTAAATTATCATTATTTCATGAATATTCGTATCTTGCCATTTCGATCTCTCGTCCTCGGAGTCAGTCTTTCTTTGTCCCTGGCGAGGGTAGGTTTCACGACCACCACATTAATATAGTTTTCCTTATTACTAAGGATGTTAATATTATATTTATTCAGATGACGAGGTCGAGAGAGAGAGAAGGTTCATGACATAACTCTCAAAATCATGAAATCATCACACAGAGTTGTCGTCTCTTAAACCCCGAACCCCCTCGAGAAAGCGGGAGAAGCTGCAACGTGGTATCAACGTCTATCATCATCATGCTGCCACAACCACATTAATTCATTCATCAACCCGTATCAATCTTAATGATCCGCCTTAATTATTCTGAACGGTCCGAAAAAACAGTCTCATTTCGATTTCCTATACTGTACTTTGGATTCATTTAACACGACCACAGCACTGTTTGGGGCGTCATCTGCATACCTTCACCTATATGAATAGGTAAAACATACATCAATCAAATTTTCTAGTCCGGACTTTGACGAAGACATTAACAACATGTAATCGGCGACTGTTGGGCGACAGATATTTCTACCACTCATACGAAAACCAAAGCTACTACCAGTAAGTTCAATGATCAATCCATTAATGCAAGCATAGGTATAGAAACGGAGACAGAACGCCGCCCTGCCTTGTTCCCTGCTTGACAGGGAAGGAGGCAGAGTAGCGTCCCTTATAAAAAAACATCACTTTCCATACCGCTGTGCAGATTCATGATTATACGTAACAGATTACCCCTGAGTCCCAACTCATACAATTTTACGAACAACCTATTGTGCCATACACTGTCAAAAGCCTTCTGTACATCTAAAAACATACGAATAATTTACTGTGATTCTCTTTGGCGAATGAGACACATTCACGCAACATCAAAGATGACATATTACAGCTTAACGTAGCTCTGAAGCCACCATGCATGTTACTTAGCGGCACAGATAAGGCAGATTCAGCTCGATGCAGTAAAAACCGCTCAAACAGGTTGAGTATACGTGATGACAGCGATATAGCGCGGTAATTATCAGGATCAGTTTTTGACTTCTTACCTCCTTTGTGAATAGTAACAATAGTGCCCCTTTTGAGACGACCTTGTACATACCCACAGCTATACATATCATTGAATGATAATGGTAGCTCCTTATAGAGGACATCTCCACCATAAATCAGGTGTTCATTGAATATACGATCGAAACCGCAAGCTTTTTTTAGGTTTCAAACTCCTAACAGCACTGCTGACTTCTTCAGAAGTGAAGGCTGTTAGGTTAGTCTGACAAGAACCTACAAAATCCCCAATAATATGATTGACTTTTCTGTTAACACTCCCCTTAAAATTAGGGTCAAAATTATTGCTTTCACTCGGTGAATATAATTTCCGAAAGTAGCAGCCCCACTCGAATACTATTTCAGCGGGATCACGAAATACTCTATTCGAAAACTTTATCTCATTACCAGCATGCGAGTTTGACTGCTGCCTACGGGAATTTACTTTTTTTCCAGGAGAAACTGCTGTCCACTTCGGCAGCCTGGTCGATTTCATTATTTATTTCATTCAAATAATTTTCTGCACACAGTCTGTGGTGCGCCCGAAAATTTCGTTAAGAGAATTTGTATTCCCTATAAGAAAAATGGTTATTACCCCTAGGCCGGCCATCGGATATCCATTTTCTGCGTTTTCCCCGCATGACTGCATGTAAGTCTTTTAAGGTTCTATCCCAGTATGGTTTGAGATAGGATCTAAAACAAGTTTTCGGTAGAACTGCGTCAGATACAGAGACAATACTGTCCACAATGAAGTCATACCGAGAATCAAACCGGCTGCAGATATTTCCACTTTCATCACATCCAGTACCTAACAATTTATTACTGAGTTCTGATCCGAATAGCTGTAGAACAGAGGTGTCCATTTTATGCCAGGCAACGTGAGACGGAAGTTCTGTAACAGAAAAATCTGTCAACGGGACGTGTATACTACAGATGATTGGTCTATGCCTTGGAACACTCAGTACATGATCATCCAATATTTTGCATTATGCCACAGTATCAACCCTTTAAACTGGCAATAAAATATGATCGATCAAGGATTCATACAGGTCCGCGTACGAGACAAAACTTGCTGTTGCACCAAGAGTGATTGGAAGTGAGTTTACAGATACTAAATTAAAGCAGTTCATCATTTCAAGCAAGTATTCTCCCCGAGAATCGGTGGCCTTTATGAACCTCTGACCTTGCAGATGGGCATTCAAGTCCCCCATTACAATAACTATACCATGATGGGAAAACATACTGATCACTGTCTGTAGACAATCAATAAAGTCTCTATAAAGTGAGATGGAATAATTGCTACAAGGTGCATACACTTGAAAAAAGTAGATGTATAAATTTTCACCCAATCTATATTGTATTCCACAAATACGATCATTGTCAATGTCAAATGGTGAAATGAAGTTAGACAAGGATTTATGCCACAGGATCAGTACTATCTATAACATAGTTAAGGAAAATAATCTTTATGAATGCTAGATAGAAAATGCATGTTGCTGTTATTCAGCCAATGTTCTGATAGACCCAATAGTGTATATGTTCCCTAGCAAGTAAGTGGCCACCATAGGAAGCGCAAGACATTATGCACGTGCAATTCCATGTTGCGAATGTAAGGCTACCCATTAAAAAATAAATACTGAGGCAACACCTATTGTTAATAGTCTTCTCCATATTCACTGTCAGGGAGTATGTACGTCGACTGTGCGACATCACGGGCTGGGCGGTTTTCTGCGTTTCTACCCCTATTATCATAAGCATTATTTAAATAGGTTTATTTATTTATTAGAAATTTAATGGTTACATACATACACACAGAGGAGTACATATATATGTACCATTGGATTGGACGTAGGCATAGCCAATTTTAGTCCTTTCCGAGTGGTACTGTATACGTCAATGTTCATCAATAAATACAGTTGAAATCACAATTTGAAATACAATACATATGGATTAGGAATATAACTCAATCTCAGCAGGCACAAGTCGCCCGGGTAACGACAAGTCCACGTCGTGCAGCGCCACGACGTTGCACTGACGCAGATGCGTCGTTACAAAGACGTTACACCGACGCGTTACACCACTACCTGGGCTACGATATAAGCGAGTATTACCCATTGTTGGCAAACTGGTATTTATAGGTCTATTTCCCCTCGATGTATCAGATTCATTGCCCTTATCTAAAGTTGGCACCCGCTCTGCTACAAGTACGTCAGCGCAATCATGCTGCTCTGAATCAGTTCGATAGTTTGGCGCAGTGTGCTTATCATTCGAATTATTAACTGCCTTTTGTGAAGAATTATCTATAGAGTCCCGTCTCACACTTAGCTTACGTTCAACTTTTGATAATCTACGTTCACATTTACTGAGGTTGAGATCTTCCTCTCCAGGTCTGAATATCTTATATCTAAGAGCTCCTCGACTGACGTAAAGTCAGTGCGAAGCTGTCTTACGTCACTTTTGACATTCGCAATACCGTTGTACCTCCCATTGCTGATGCGCTCAATAGACTGTCCACAAATTGCCAATGTACTTTTAAGGCTTTTTATATCGGACGCTTCATTTGCTTTGTAATACTTCCCTTCATTCTTGAGCGAATTAAGTTCATCAAACATCGATCCATTTTCTTGTTTGAGTGCAATTACATCCGTATGTAGCGAAGCAATGGTATCACGAAGTAATGTCATGTCTAGTTCACAACTTCGCGAAACACCCTGTCCTGGCTTTGGCGTGTTGACGTCTACAAGAACAGATTGATCAGCGGCGGATTGTGACGAAAATTTTGAAGAGCTTATCAGGTCCCTGAGCTCATCAAATGGAGCGCCATCCACGACGTATGTTAAAACATAAATATCACTACATAACTTAACGTCAACTCCATCCCCATGAGCTGTATGTTTACGGCCTTTAAGTTCCGTCCCTTTGTCAAATTGGTAATGTTCCAGTGATTTAACTTCGGCAAAAACATCACTGCACAACTCATAAAGCAGTTTTTAGTCCGAATTATGGTCACTAAGAATTCTGGATAGAAAATGATCTTTTGTCAAATCCCTATATAACTGCACTAACCAGTTGCGTTGTTGATGAGGAGAACTGTTATTGTCAGATCGGTTGATCTCATTAAAAAGCTCCGTGACATTGTCAGCAGTCACATTTGTTATGACCCTCTAGGAGCCTCTACGCAGTGACGTCACTGGACGAGCCCATTCTGGCCAATCGTCGACCACTTCCGTCCTCTTGACTTTCCCGACTTTGAACAACACGGACGTGTTTGGGAGCATAAATTCAGGTAAGTTATCTTTACTTAGCTTTATTATAACATTTGGCGCTGCGACAAAAAGGTTTATTTGAGCGCTGGAATAAATCATTAAAAATATTCGCAGCCCATTTCTGCCGAAAATACATTATTTTTGGTGAAATTTCTTCGGCTGCGAAAATTGCATCCGGCCGAATTTTCATCAATATCCACGCCATCCTTCAACATTTTTTACCATTGATGACAAATTATATCTAAAATAATTATATAAATCATATTTCTTCGTAAAAATAATTATATTTTTACGGAAATTACCGGAAATACGATTCGGTTCGCCCATGTGCTTTCCGGATCCACGTGGTCACAATTTGTGATATTTTGATCACATTTGTTTTTTCTCTACCGGAAGCTTAATGAATTTCACATTTTTGATTCATCAAAAACATTAGGTAATTTCACTTATTTGTCAGTTTTTTCATTAATTAACCAATAATAGACCTTTTCAGCATACCGCTGATACATTATCAAAAATCCTTGTCTTCAGGCAATAATCCCTGATAATGAGGATATTTCTATATGCCTGAAATTTTGAAATAAATTGTACAATATTATATTGACTTGTTGTATATTCTTGTAACCCCTCTGACAAGCCATGAACATTTACACAGCCAGTGTAAATGATCTGGCCAGCATCAAGAATGTTGGCCCAGCTTCTGCAAGGAAAATTGTCGACCTCAGAGACAATGTTTTATCAGGCCGATAAGATCCTTTGTCAGTTGAAGACCTGGGCACCGTCCGCCTATCAGCACAAGAATGGCAGACCTTGATTGATGAGGGGACTATCTCCCTTCAACTACCAAGGCCTGCTCCACCAGATAAAAATGGGAAAGAAAGACAGGCTGCCCAGGAAAAATATGTCACACATGCAGACCTTGCTGTATGCATGGAAAATATACGTTCCCAGTATACAAACGAGATGAAGTCATACATGCGTGATCTGCAATCTGAACTTACATCAGACATCTCTGGCGTAACGGAGGAGCTCAGTTCTCGCATGGATGATTTCGATCAGCGTTTATCTACTGTTGTCAGTAATGAACGTCAGAGAGCTTCAGAAATTGTGAAGCAAATTGAAGACACCCAGACAGAATTGATGAGTGTCAAACAGAAGGTTATTCTCCCCGATTACTCATCGGGTCTATCTGGTCACTTATCAGAAATGAAACCGCCCAACATGGGTTTGGCCGATCTCCTAATAACTGATAGGAAGGAAGGTCAAACTCGTGATACCACCAGGTGCCAGAGTGCTGATGAAGCCATCATCAGCAGACTGGCAGCTGCCATTCCAAGTGATGGAATTTATGCCAAGAAAGGCGGTTCATTGGCATCCGGCGGTGCCGCTGACACCAAAGATAAGGTGACACTGCCAAAATTCAGTAAAACTGCTGGCACAAGGGAACGGGTCGCTCCAAAGAAAGGAAGTCCCAAGTTAAACCGCGCCATATTTCGCCGCCGCGGCATGACTCCTCTGACTCAGACTCATCGGATGGTGACTCTGACCGCAGTGTGTCACCACTGCCCCCCAAAATGGAAGTCTTCTCTGGGGATCCAAAGGGTCCGACCTGGTCCAGCTTTATTACTAAATTCGATAGAATTTCGAGGAGGCGAGGTTGGACGAAGCGTAAACGACTGGCTCGTCTCTTCGACTGTCTGTCAGAAACTGCCCTGGAATTTGCTAATCGTTGCGAAGGGCAGAATAACTACAGGAAACTAAAAAAAGAGCTTGGACTGCGGTTTGATCTCAAAGATGCCCCAGTCGCAGCACGTCAGAGGCTCCATCTGATGAAGCAGACAGAAGAGGAAAATTTGGAGACCTACCTCCAACGGGTTTCGACAACCGCGATGGATGGATTCGGTTCAGCTGATAATAATACCGTTCAGCAATTGGCTACAGAATCCTTCCTTCGCGGCTGTAAAGATAAGGAAGCCGCTGCCCTTGTAATAAATGAGGCCCCCCGTACCATACAAGAGGCATGTCAAAAATAAAAACGGTTACCGCTAATAGAAAAGCCATCTTTGGAAGTAAGGTTTCCTTCCAAGAAAGGGCCTTCACTCTAGAAGAAGAAAAAAGAGTCTCCGAAATTGAGAGAAAACTAGACCATTTGACAGAAATGTTCCGTCGATCGTCTCCCTCTCCCCATAGGGATAATCAGTCCCCATTAAGGCCTGGGTACTCCCCTTCGCCATACAGGGGTGATCAATGGGATCGAGGGAGGATTGGCTCCAGACGAAGATCTCCTTCGTATAGGGACTGGTCTTCTCGTGACCCCAAAATGCAGCGGTATGGTGGATGGGAGTATCGTGGCCGCTCTCCCACTTCACGTTCTAGAGCTCCCTTAAGTCCACAAAGGCCATTCCGAAATGAACCTTATTACGGGAGCCATTATAATACGGATACACGGTATGATAACGAGTACCGTGCTGAATCTCCAGCTAACAGCCGTTACGCGCCGTCACCGGTCAGACCACAAGGCAGACCAGGTTATTTTTACCCGCGTGAGAGATCTCCACGGGAACCTGCAGGTCCAAGGCCCGTAGACACAGGTAAGTACAGACAGAGATCTGCTTACCCCACCGAAACTGTCCCTAACTATGGGGAACACAGTCTGTCATCAGAGTTGCCAGAAAAAAAAACAAGATTTAAACTTGGAAGGACTGGCAGCTCCGGCGACAGGCTGCTAGTCCGATTTGATTTGGGTCGCCAGTGTGATGTTTTGGAAGTGCCTCTTCCTAGTCAGAGAAATTTAAATGATGGGTCCCACTTTTACTTAACGGTGTCGCAACACAAGCTATTATAGATAGTGCAGCTATGGTGACACTCATACAGGAGGATTATTTCCACTCTATCTGCACATTAAAAGATCTTGGTCCAGTCTGTATTCTGACAGGGATAGGAGTAGATCCTGTACGGGGTCAACTCGTGCATAATGTTCCTGTCACTGTTGGCTCACAGACTTTTCTGCATGCTGTTTGTGTAGCACCAATAAGGATATATGCCTTCTTGGGTTGGATTTTCTTAAAGCCACAGGTTGTTAGCTTGACCTTGCCCAGGATGTGTTAAGAATTTGCGGTGATTCTGTTCCTGTGAGTGTCACTACATCGCCAGTGTTGCAAATACCCAAAGTTAACGTCGCAAAACGCACTGTGATACAACCTAACACCATTGGCTATGTTCGCCCATTAATGGCCCATACGTAATCGAACCTTGCCCCAATAAAAAGGTGTTGATATCACATGTTTGCGGCCTTGGGCCAAATGTCACATTGAAAGTCGTTAATGACTCTAATACATATGTGACATTCAGAAAAGGCAAACCACTTAGGCATGCTGAATCTGTTGAATCCTGCTTGGAGCCCAAAACACATTGTGACATACACAGATCTAGTCAAGCACAGGATGCGGCTGGTCAGTGTGAGCCGGCAATCAGTGATTTACCAGAACATTTAAAATCAATGTATGAAAGCAATATTTCGGAACTTTCGACAGATGAAAAATTCAAATTCAGAAAATTGCTTTCAGAGTTTTCGGATGTGTTTTCTAAAGATGACTTTGATTTAGGTTGTCTCTCGGGAGTGGAGCACAAAATTCAAACCTACGATGAAATTCCCATAACAGAAAAATTCAGGAGAACTCCACTCCATTTTCAGAATCAGGACAAAGAATACCTGGAAAAACTTTTAAAACAAGGTGTCATTGAACCGTCTGTCTCTGACTGGTCTGCCGCCCCTGTGTTGGCCAGGAAAAAGTCAGGGGAATTAAGATACTGTATTGATTACAGAGCCTTGAATGCCAAGACAGTCAAGGATAATTATAGTCTACCTCTGATTGATGACTGCTTGGATTCCCTCTATGGCAAAACGCTCTTCTGTGTTCTGGATTTGTCTTCAGGTTATTATCAGATTCCCCTGAAATTTAGTGCACGGAAGAAAACTTCATTTAATACTAGGTTTGGTAGCTTTCAATGGACCCGTTTAGCTATGGGGCTCTGCACGGCCCCTGCTACCTTTCAACGGGCCATGCAGCTTGTCCTTAGGGGTCTCACTTGGGAGGAAGTCATAGTTTATTTGGATGGCATCATTGTTTTAGGCACCGACTTCTCAGATGCACTGAAAGCCCTCCGTAAGGTCTTTTGCCGTTTCCTTGAACCCAATTTAAAGTTCAAACCCAGGAAGTGCCAGTTTTTCAAAACTGAAGTGGAGTTCCTGGGCAAATTAGTGAGCGGAAGTGGAATTTCTATTTCCCCAGACAAACTAGAAGCTGTTAAGTCCTGGCCTATACCAACAGACTCAAAACAGCTATTATCTTTCCTTGGATTTATGAATTACCATCGTAATCATATCCCAGACTTTGCAAAGGTCTCATCTGACCTTTATGCACTTGCCCATGCTAAAACCTATTACTGGTCTGACCGCCATCAGGCCTGTTTTGAAAAATTGAAGCAACTTGCTATCTCTGCACAAGTTTTGGCTCACCCCTCACCAGATGGATTATTCATTCTTGACACAGATGCTTCTGGTGATCAAATAAGTGCAGAATTATCCCAACTCCAAAATGGTGTAATAAGGCCCATCTGCTATGCCAGTCACATTCTGATGAAACCTCACAGGAAATACTTCACTACCCGGAAAGAACTTTTGGCAATAGTTAAATTCTGCCGTCAGTTCCGGCACTATTTGCTGGGACGTTTCTTTCTGATCAGGACAGACAACAACTCCCTTGTTTGGTTGATGAGGTTTAAATACATTGAGGGTCAACTAGCTAGGTTCATAGAAGAACTGTCCCAATACAATTTTAAGATCCTTCATAGAAAAGGTACAGACCACATTAACGCCGACCCTTTCTGTCGTATTAGAGACCCCCTTCCAGAATGCGACTGCTATAGAGCTGGCCTTTCAGTGGACAATCTCCCCTGCGGAGGTTGTGACTATTGTCGAAGGGCACATAGGCAGTGGGCCAGGTTTAATGAAGACGTCGATGACGTCGTACCCCTAGCTGTCTGTAGTTTACAACCAGACAACTCAGATCAGCCTCTGTCAGGGACTCAAGGAGTTCTCAATTGGGTAGATGCATTGTCATCTCTCCAACTTAGGGAAGCTCAAGTAAATGATCCCAACATTGGATTGGTTATACATTGGCTTGAACACTGTTATGAGCCAACCACTAGGGAATTACAACTTTCTAGTCCTGAAACCCGTGCATTATGGATGAATAGGGGTCAACTTGTGTTCCAGGACAACGTTATGTACTATTCTTGGACATACCGTGAAGGCCTCTCCAAATGCTTAGTAGTTCCAAAGGAACTCAGAGACAGAGTACTTTATTTCTGTCATGATTCCAAAGACTCTGGACACCTTGGCCAATCAAAAACTTTAGACAGGTTAAAGGAGAAATTCTATTGGTATGGTATGTCTAGGGACAGTAACATATATGTCAAACAGTGTACAACCTGCAATAAGAACAAAAAAGGGAATCGAAGAGCCCGTAGTGCCCTTGAAACTTACCACGCAGGTTACCCAATGGAAAGAGTCCACCTTGATATCTTAGGACATTTTAATCGCAGCAAGTCTGGCTCAGTTTACATCTTGGTCATGGTGGACCAGTTCACAAAATGGGTTGAGCTAGCAGCTTTGCCAGCCCAAAATGCAGAATTAACGGCTCGGGCATTTTTTAACCATTTTATCGTCACATTTGGGTGCCCACTAGAAGTTCACACAGATCAGGGTCGAAATTCGAAAGTGAACTTTTCTAGGCATTTTGTAATCTATTGGAAATCACTAAGACCCGGACTACGCCATATCATCCCTCAGGGAACGGCCAGTGTGAAGTTTTCAATAGAGTCATTCTGCAGATGATTCGGCCATATCTGTCCAGAGGTGTAAGGGATTGGGACGAGCATCTTCCCCTCATATCTATGGCCTTGCATTCAATGAAAAACAAATCAACAGGTTTTTCAGCCAATATGCTAATGCTGGGGAGAGAAACTATTCAACCCATAGATCTTATCCTAGGCCTACCTGTGCCAACTCCCCAGGACCAACCAAACTGGGTTGCTAATCTAACACTAAATCTCTCGAATGTTCATGATCTGGCAAGGGGGAAGATTGGCAAAACTCAGCTTCGCCAGAAGAGAGATTATGACCTAAGAGCACTTCAAAACTCTTATCACCCAGGCGATGTTGTCTATTTAAGGGACTCATCCACAAAGATTGGCATAAGCTCCAAGTTGCGACCACCCTGGACCGGCACTTTTCTTATTGCAGTTGCTCGTCCTCCAGTTTATAAACTTCTGGGCAGAAAGAAAACTCATGTCGTCCATCATGACAGATTGAAACCTTGTAATGATTCTTCCCTTCCCCCATGGTTGCAAAGAAAGAGACATAGTCTTCTCAGTACTTTGCCCATGGGCGAGGAGGAGGATCAAGACAATGAGTCAGATGTTGTTGAAGATTATACATCTGATGTGGGGCTGCTCTTTGATCCAGATGAGACACTGCCATATATGATGGGGGACCCAGAGGAGACCTTGCCATACATGATGGGGTCTGATCTGGATAATGGCTTTCCTATGGAGAGTGACAATGAACCTGACTCTGACTTGGACAGTGTTACAGATCAGTCGTCAGACACTCATTCTGGCGACCCTGAATCAGAGCCCATCTCTCAGACCCTGGAGCGGCCCCAATTACCTCTTCCACGTACTACGCGGACGGGTAGAAAAACCCAACTACCTGCCCGTTACAGAGATTAGCAGTTTATATGTTAATATGACATAAACTTTTGTGTTAGCAATGTATTTGTATGATGGTGCCATCTTGAGTGGGCTATATAGCTTGTTGGTTTGTGGTCCATTCTTGATGTCTGTCGACAAATCTACACTGATGTTTGGGGGCATTAACTGTTGGCAATGCCATCATGGTTGGACTAAATAGCTTGTTGGTTTACTGTTCATTCGTGGTGTCATTGCTAACGGATATTTCAGTCATTACTGTTGATGGTGGCATCCTGGTTGGATTAAATAGCTTGTTGGTTTGCAATTCATCCTTGATGGCTCTATCAATGCACAACATTTACTAAACCACTAACATGTGGAAGGAATCAAGTAGCCTGTTGGTTCGCGATTGTTTCCATATTCATGGTCCGTAAGTTTTAAGTACGTTGATGTCATTTGGGACTGATCAAATAGCTGGATGGTTTGCGATCTTCCTAGGTGCTATCATAGTTACGATATTTTAACTACATTAGGTTGATGGTGTCATCTATGAATGGTCAAGTAGCCTGTTGGTTCTTGTCTTTTCTTGGGGACAGGATCAGCCAAGTAGTGAAACTGTCCCAGGTGGGGAAGTATTTGCATTAGACAGTTGTTTGTGCAGATGCTGTTATATACTGAGACAGTGGCACAATTTTTTGCAGTTTGGTCAAGGTGCTCCTTGTCCATCCTGTAAACTACAATTTGTGCTGGGTGCATTGCACCATCCCCTGAAGGGTCGCACAACTTTGTTTAGGTGGTGGTGCTCTGCCTCCAGTGCTTATTTTTTTATGTCTGCTAAGTGCCTCCATCCTAAGTACTGTAATGATCATTGTAAGAAGTTGAATTGACATTTTTTATTTATACTAGAACATTTCTTTTCTTGTAGGATGCCACCAAAGAAATCCAAATATGCAGAAACTTGCCAAACATGTGGTCAATCCACAAATCACCTCAAGAGGCACACACTGTGGGTCCACTTACCTTGGTATTTGAACCCAGTCACTGTCTGTAATGATTGTCAGACATCTGTGGGTTGTGGGAAAAACCTGGCTAAGTTCCATGGGAGGCACCAGAGGATTCAGTGTGAAACCTTGCTTCAGGCCTGGTTTCTGCTAATGAACGGATTATTTCTGTTCATTTGTCAGGAGCTTGGCCTGGGTTTCTTACTCAACTTCTTGGAATATGTAGCCTCCATGGAACCGCCACCCACATCTCTCGGGTTTTTGGAGGATGAATATTTCTTCCTCCAGGAGTATGATAGAAGAGCCGGCTTGGAACCTTTGACCGCTGATGACTATCTGATTTTTCCTCCTATTAGACTCATAGCTGTGTCCAACTACTTATTATGGCACAGTTATTACAGAAATTGTCTTTAGCTGCTCGGATAGCTCTCAAATCCGTACATCAGTATGTCTTGATTGATGGTTCCATGCCGCCATTGGATCATCCTACTTTAACAGGGGGTATTATTGACTCCCATTTCCACATGGAATTGCTCTCCTATCAGTATCTCACTCCAAAATTAGGTCTGAGACGACTGATGACTTCCCAAGTTAGACTTCTGTTCGTCATAGCCAACTATGTATTTCCAGAGAAGTGGCCTCGAATCAGTGTTCAGATGGGGAAGGATGCAAGGCTGAAATTTACCTTGGGAGTCCACCCTCATATGATCACTGCTGGAAAGGCCAATTCTCTGTTTCAAAAATTGGAAGATAAACTGGAAGAATTTCCAGAGGCTGTTGGAATTGGCGAGGTTGGTCTTGACTTCACCACTTCGTGTCGATGTAAACAGAAGCATAACAGGGCACGTTGTGCTGCATCAAAAGTTGAGGCGCAGCGTCAATTTCTTCGCCCCACCTTCCAATTAGCAAAAAGACTGGACGACGTCATTGTAATACATGTCCGAGATGATGGTTCTGGCATTGCGGCCAAGGAGGTCTTAACTCTTCTCCTTGAATTCGAGCTGTCTGAGGCTCGAATACACCGCCATTGCTTTGTTGGGGGAGAGGAAGAGTACCGACAGTGGAGCACCTCTCTCCCAAACTGTTATTTTAGCATATCATCGGCCTCCTTGAAAGACAGACGAACTGCAGCTTGTTTGTCAGTCATGGTGAAGCCTGATCATTTGATCATTGAAACTGATGCCCCCTATTTGAGTAATGATCCTATATCCGTATATGATATAGCAGAGGGGGTTGCTCGTTATTTTGATGTAACCACCAACGAGCTTATTAGGGTGTGTAACAAAAATGTTGCTAAGTTGTACAGCTTGCCTTGGTAACGCACTCCCTTATTACCGACCAGCAGTCATCCCATTAACCACATCTTGGTCGAGTTTGAATTGCCGCGTTCTAATCATTTTCGTATTATTTTTTCCATACTGTCGCGTTGCATATCAAATTATGTGCTTTTCTTTGGGGTTGATGTAGTGTGTTCATTCTTCACCCTCGGATTGATACAGTTTTGATATTTTACAAAAATTTGTATACTGTTTCCATTGTGTCGCGTTGCAGGTCAGATTCTGTGCTTTTCTTGGGGATTGATGTAGTGTGTTCATTCGTCACCCTGGGATTGGTGCAGTGTCAACCGTGCTCGTTTGTTATTTTCAACACTAAGTATATTCAGCCGGATCCAGTTCTTTGGAAATAGGAATTCCAGTCTGATATCGGTCAGCACTAAATTTGACCTCAAACCTCTCATTTTATTGCTTGATGTGGTCAGACAGGTAGTTCCTCACATAGGCATGGCTTTCATTTAACTAAAAATTTCAGTATCTTTCAAAATTGTATGATTTATTTTGTAGGCTCTCCGGCTCAGGAACATGTAAGTTTCAATACATTCCTGTTGCTGTTTAGTAGAGTAGATCTTTATTCTAATTTCCCAAGAATCACAATCCTAGATGTAGTCTAAGTTTGATCTTATGTAATACTTTTGTTTGCCACCTAGCTGACCACGTACATGTATACTTGTCAAACAATAATTTAAGAATATGGTACTGGAAATACGGTGTACATATATTATACCATGTACATATTTATATAGAAACATATTAACTATTTTTAGAAAACTAGAAATATGGCAGAATGCATATTGAAATACTAATCATACTAATGGAAGTGATTCTTGGGGAGTTTGCACTTGTTTTGCTTAGCATTTTGGCTTTCACATGTTTTTTCTTTGCACTTAGATTTTACACATTGCTTAATTTACTTTGAGTATATATATATATTAGTCATCAGGTCTTTTGGACATATTTTTGGTTTGTGGCACCAGCACACATGCACCTGTTTTGTAAAACTAGCTCACACACAGCCTGGCACATTGCATGTAGTGACTATTAAATCTTGTAACCTGAAATCCCATTATATCTAAGTTATCAAAGGAAAAAAAGTTACTCAGTAATAGCCACAATCACAAAAACCATTATCCACAATTTACAATTTTTGTACGTATTAAGGGTGGCATCTATTTTATTATTTTAACATTATTTATAGGACACAGTAGAATACTGAAATCCTCATACTTTAAGACAGACAGTCTGAAATGTCTAAAATAAGGCATTTCAATTATGCCATCTCATGGCATAATTATGTGGGCCAAAGTAAGGCTAATGAAAATATGGAACTTGCAAGCCTAAATAAGGCATTAAAGAATTTTTCATAACTTTTAGTTCATACCTGCATCAACATGTTTCATCTTTTCAAAATACTTAGTTCTGCAACAGAAGGTCAGATGTTTTTTTCTCCAAATACTCAGATTTTCATCTGCCTTTAATTAAGAAATATTTCTGTAAGTTAAATAACCTTTATAGGGCCATAAAAGAATTTATCTAACTCCCATCTTTAAACAACATTAAGGTTTCACATTTCAAGTTTAATTGTAAAATATAAAATATTACAATACACATATTATGTATGGTGGAACCAGTTCTCATCTATGGTGGAACCAGTTCTCAAAGATGGGGGAGAGTGTTATGACCCTCTAGGAGCCTCTATGCAGTGACGTCACTGGACGAGCCCATTCTGGCCAATCGTCGACCACTTCCGTCCTCTTGACTTTCCCGACTTTGAACAACACGGACGTGTTTCAGGGTCGGGGACTTGGGAGCATAAATTCAGGTAAGTTATCTTTATTATAACACATTCATACAATTTCGTTCCGAAATAGTGACATTATGTACTGACGTGAAACGTTGTCCACATTTAAAAGGAGTATAGACCTATTTTATCGCAGTCTGTTCATGATCATTAAAATCGTCCCTGTTATAGACCTCTTTATGGAACGCTTCCTCATTATCACCAAAATCATCATTTGCCAAAATCATTGGCTTTAATACAGTTAGTTCCTTCCTTGACATATCCACGATTTACTGCCAGATAGCGTACATGATCCCGGACAGTGGCGAGTTTAACTACTGTTACTTCGATTGTCACCAGTATACACATACACGCAGGGAACCAGTACGTGCGGTTCGCTCAAGCGTGACGAAATTTTGATCGTAAACTTATAGGGGCCTCAGGGCGAGTGAGTGGGTCACCAGTATAAAAATAGATTCCTTTGTTATACAGATAGAAGAGGTGATATAAGCAAATTAAACTAAATTAAAATGTCTTATCTCCAACAAAGTATATCTAATCCAAGACAACATCCTCAGCACATAGTCGTGTCGAATTTATCGATTTTACCCTATCCGAACTGTGCAAAAAAGTCCAAATTTAACACTACCACATTCCACGACAACATCAGTAATCACGTGATCAACAAGAAGACAAGATAGTCGAATAAAAAAAATCCGAAATTTGTTTCTTTAGTTATGGCCCTTTTGGGCATTTTAAGATCACAAGCAAAATAAGTCTAATACCATTTGAGCTCTTGTCTTGATATATAACAGGTTGGTGGTGGGGGATGATATTAGGTGACCTGAAAAAGACCAAAATCATTTTCTTATCATCATTTTAGCATTGTATGCAGGGTATCTCAAAAGCTGTTCGAGATTTCATCATTACGAAAACACGCCTATATAATTTTGACCCCCTTGAACCCCACTTTTATATAGAAAAACTGGGGTTTACAGGGGTAAACCTTATTTTTCTTATTTCTGCTCTAAAATATAGATTGTGGGTACTCGTTAGAACAGCCTTGATGAGGCGGTTCTAACGAGTACACACAATATATATTTTGAGCAGAAATAAGAAAAATATCACAAGTTTTCATCTTAAAAAGTTTCGTTTTTCCGGCGGTAAAGTTTACATTGTATTTGTATAGACGTGTTTTCGCAATGTTACCTTGAAACTTGACAGACTGATTAGGAATGGTGAGTGGATGACCTGATTTGATTACTTTTGAAGTCATGGTATTTTAAAAATTTCGACATTTTAACCTTGTAAGCAAGATATCCTTGAAACTTTATAGGTCATTACGGAAACCCGCCTATACAACTACATTGTAACCTTTATCGATGAAAAAAAATAAAATTTTTAAAATGAAAAATTGTTATATTTTTTCTTATTTCTGCTCGAAATATAGATTTTAGGTACACGTTAGAATCGCTTCCTCGAGGCGGTTCTAACGAGTATCCACAATCTATATTTTAGAGCATAAATAAGAAAAACCCTGTAAACCCTTTTTATGCCCCCGGAATCTAAGAGATTCGGGGGCATATAGTTTTTGGTCTGTCCGTCTGTTTGTCCGTTTGTCCGTCTGCAAAAACTTTAACATTGGGCATAACTTTTGAATGGTAATAGATAGAGCTTTCATATTTCACATGTGTATACCTTATCACAAGACCTTTCCAGTGGTACCATAATTTTTTATCTTGTGACCTTGAACTTGACCTTTGACCTATTTTTTTCAAAATTTTTAAAAACATTAACATTGGCGCTGTCCGGGGGCATCAGTGTTTCACAAACACATATTGTTACTGTTTAAAAGTGTGGTTCAAGGGTGTCAGATTTAGGCGTGTTTTCGTAATGTGATACAGAATGATGAGTAAATTGCCTAGTTAATTAAAAAAACTGATTTTTTTCTTGAGTTATGGCCCTTTGAATAACTTGGCATTTTAATCTTGTTAGCAAGATATCGCAAAAAATTGACAGGCTTATAAAACTTATTTATAGGGCATGATGAGTAGATAACCTGGTCAACATTTGAAAAATTCTGAATTCTTTTCTACAGTTATGGCCCTTTGAAAATTTTGGCTTTTAGAAGAGGAGGTAAAGTAATATTTCTAGTTTTCTATATTTTAAGAGAGTCTATTGCCAGACGTCTGTCAATAGCAGAAAGTCGGTAAATGTGCTATTGCCAGACGTCTGTCAATAGCAGAAAATCGGTAGATGTGTTATTGCCAGACGTCTGGCAGTAGCAGAAAGTCGGGTAAAATGCTATTGCCAGACGTTTGTCAATTACAAATTTTCGGGAAAAGTGCTATTGCCAGATGCTACCTGATTTATATATGATGCGTTTGGTAAGTTATAGCAATGCCTGAACAATTCACGATTTTACATTTATGCAAATAATATATCCGTGAAAATGAAAGCCTTCACATATGAAAAGAACCGGCAGTGTATTATTACAGAGGCATACCAGAAAATAAGATTGATGGCCTCGGTAGCTCAGTCGTCAGCTCAGTCTGATGCGCGGAGCTCACAGGTTCGATACCAGGCGGGGTCGACAACATTCTTTCGTGAAGGTTGGTTATGATTTGTTTGTTTGTTTGATTTGAGGTTAAACGTCCCCGTCAACACTGTAAAGGCCATTTTGGAGACGTTGCTTCCAATTTTGTGGGACTTTAACCCGACATTGAGATGAAATGACATCCCAAGCCCTGTCGCCCAATGAAACCAATAGGGTTTATACGCATGGACAGTCCGCCTCGCACGGCGGTTCCTGGACAAGGTTAGATCCACTAAGCGGTTTCCCAGTACTAGTGTGCGGGCCGGGCTTCTCCAGACTTTCGGATGAGTCTTCAAACCGATGGCCCGTCTCCGAATGACCTTAGCTGTTGGTGAGACGTAAAACTCTAACTCTCACCCTGCTCTACCGACGAATATTTTTACCCACACCAATATAGTTCCATCTAACCAAAATTGTAAGTAAAAGCAGAAAAAAACGTTTTTCACAATCTAAATTCTAGATCACTTCAAAATAGAATTTTGAGTCGTAGGGAAAAATGACATAAAAAGAGTAATATGATATAAGAAAAACATGTTAAACAGAATCTAATATCTTCGATTTTTGTCAGAAAAGAAAGAACAAAGTTACTCGAACAACAACAACAATTTCTACTATGAAAGACGGAACGTAAAGCAGCGACATTTACATATTCTTTGGTCATATTCATACATTTCCGCACAGATCACTACATAAAACTCAGGCGTCTGTCAATAGCATTTTTTGCTATGGCCAGACGTCTGCCAATAGCATTTTTAACGAGTATCTGCTATTGACAGACGTCTGGCAATAGCATTTTTACCGACTTTTTGCTATTGACAGACGTCTGGCAATCGACACTCCGTAATAGAATACATTGTACAAAGAACTATATTCCACAATACCAAAAGCATGATATAAGATTTTGTTGGTTTGTTTGATTTGAGGTTTAACGTCCCCGTCAACACTGTATAGGTCATTTGGAGACGCTGCTTCCAATTTTATGGGACTTTTACCCGACATTGAGATGAAATGACATCTCAAGCCCTGTCGCCCAATGAAACGAGGGTTTATAAGCATGGACGGACCGACTCGCACCGCTTGGCCGTGACAGACTTAGATCCTCTAAGTGGTTTACCAGTACTCGTGTGCGGTTCGATTTCACCTCTGCGTGGGAGCATCATGCAGCCCATCTATTTCTTCAAGCCCCGATGGGCGGGGACCGCCATGATATGAAGATGGCTAATAATTTGTAGGATGCCTTGGATTAAAATCGTCATCACGAAGTGCTCAAGATGAGTTATTGTGATCACCCTTTGTCCGTTGTACGTGTGTCGTTAATATTTACCGTCTAGTCACAATTTCGCTTTTATCTTCATAAAACTTTATCAGAATGGTTTTCTTCATATGGGTCATATCGGGCGAAAATAAGATCACTAGGTCAAATTGCTTAAGAAAAATTTGTTCACCCACTCTAGGCCACAGTTGTGGTTCAGTCTTCACTCTTCACGAACTTTTACCAGAATGTATTTCTTGCTAATATCTCGGTCTCGGTCACATTTGTTTATAGGTGATTTTGGGCCTAAAGCTAGGCCACTAGGTCAAATTTCTGTAAAACAGTCGTGGAGGCAATGATCAGGAATCGATACAATTAACCCAAGGCTCCCATCAGAGACACCAAAGGGAAAGAAACACAAATATGAAATAACTAGACCATAATGGAAACATCAATAGCAGAAAGCCAAAAAGGACAGTTACTTTCCAACAAAATGGCCAATTGGCTATCCAAAACAAAATAATATAAGCTATACAGACAATCAAAGACAAACGATAACAAAAATGAACCGCGACAGAAAAACCGCCTTGGAACGATCACTGAAACAAATTCCACTGAGGGTGGGGTGGCTTAAATCGATTTTACGCGGTCGCAAAACCTTGTTAACCTTATGGAGGCTTCAGATTTGCCTTAATTTTTGTGAAACGTTAATAGAATGATTTCGGTCAAGTTGGAATATAAGTCATGTCGGGTCAAAAACTAAGTGTTTAGGTCAGATTGCTTTAGAACCTTATTCACATCTGGAGGCCACAGTTTTGCTTCAGTCTTCATTACACTTAGCCAGAATGTTTGGTGTCTTGAAGATTTCTCGGTCAAGTTTGAATATGGGCAATATGGGGTAAAACCAACAGCTCACTAGGTTAAATTGCTTTAAATATGTTCTAGAAAGGGTTATCCTTTGGAAGCAAGGAATACACCATAGAATTGGAAAATATGGAGTGTACATATTCTCTGGACCAGACTAGCTAGTTTCGGCCATTTAGGCCTCATCAGTGACCCTCAAATATTTCCAAAATTCCACAATGGAATCAATGATTCCAAAGGACAAGAAAATATAAACTACACTATGGCGCAGGGCAGAGAGACTTTTTAAACCCTGTTTTCCCTCTAGAAGGCCACCGTTTTGCTTCAATCTTCATTCAACAATACCTGAATATTTGTCTTTATGCTATTTTGGTCAAGTTTGAATAAGACAGCTTAAAAACTATTTCAATAGGTCAAACTGCTTTGAAATCTTGTTCGCCCACTGGAAGCCACGGTTTTGGTTCAATATTTATGAAGCTGTTTTACATTGTTTGTCTTGGTACTAATTTCGTGAAGTTTGAATAAGGGTCATGTCGAATTGAAAACAAGGTCGAATTGCTTTAAAACCTTATTTACCCACCAGAGGACACGGTTTGTTTTGCTTCAAACTTCATGAAACCACACCACAATGTTTGTATTGACGACATCTTTGTCAAGTGTGAATGGGGATATACACTATAGGTCAATAGGTCAAATTCCTTTATAACCTTGTTCAGCCTCTGTATGTTTATTATGTTCAAAATATAAGGATTGTTGCCAAGTTTTGCTTCTAAAGGCAACTTAAATAAATAGCTTAGTATCGTATGCGAAGTGCAAATCCGTTAGAAGATATTAACATATGGATGTCAAGCTGTAGTGTCTGTTTGTTTGATTTGAGGTTTAACATCCCCGTCAACACTATTTAGGTCATTTTGGAGACGTTGCTTCCAATTTTGTGGGAATTTTACCCGACATTGAGATGAAATGACATTTCAATCCCTGCCGCCCAATGAAACCAAGAGGGTTTATAAGCATGAACGGTCCGACTCGCAGCAATTTTCCTGGGCAGGCTTAAGCGGATTACCAGTATACTCGTGTGCGGTCGGTATCAGCTCTGCGTGGAAGCATCGTGCAGCCCAATCTATTTCTTCAAGCCCCGATGGGCGGGGCGGCTGCTGTAGTGTCTGAGAATTTCAACTGCCTGTTTATGAAACTTGTTTCGGAAATTCCCTTTTTCATTGAAATACAGATGGTTTAGTCAAAATTGTTAACCCATTATATACCAGTGGACTCTTCCATCGCTGTATGTTGGACAAGTCCATTTGTCATAGAAGGGGTGTCAGGCCTATTTTTTTTTTTCGTTTTTATCCTATTTTTGGCGGAAAATTCTGCCAGCAAATAGTGCAGGCCCTGATCAGACGCCGCGTTCTGCGGCGTTTGATCTGGGCCTGCACTGTTTGCCAAGGTACCCCTTTAGGGGTTTCCCGCATACAATGGGTAAACAGAACTGCAAACAGTGTAGACCTCATCACGTGAACAAAATAGAAGTGAATGCAATGACAAGATCGTGAAATGAACACCCCTAAAACCCACTTTATATCGAGAAAACTGTGGTTTACGGGGGTATACATTATTTTGTTTGAACAGGAATAAGCAAAATATCTCCAATTTACATCAGTAAAAAAATTCCGTTTTTTTTTTAGATACGAAACAATGCAATATGCCTCACGGATGTGTTTTCATAATGTTAATAATATCTGGATCCGCTATATTTCCATCTGTCTATGTATGGGTACACATACTTGAAAGGGTTAAACATATGTCGTCCCAATCATGTGTAAAACCCAGCAGGCACACGTCGCTAGGGCAACGTCAAATCAACGTCGGTACAACGTCATGATCGGCCCCCGCCCATAGGGGCTTGAAGAAAAATATGGGTTGCATGATGCTTCCACGCAGAGCTGAATCCGGCCCGCACACTAGTACTGGTAAACCGCTTAGAGGATCTAAGCCTGTCCAGGGACGGCGGTGCGAGGCGGACCGTCCATGCTAATAACCCCTATTGGTTTCATTGGGCGACAGGGCTTGAGATGTCATTTCATCTCAATGTCGGGTAAAAGTCCCACAAAATTGGAAGCAACGTCTCCAAAATGACCTTTACAGTGTTGACGGGGACGTTAAACCTCAAATCAAACAAAACAACGTCATGAAGTTTAACAGACGTTGATGTGACATTGCATAAACGTCATGACGTTGTACCGACGTCGATGTGACGTCACAATTACGCCATGTGCCTGCTGGGAAGGTGTGATGAAAATATACTCCATACGCCTTTTAGTGTACACCCAGATGTAATAATATTTTGGCAGTCAGATTGAAAACTCTAGAATTTTTCAAGAAAGAATATTACTGTTACATTTGCGGATATGCCAGTTATGATTAATGAATAAGACATAAAGAAGCCAGCAAGAAGTAAATAACTCCATCGCAAAATGCCATGAAAAAATGCTATACAGTATCCGTAAAGAAGAATGCGTTCCAAGAGGCTAATACAAACATATTAAATGGTTTCAACAACAGCAAATGATGGGTTCTACCTGTTTGTCTGAAGGTGCGATAATTTAAACGTTCTTCTTTGACTTTTAAAGATAATCAGGAAAAATACAATCAAAGATTCCAACCTAATTATTGCACCAAATAACATAAGGTGAATAGATACATCTTCAGGGGAGATAAACAGAACCAAACATCTTAAAAAGCATTTTATTCACGGTTGTTTACAAAAATATCAATATTCCGCCATTAGTATACGCGACGTCGTTAAGGACGTCATACATGTAACGTTACGGGGCGTACCTAACTAATTTGCATATTTAATCCACTAGTGGATTATCGAAAATATTACATGGCGTTATTACACTCTCCGACGCGACATCGTATGATAAAATTATATCTTTCTTTGATTTTAAGTTTAGAAACAACCTTCTCCGAGTGTCATTCAGTAGTTTACGTGGAAAGCTTAATGACGTCATTTGAAAAATGGAGACAAAGAGATGAAACAATGATGAGGACTCGACAGCATGAAAAATAACTGAATGCTGGAGAAAAAGAAAACCAACAGTTAGGCTCCGGTGGGCCCTACCAGAGACAGAGCACCCGCCAAGATTACTTAACATCACGAAAACACGCCTATATAATTTTGACCTTCTTGAACCCCACTTTTATCAAGTTAAACTGTGGTTTACAGGAGTAAAACTTGTTTTTCTTATCTTTATATTTTGAGCAGAAATAAGAAAAATATCACAGTTTTTTGTCTTAAAGTTTTCGGCGGTTTTTCAGGTTTTTTGTTGTTGTTGTTGTTGTTGTTGTTGTTGTTTTGTTGTTGTTGCTTTTTTTTTCTTTCTTTTTCAACGGTAAAGTTTGCAATGTATGCATTACGCAAACACGCCTATACCAATAAATTGTAACCTTTATAGCCGAAAAAAATGAACATTTTAAGATGAAAAATTGTGATATTTTTCTTGTTTCTGCTCAAAATATAGATTGTGGGTACACGTTTGAACCGCCTCATCGAGGCGGTCTCATCGAGGCGGTTCTTACGAGTACTCACACTCTATATTTTAGAGCAGAAATAAGAAAAATAAGATTTACCCTTGTAAACCACAGTTTCACTACATAAAAACGGGGTTCGAGGGGGTCAAAACTATATAGGCGTGTTTTCGTGATGGTATATAGGCTTGTTTTCGTAATGAAAATTCTTCAGGCCATAGCTATCTTAGAGTCTGAGGTCTGACCCGCCGGCGTCATATTAAAGAGGAGAGCAACGTTATCAACTTCGTTTGGGTTAACTACCATGCATGCAGTCTGTTGTATAACATCTGCAGTCTATCTTTTTAGATCCCCTATCAAGAAAGGAAAATTTACTCTCTCTCTCTCTCTCTCTCTCTCTCTCTCTCTCTCTCTCTCTCTCTCTCTCTCTCTCTCTCTCTCTCTCTCTCTCCGCTGTTTACTCTCATCATCCCAAAAGAAGATAAGATTTCTTATAATATTTTGAGGCCCTTTCAAAATCTGCTTTTTTTTCGGGTGGGGGGGGGGTTGTTGTTTTTATTGTTGTTGTTGTTAAATATGGGTTGTGTGCAACACAAAACTCGTAGCTAAACACCGCCAAGCTCTATGAAATGTGATGAAGATTAAAGCTAAACACCGCCAAGCTCTACGAAATGTGATCAAGATTAGAACTTTTCTCTTTGAATATCACTAAGTTGTTCTTTGGTGTCTGGAAATTGGTATTTCTGGACAAATCTTCGAATTTGGTTCAAAAAGAAAACAAGTATATATTTCTCAGACATGCATATACGCTTCCAGTCAAACATCCTAGAAATCAGCTTAATAAAGTTTCGGTGATCATATACGTTACAGAACAGATAAAATCATAGCTAAAGAACTAAATTGAAAACTAAGCTATACTTTTCTTGCTGTCAGCCTATGGGCATACATAATAATGGATGGAAGCGAGTTCTGAAACAAAAATATTTTGTTTATATACACGGTCGCAAATATTTATTTAAAGCGGAACGGGCATACGCATATTAACACTTTGTTGCCATCCTTATTAATTTTGCTGTAATTTACGAGCCCTGTAACTATTCTTCGTTTCGATGTTAAACACAGGCTTAATTTGTTATAGCCTAGAACAACATAAACCCTCCGATCTGTGCTTTGTTAGCTCACCTGGGCCCACAGGCCAAGTAGAGTTTATGCCGTTGCATGATATCTTTCGAAAGTATCTGTCCGGCCATACATATAAAGTCTCAACTTGGCATGGGGCGATATTGTCCTGCCCTTCCAAACTTGTTTCAGCTTGGAAAGCGCAGCTTCTGTTTGTGCAATTCGAGCAATTACCTTAGGATTAGAAAACCTGATCTGTAATAATAGATCATATGTACCTGAAGGCTATTACTGTTTGAACCCAAAGGCAATTGATACCTATATCATAAGCTTGGTCTTCTCAAAACTTAGTTCAATCCCAAATCTACTGCATGGTTTGCTGAGGCAGTGTACTATGTCCTTAAGTTCCTACAAAACTCCTGCCAATCATTGTCATCCGCAAAGCGCAGATTTGAGATGTTTCTTCCTCCAGTGCTGAAAGTTTCCTCGTGTTCATCCAATGTTTTGTTTGTTGCATTTGAAATTTAACGTCCCCGATAACATTGTAAAGGTCATTTGGGAGACGCAGCTTCCAATTTTGTGGGACTTTTACACGACGTTGAGATGTAATGACATCTCAAACCCTGTCTCCCAATGAAACCAATAGGGTTTACAAGCATGGACGGTCCGACACGCACCACATTGCCTGGGCAGGCTTAGATCCTCTAATCGGTCCACCAGTACTCGTGTGCGGGTCGGATTTAGCTCTGCGTGGAAACACGATGCATCCCATGTATTTCTTCAAGCCCCTATGGGCGGGTGCCGATTCATCCAATGCCTCATACATGTTTCGTTCCAGGAACATATTGAAGAGAGTTGGTGACAGATGAGGTGACAGGAGGCATCCTTGCCTGACTCCTACTAAGATTCTGAACCAGTCGCCTTATTTCTCATTGGTGAGTACAGCACGTCAAGCTATTCTACATGTGTGGCATAGAGTAGATTCTCACTGATTTTGTTCTTCCTCAACGCTGCATATCATACTTTGTCGGACTCTTTATTGAAGTCGATGAAAAATTGATGGAGATCTCGTCGTTGTTGTTGTTGTAGGTAATCTCGCAGAGAAATCTGGGGTTAAATATCTTTCTGTTGTACTGCGTCTAGCTCTACATCCAGCTTAATCTTCAGCAATGACCTCTTCTGCTTGTTGTTTCAACCTATTCAAGATGACTTGGAGCATGACTTTGGTAGGTAGACAGATGAAGCTAATTCTCCGGTAGTTCTAGTCAAACTCCTTTTTTATTAAGAAGTGTGATGACCAGCGATTGTCTCCATGGAGTGTGCCAGACCCATGTTGTCCATATCTTATAAAGTCAGAAAATCTATTGCATGGTACAGTATGGTCCATAAGTACCGTTCCAGTCTGCCTGGGCATCATTTCCAACCTTTGCAATCCAGTCATCCTGCATATTAAACACATCCTTCTTGGGGTCTGGTCGATGAGGTCCTGAAACTGCTGATAGAACTCATCCACTGCTTCATCACTGTGCCCAGTTGTTGCCCCCAACAGAGACACCAAAGGGAAAGAAACACAAACTAGACCCTAATGGAAACACCAATAGCGGAAAGCCAAAAGGACAGTTACTTTCCAACAAAATGGCCAATTGGCTATCCAAAAAGCGATACACACACTCAAAGACAAACCGCAATAAAACTAAAAATAATCCGCGACAGAAAAAAACGCCTAGGAACGGCCAGTGAGACGAACCCCACCGGGGTGGGTGGGGGGGGGCTTAAATCGACCCCACGCGACCGCAACCATCGCCCCCACCCCTTCCGCGACACAGAAAAACAACCCGTTCTGTCCACACAGAGGCCCACACCCACCAGCGCAACATCCCAGAGATCACGAGAATCAAACAACCACAGAGAAGAAACAACGGCGAGGACTCGACAGCAAGAAACCACTGAAATGCTGGAGCAAAAGGAAACCGACAGTTAGACTCCCCACGATTTTTAAGGCTTTATACTTCCGTTCTGTTGGCCCCCGCCCATCGGGGCTTGAAGAAATAAAAGGGCTGCATGATGCTTCCACGCAGAGCTGAAACCGACCCGCACACGAGTACTGGTAAACCGCTTAGAGGACCTAAGCCTGCCCAGGCAAAAGCGGTGCGAGTCGGCCCGTCCATGCTTATAAACCCTATTGATTTCATGTCATTTCATCTCAATTCCGGGTAAAAGTCCCACAAAATTGGAAGCAACGTCTCTAAAATGACCTTTACAGTGTTGATGGGGACGTTAAACATTAAATCAAACAAACAATGAGATTTGGCCAAACTTAATACATGTACAATTTATCATTGCAACATACATGAAAAGATTATATTTTGATGACCTTGACCTTATTTTCAAGGGCACTTACCATCCCCCACCACCCCACCCCCGAAACTGTCAAGTTTGACTTGTCCGCACCCAATCTCATGACGAATTGATGGAATTCGGTCAAACTTGGTACATTATGTAATTCAAATTCTACAAAAGATTTGATCAGATTTTGGTGACATTGACCTTATTTTCAAGGTCACAGTCTCCCGTAACATGTCCATTAGGGGCAAAAATGGCATTAAGATACACAATTTGAAGAATTCAAATGCGAATTCACATACATGTATATAGCTCATCTAAATGTGCCTGGAGTGAGTTGGTCTATTTTAATGCAACTCCATTATTTTAGCTCACCAGAGCCGAAGGCTCCAGGGGAGCTTATAGGATAGGCAGTTGTCCGTCGTCGTCTGTGTCGTCTGCATCGTCTGCGTCGTAGTGTGACGTCAACACTTTTAAACATCTCCTCTGAAGCCACTGGGTCAATTGGACCCAAATTTTATCTGTTGCATCCATGGGCTGGGAGATTGAAAGTTTGTGTTTTTATGAAAATCGGCTCATTAGTTTGGTTGCTATGGCAACTTAGTTTCCATAGACTTATAATGGGGAAAATTGAAAAATGGCATTTACTGCCAAGTCATTGCAGATATTGGTACAAAACTTTTATAGAAATGTTTCTTGAGTAAACTTCTCTCAGCCATATGCTTTTATGCCAATCTGAGGGTCCCCCAGGTTGTGCCGGGGCCATGCCCCACCCCTCCACTTCATAAAAGGCCATATATCACAGAAACCATTCAGACCCCGACCACTAAACCATATATATTCTTGTTCCTATTGATAAGACGCATTCAGTGACACCAATCTTGGGGTCCTCAGGGATGCGCCGAGGCCATGCCCCGCCCCCTCCACTTAATAAAAGGCCCAATATCTTGGAAACCATTCAGATCCCCACCCCAAAACCATATATATTCTTGTTCCTTATGATAAGACCCATTCAATGACATCAACCTGGGAGTCCCCGGGATGCGTTGGGGCCATGTCCCACCCCCTCAATTTCACAAAAGGCCCAATATCCCGGAAACCTTACAGATCCCCGCCCCTAAACCATATATATTCTTGATCCTTATGATAACTCACATTCATTGACACCAACCTGGGGGTCCTCAGGGATGCGCCGGGGCCTTGCCCCACCCCTTCACTTCACAAAAGGCCATATATCTCAGAAACTGTTCAGATCCTCAACCTTAAACCATATATATTATTGTTCATTATGATAAGACGCATTCAGTAACACCAACCTGGGGTCCCCAGGGATGTGCTGGGGCCATGCCCCACCCCCTCCATTTCATAGTCTCACAATATCTTGGAAACCCTACGGATGGCTGTCCCTGTACCATATATATTCTTGTTCTTTATTATAATACACATTCATTGACACCAACCTGGGTGTCTCCCGGGGCCTTGCCCCAACCCTCCACTTCACAAAAGGCCTTATATCTCAGAAACTGTTCTAAACAATATAAATTCATCTTCCTTATGATAAGACACATTCAGTGACACCAGCTTGGGACTTCCCGGGGCATGCCCAGGCCATGCCCCATCACTTTACTTCATTAAAAGCCATATATCTCAGAAATAGTTCAGATCCCCACCCCTAAACCATATACTTTTCCTTATGATAAGACTCGTTCAATCACACCAACCTGGGGGTCTCTTTGTGCTGATGCAATGTGCCCAGCCCTTCCACTTCATAAAAGGCTTTATATTTCAGAAACCATTAGAATCCCCACCCCATAATCATATATGTTTTTGTTCCTTATTATTAGCACACCTACTGTAGGGGGTCCGCATTCCTATCCTTTCCACTTCATAAAAGGGCCTCAAATCTCAGAAACCGTTCAGATTCCCACCCCTAAACCATATATATACTTGGTCCTTATGATAAGACACATTTAGGGACAACAATCTTGGGCTTTCCTGTGATCAACAGGGCAGGCCCAAACCCCTCCACCACTTAAGAGGCTTACAGATCCCCACTGCTAAACCATATATATTCTTGTTCCTTATGATAAGACGCACTTAGTGATACCAGCCAGGGCTCCATTGGGTCCATGCCCCACCCACTCTACTTTATAAAAGGCCTAATGTTTCAGATACTGAGTCCACATAGGTGCTCATTTGGACATGGGGGTTCATTTCGTAGATTAAAATGATATCATGTTAAAATACATGGCTGCCATTGGGCAGTGCCCACCTGAGCTCTGGTGAGCATAGTGGCCCATGGGCCTCTTGTTTTATTTTATTTATTTTTTATTTATTTTCATTTTTTCTTTGCGATCTCTATATAAAATTATGTGGCATGGTTACACCTTCCTGGAGAGGAAAATGATCAAAACACCTCAAAAATATCTATATGGATAGACGAATTTGTTTCTTTAAGAGTAGACCCTTTCTATACATGTAGCTGTCTAATGTACAGGATACCCAACGGGATATAATTCCATTTCGCCATCATGATGTACATTTCGAGCTATTTGACTGGTTGAAATAAGTTTCATACTTCGATAAATTCCAAGAGCAAGAATCTCAGAACTCTTTCACACAACGGCAGGTAGTATTATAACGTGATGTCAAAGAGCACGTTTAGAACCCGCGTGTTACCGTAATTGTATGTGAAACGCGGTCAACAGCGTTCGAAAGATAGAAAACTATTGAAACCACCAACGTTAGAAGACAAACAAGAGGGCCAAGATGATCCTGGAGCGCTCACATGATTTCAAGATGCCACATATCTTCGGAAAGTCATGTGAGTAACTGGCAGCCACTTTTTCATTGTAAGTCATTTAGCAAGATACTCGCAGTGCCACTATGGAGAAAGGAGACATTAAACACCAGAACCACAACATAGTCTTCATACGGACTGAACAAATTATGTGTCTAAATCGCAACGGAACTAAGGGCGAGCTTGCGGCCACGTAAAATGAATTGAAGCCCGCCAATGGAAGTCGTCTCACTGACCGTTCCAATGCGGTTCCTCTGTCGCGGTTTTCTGGTTCGATACATGCCGAAGTCGGCAACATTCTTTCGTGGAGATTGATCTTGAAATCTTTTCTACGGTCATTCTCTCCCATCCGCTGATTCAAGAAGGGCAGTTGTCAGTTTCTGGCGAAAGAATGTGCACTGTTCTGGTTAACCGCTCACGTATAAGCCTGCCGGATAGGTAAACTGACCGGACCGGCTCACAAATGACCTAAACTTGTGTTGACTGGGCCGTTAAACTCCAATACATACAAATTGTCGCGGTTTATTTTTTGTTATGGTTTGTCTTTGAGTGTGTGTATCGCCAATAAAAAGTTGTTTCAGAATTGTTTTATTTCTTATCGTAACTGGAAACCATATTACGGTCGATAACAGTCAATTACTCTAGCCCTTTTTTTAAGCTGTTACTTACCTAGTTTTTCATTATTACCTCTCTTTGAAGAAAATAATTCCATTTGTGCACTTTATGACTCAGTGACATTATTCCAATAAACAAGACTTACTTGATCATTGCCTTCACAACAGTCTTACTTAATTTCTTATATTTTCTTAATTTATAATACACATTTTCGACCAATCGCAAATTACAATTTATTCATTCGAGACTAATATCAATAAGGAGGTCATTGGCCAGCTCATACAGCCACGCCGAAAAATATCAGGGACTGTGTTGAGTGTTTCTTTCTTTCTTTCTTTCTTTTTACTAATACTGCGTCGGTACCGCAGGTGTACATTACATACACTCCTCTATTCTTCTAATATCGCGTCTTCTTCAGTGACTCAGGTGAGCGAAATGTGGCCTATTGAGCCTCCTAGTCTATTTAAACAGCAGATGCAAAACACTATTAACAGTATGCATTTTTCCTGATACCGGCAACCATACGACCAAACTCTTAAGAAGTATTTCAGAAATAAATGATAGAGCATGGGCCGTTACAAAGTATACTGGCCAATTACTTTCTCTCTATGCATTGTGCTTGCCAAGAATAACGCTTATAGTGCTAATAGTGATGATGCCATGTCTCCAACGGAAATTACTTACAAAACGTCGCGGGCGATTAATGCGGCACCATCTGAAATAAAAACGCAAAAATATCCGGCACAGCGGGCGACTGACGAGAATTTTATTAGATCGGCGATTCAAATAAATGCAAGGTCTCGACGAGAAATCAGAACTTTAGTCGATTTGCAAAAAGAAAATGCTAGAAAAATAGAAAAGTTGACCTCCGGAGTTGAAAGTCTTCTTGAAACTGCAACTTTTAATAGAAACATGAGTTCATTCCTTGACAATCTGACAAACAACGTGGAGTTTCTTTTAAACAGAACAGCTACAAAAGACGACATGGCACCACCGTTTATTTCAATATTCGTTATGCTTGCAGACGTTGTTCTCTCCACTTCCCCGAGAATCGGGAAAAATCAAACTGATTTTATGAATACATTGGAGTACTTCAGATCAAATATAGAAAATGTAAAGGATTATCAGTTCATGGTTAGTAAACTGCAGTCAGTTGTAAAATGGTACATCAACTATACATCATGCGTAGAAATTCTAAATGCTGGCTTCAGAAAAAGTGGAGTTTATACAATAAGAATTCCAAATACAGACAGGATTATAAACGTTTACTGCGATCAGGAAACCGATAACGGGGGTTGGCTGGTGTTTCAACGACGACAGGGCGGTTCGGAAGACTTCTACAGATCCTGGGAGGACTATAAGCAAGGTTTTGGTAACATCGAGGCAGAGTTTTGGTTGGGTAACGATAACCTTCACGAGCTAACAAAGACCGCTCAGGAACTGCGTGTTGATTTAATGGACTTTAAAGGCAACACGGCTTATGCCAAATATTCTTCATTTAGTGTTGGCTCTCCGGCTGAGAAGTTTACCTTAAGTGTTAGTGGTTACAGTGGGACGGCAGGTGACTCATTAGAATACCACAATGGAAACAAATTTTCTACCAAGGATAATGATAATGATATTACTGGGAGTCAAAATTGTGCAGTAGATTGTAACGGGGCTTGGTGGTATAAAAGTTGTTATATGTCTAATTTAAATGGGAAATACTACAGTACTGCAATTGCCAACAGCAACAGTATATGCTGGTCTCACTGGAATAGCAATTATCTGTCACTGAAAGGGACGGAAATGAAACTAAGACCAGTCATTTGATTTCCGCATGCATTTCGCACATATATATATACATGTTTATTTACGTGCAGCAAAGAATGTTCCACATTTTCTGTTCAAACACTTCAACTTTCCTTGCATGTAAAACATAAGAGCCCCGCCAAGCGAATTTGTGTCTTCGAGCATTCCGTCATGACACATTTTAACTGCGCATGCCCAGCCATTCAGAGGGGCCTGGGATATGGCTTTCTGTCTGAAGGTTCCTCTTGAGTAACTGCTTGTATGAGCGAGTAGCGAAGGTTCTGGCGAGACTGCGCGGATGCGCAGGCTCGCCTGAACCTTTGCTGCTCGCATAGGCGATAAGTACCAAAATCGCTTGACGGGGCCCATATGACCTACGTCCCAGGGGGTGCACTCTGAAAATTGCCTACTTCATAGGCTGGAACTATATTTCGGGGTTCAAAATTTTAACTTTTAGTGTTGGTGGGGGTAGCAAAAAAGCGAGTATTGTATCAGTCTGGCCATTTAGAAGATATTTTGAGAGTCACTTCTAAACATTAATATTTTTTGGGACTATCAAATATTATCTTTGTTGTTGTTTTTTTTTTTTTTTTTTTGTTGTTGTTGTTTTTGTTTTTTTTTTGTTTGTTTGTTTTTTGTGTGTGTGTGTGTGTGTGTGTGTGTGTGTGTGTGTGTGTGTGTGTGTGTGTGTGTGTGTGTGTGTGTGTGTGTTATTTCGTTTAAATGTTTAATGCGCATTGTTGACACATTACATGTATAATTATCACTCATATGAGAAGCTGTTTTAATTATGTTTTTATTATTCTTGCTGCACAACAATTCAGTGACTTTGTAGTAATTATTATAGAGCTTTATTACATTTTCAGTAGTGATTTACTGAGATTTCTCAGTGAATTATAAATCTATAATTCACAGTGTGAATCATTTCATTTCGAACGTTTTGACGTCATAATTGCTAAGCGACATTGCTGACGTCATTTGTAACAACAATAACAATAGCTGACGTTTGGCGGAAAATCTGATAAAATCATAGAAATCAATTTTCGCGTCCATTTGACGTTTTTTTTTAGGAAAGACCTGCAACACGAAGATAAAGTATGATTTTCTTGACAATACAGTTCCACTTTCATGACATTGTTGTATCTGTATTTCAAGCACAGGATATTTTTTGCATTGAAGTGAAAACATGATAGTGACTGATTTTAAAACTAAACCACGCCCCCTGAAATCCATGCCCTGACTGAAACTATTTAGGACGGAAATCGGAACGGTTGAATTTGAAAATCCAAAGGTAAAATGCGAATCGAAATGTAATAAATAGTTTATTTTGTTGTTTTGATTGATTACGGAGAAATAATTCACTCGTGTTCTAAGGCTTTCATGTAAAAAACTCGTTCGTATTGCTCACTCGTTTTTTACTCGGAAGCCTTAGAACAATTGTGAATTATTTCACCGTAATCGATCAAAACAACCAAATAAACTCTATATACTGATAGAAACTGTTAAAAGCTCTTTTGTTACAAAATACATTCATTATAGGCAGAAATTAGTTAAACACATTTTGGTTTCTACAAAAGGCAAGCCAGTGTAATTCGGGAATATTTTTGAGGGTATGCTAAAATTTCCAGATAATTTTTGGGGTGTGATGAAATACTGGAAAGTTTTGGGGTGTACACGGTCAATCTTGGTATTTTTTGGGGTCAAGCACTAGATGCTGGGCCCCAGCCTATGTAGCAAAATTCAGAGTAGGCCTACCCCGCTGGAACCTATGTTATCAGAAAAACCTGTTTGTGTCATAAGCGAACCGCACTGTCTGTTCTGTTCTGCACCTTAGTATTTGCTGTTTAAGATTATCTTATATTGGCGTGAGGGGTGGATTGAAAAATCCGTCCCAAGGGTCACTGTCCGGCATCACGAGGCTTGCCGAGTGATGACGGACAGTGATCCCGAGGGACGGATTTTTCTATCAACCCCTCACACCCATATAGGATTCCTTTTCTTGTACACCTTCCATTTCTTAGCTCGGATTGTAATGCTGTAGTCACTTCGGTTACCGTCGTCCGCTATATTGTGATGATACAACAGGAATGTTTAGTGACGTCACGTAACGTGCATGACGTCAACCTCAACTACGGCGCATATGACGTCGTATTCAACCAGTGCATTTATCAATCACGCGTTTATATTCGATTTTGGGTCGGAACACCAGGGTCAGAACACAAATTTCTATCCCAGGGTAAAATCACGGATTTCCTTGTCTGGTGTGCAAGAAAATACAATAACTTCAGATTCTTTATACATGTATATACACCTTTAACCCAGTGTGTGTCAGTGGACTCTTCCGTGCTATATGTTGGACAAGTCCATTTGTCATTTAAGGGGTGTCAGACCTTATTCTATTTTTGTCGGAAAATTCTGTTAGCAAATAGTGCAAGTCCTGATCAGACGCCCCGTTTTGCGGCGTCTGATCTGGACCTGCACTGTTTGCCAAGTACCCCTTTAAAGGGGTTCCAGCATACAATGGGTTATGAAAATGATTTTTCCGCCATTTTTCACAGGGAAACAACTTTCGGAACTTCCAGTTCGCTTTTGAAATAGGGGTCTATTCTCCTCAGGAGCAAATTCTTTCCATCAAGAGAAGTCCTCTATTGGCATGGGAGACAAAATAATTCTGCAGGAGTTGCCTCCCCTGAAAATGAATCCATTCTCCTTAAGACTGTTGAAAGTCTGATTTATTAACATCTTACCTGTTCGCAGACTCGGAAGTTTTATTATAATGTTTGTTATGTAAACTCTCCTGTTCCTTGGGATTCATCACGAAAACACGCCTATATAATTCAGACCCCTGGAATCCACTTTTATTTAGAAAAACTGGGGTTTACGGGGTAAACAGATATAAGAAAAATATAACGACTTTTCATCTGAAAATTTTCGTTTTTTCCGCAGTAAAATTTACAATGTATTTGAATAGGCGTGTTTTCGTATTAATGTACTTTGGTACGAGGCTTTTGCTACCTTACCTTCTATTCTGAGGGAAATATGTTTAGCAATTTTTTTATATTACCGCTCACTACACTCTTATCTGAATCTTAAATACAACCAATTTTTTACACATCAATATTAAATGTATTGGCTATAAAAATTTTCAAATTTGATTTGTAAAAAAAGCACAAGATACACCCGCTGCATAGCGTCAATCAACGTCGGGGTGTCACACAAAAACCCATACCATTTATAAGTATCTGGTATGCCCACCATCTGAGTCCACAACAGCCTCACACCGTCTTCTCATGCTCGAAATAAGCCTCCGAACCACATCCATCGGTATGCGATTCCAGTCCTTACGAAGAACACGTTCAAGGTCTCTTACGTTGTTGACTTCATTTCTCGTTCTGATGGTCCTAGAGGTGCTCAATAGGCGAACGATCCAGTGATCTTGCTGACCAGTCTAACACATTCACATTATTTGCCTGCAGAAAGTCCATTGTATGACGTGCAACATGGGGGCGTGCGTTATCTTACTGAAAATCGTGGCGTGTCCTTGACGTAAGAAACGCACTGACACTGGCCGAACAAGAACATCACAGTGTTGGACAGCATTCAAGTTTCCCTGAACTTTCACTAAGTCGGTTTTAGTACGATGCGAAACTCCGCCCCAAACCATAACGCTGTCGCCATCAAAACTGTCATGTTAAATGGCGTCAGCAGGGTCCATCCTTTCTCCATCTCGCCTCAAAACACGTATTCTTCCGTCAGCAAATTTCAAATTGAAACGAGGTTCGTCCATGAACACATCTTGGTTCCACTGCCATTTTGTCTACCGACGATGTGCCCTTGCCCGATTGAGTCTAGCCCGTCTGTGACCCTGCGTCAGTTGAACTCCTAGGACGGTCGACGTCCACGTAACCGCGCAGCTCGTAGTCTATTTCTCACCGTCCAACCACAAATTCGTGTTCCAGTTGCATTCCGAACCATACCGGCGATTCTGGTACTGCTGAGAAACCGATTACGTCGAGATGACGACACGATATAGTTGTACTCACGTCTAACAGAGCGTAGTCTGTCTTTAACGGTGCCAGTTTGAGGGAACTTTGACCCGAGTCTTGAAATGGCACTTTCACTAACAAGAAAAATGTTCTGCAACCTCCTTAACTTTCATGCCACCAGCAAGCATTCCAATAGCCATATTACGCTGGTCTAACGTCAGTCAGGGACGACGCCCCATTTAGGATTTTAGGATTTTCGACGGTTTATTTGTTGATGGGCATGAGCATGGGCAAAAAAGTGAAGTATTATCGATATCGACTGCCTTGAATTGTGTAGATGTATGCCAAACGTCCGTGGCGGTGAGAAAAGCGTGATTTTTTATAGAATTAGTGAGTTTGGTATCAGAACTGACTATAAGACATATTTACTAAGTTAGAACCTCAGAGTTTGAAAAAATGTGGGCCGAAAAATTGCTAAAGTTATTTCCCTGAGTATTATAATTATATTTTATAGAGTTTAAATACTTGAGAGAAGTGTAGAAGTTGTTTATGGTGTAAGATACTGGCATGAGTTCGATGCGGAGTCTACACGTTTTATTAATGGCGTATCATTTCCATATTACTTTGCTGTTTCAGGGGCGCGAAACATTAAACATAATAAGAATAATAACAAATTTCACAATTTTTATAATGTGTGCCTAAATTCTTCGTGAGGTGAGCTTGATCCATGCTCAAAACCAAAAGTAACTTCACACCATGTTTGAAGTTTGACTTTTCAGGACTACAATGAAGTATCAATAATACCAGTCTTTATTCAATTCATTTAACCATTGAGTTTTTAAATCAACATTTATTCAGCGTGAATAACCACGTTAACGTACAGATGAGGTGAAAAAAATTGTTTTCCAAAGTCAGACTCTAATGTAAAGTAAAGTTTCCGGTCAAATTGTTTTCAGACAACACACAATACTTCACATTTCAGTATCGGTTGTGTCCTCCTCCAGCCCGAATCACAGTACGTCACCGCCTACCAATGGAATAAACATAACGTCGGACGATGTACTGAGTGATAGCCTGCCATTCTTGAATCAGCGCCACTTCCAGTTGTGCAAGAGTCGCTGGTTGCACAGCCATCGAACGCACTCGTCTGCCTAGTTCTGTCCACAAATGTTCTATCGGGTTAAGATCAGGACTCAGTGACGGCCAAGGTAACACGTTGATTTGCTGCTGGCGTAAGTAGTCGGTGGAAATTCTTGCCCCATGTGGCCTGGCTTTGTCCTGCTGGAGCAGCCGTAAACCGTGTTGTGGCATGAAAAGAACAACCAACGGGGCCAAGATTGTGTCGCGGTATGTAAATCCATTTAGGCGACCACGAACAACATGAAGTGGCATCTTTTGATCGGCGCTGATACCAGCCAACACCATAATTCTACCACAGCCCCATCAGTTATGCTCCAAAACGCAACACTGGGCAAACCGCTCACCGCCTCGTCGATAAACTCGCTTGTTGCCGTCGGCGAATGACAAGCTAAACTTGATGTCGTCGGTAGAGAGAACTTGCCTCCATTGCTGTAGCCTCATCCCCTATGGTTTTTTGCCAGGCTAGCCAATTGCGACGATGACGTCCAGTGAGAATGGGTCCTTTGTATGACCTCTTGGAGAACAGTCTGCTGGAGGCTATTCGGCGGCGAACCGTTTGCACGCTAATGCGACGTTTGTGAGTCCCCACGGTGCTCCTGGCTGTCTCCGTCGCTGGCATAAACCGACGTCGCACATGCTGCAAACGGATGTACCGGTCCTGGTTGGGCATTGTCACCGGTTGGCGGCCTGATCTTGGAAGGTCATCCAACCCTTGCCCCTGTTGAAAACTGTTCCAGAGATTGTGTATTGTCCGTCTGCTGCAGTTCATAGTCCTTGCAGCTTGACGTTTTGACGCCCGTCCGCAAAAGGCCTATGACTCGGTTTCTGTTCGCGAATGGCAGTGTTCCCATTTTACTCTAACGAATCCTAATGCAGATAATTTGTTTGTCAAATGTCTTAGAAGGTGTACATGAATAGACATTAAAATTTACTCACCCGTAGCAATGAGACATATATCTACAGGTAATAGCCAAATGATTTTGGATTTGATCGACAGGAAAAACAGTTGGAAGGCCATGCTGAAAATTGTGGATTTGCAGAGTTATTAGTTTTGAAAATATTCGAGATGAAAAACTGTGAAGTTACTTTTGGTCTTGAGTATATACCAAGGCTCCAAATATTTTTTACAATATTAGGTTTTTAGTCGGTTGTAGTACGATGCCGTTCCATTCAAATCTGTATTAGGTATAGTATTTGACTTCCGTATTGCGCGCGCACTTCTTCCGGCTAATTATTACTTTATTCATTAGTCATCAACAGATGATACCTTGACACCCAAGGTTGCCAAATGAGAGGTATAGAAGTAGTCAGCTTATATAATTTTAGGCATTTACTTCTCAAGGCAATAATTTAACTTGAATTGTTTACAACTAGCAGACCGATTTTCTATAATTATGAAATGCCTATGAAATGTTGGGTGGTTATTTCCTGGACTTTTTGCGCGCATGTTTACATTGGAAAGTAATTTATATGTTTTATAACTGGAGCGACCTTGAAGCTAACATAATTTAAATAGATGTAGGCTTTGCTATCAAACTAATTAGCCAGTGTTTATCTCTTTGAAATATACCAGACATGCTTTTCATTTAGTATAGTTTTGGTTCAGGCAAGTACATAATTATGATATTCTTAAGTCCTGATTTATATACAAAAGATTTGTTTAATTTGATGTTCAACATCCCCGTCAACACAAATTTTGTGGGATTTCTACCAGACACTGAGCTGAAATGACACATCAAGCCCTGTCGCCCAATAAACAAATAGGGTTTATATATAAGACTCCTGGTTTAGACCACAGATGTTTCAAAAAGAGAAATTGTTACAATTTCACCATCTTAGAGGGCTTTTAGCCCTTTGATTAGCATGGCTCTTAGAAGAATATATTGTGATAACTTGAGTCGCAAACATAGGTCGCAGTAACCATAATCTATCATAAGGATAAAACACACCTTCAAAGGACTTCGGAAACTTTGTTAAGACATTTGCCCCGGAAATTATAAAATTCTCAAATTTAACCAAACGAACTCATCACAGAGGTAACTTAAAGGTAACACTTTGTTCTGTTATGATATGCATTTTGGTCTACAGCTATAATATTAATTTTGTTGATTTTTGGCTTAATTGAGTCAAGTTTCTATAAAGTTGCATAGGAAACAGAAACTTTTAAATAAGTATATGTTCCCCCCCCCCCCCCCTTGCCCAATAAAACAATTTGGCATACATTTGTATTTTTAACTTATACATCCTCTGACCAACTGTCGTGTTTGGGCAAGGGGGGGGGGGGGGAAGGCTGTGAAAAATCCTAAAAACCAACATGCATGCTTAGCGCTATCATTGAAAAACTTCACAGGATTTGGAACTATACTGTTTCATTATACAGTAGGGTTTATTTTTAAACTAAGGACATATTTATGCCTGGCTGAGCATGACAATTGAACTACCTACAGTATGTTATACCTGAATGAGCTGGCTACTTGTCTTCTATAAAAAACAGGTGTATATCTAATATTATTATTTATGTACAGGTGTGTCCATTTGTGATGAGCACTGTACCTCCTGGTGTAAAATGCATTGAAGTAGTGCACCTGCGTTTTATGTGTGCATAGCACTATATGTTAAAATTTTGAGTTGTAATAGCCCTAACTTGATATCAACTTGAAAATGAAACATGGAATTGTCATTTTTTTACCTTATATTTTTTTCAAAAATTATCACCCCCGCCCACTTCAATGTGGAATTTTTCTACTAGTGTGCCATCCTTCTACATTTGGTAAATGCCATGATGTTCGAAATACGTCAGTTTTTAGTATACATTAGGTCAATTCCATATATACACACTACAGACGCTTGCAGAAGCTTTCAAAATTGAGGCATAAAACCCCCCATAGTTTCCGAAGTCCTAATAATGTAAACCAGGGGTCGCAGGATCGATCCCGGGCTTCTCCAGACTTTCGGATGAGTCTTTAAACCGAGGTCCCGTCTCCGTATGACCTCGGCTGTTGGTGGGACGTAAAACTCAAACACTCACTCACTCACTCAAATTAATAATACAGAAACAGACGAGCTCCTGAGTTTAAGGTATATGAGTGAGTGTTTTAGTTTTACGTCTCACCAACAGCTAAGGTCATACGGAGACAGGACATCGGTTTAAAGACTCAACCGAAAGTCTGGATAATCACTGGGTCGATCCTGTGACCCTTGGTTTACAAGGAGAGTAGAATAACCACTACACCGAGGAGGCTTCTATTTAAGGTATATGAAAATGTCTACCTTGCATGTGGGATAAAATTAACCGTTACGATAACCCAACCTTGCGACTTTGTGAAATATATTTGTCCCGATAAAACCCCTACGAACGTGTACCGTTCACAAATTACCGATATATTGGTGTAAAATGTTATCTGATGATGATGATTTTGTGTTTAACGACGCGTCAACCCTCTTTATGGGTCATAAGCGCCATCCGGTTAATGATCAAACGGTATGAAAAATTATGAGGATATTAGAAGTAAAAAGTCAAATGATAATGTATAAAAATCTGAAAACACTTAAATCTTATGAAAACGTCCAATTCCTTTTAAGAATGAAATAATATTATCAACAGGTACATCTTGAAACTGTTGTTGTAAAATGTCAACTTTGAAGTATAAGTTACGGGACTGTGAAAAGTAGAAGTAAAACAAAGATCAGGAATTGATACAATTAACTAACTCCACCCATAAAAGACACCAAAGGGAAAGAAATACAAACATTAAGCGACTAGACCATAATGGAAACCTAAACAAAGGAAGGCCATAAGGACAGTTACTTTCCCACAAAATGGCCATATGGCCATCCAAAATTAAAAGACACAAGTGATACACACAGTAAGTAACAAACAACGACATAAATAAATCGCCACAGAAGAGCCGCCTTGGAACGGTCAGTGGAAAATTTCAACTGGGGGGTGGGGGTTGGGGCTTAAATCGATTTTACGTGACCGCAGTCCTCGCCCTTACTTCCGTCGCGATTTAGACAAATAATTTGTTCAGTCCACATGAAGGCCTCCTAACTCATCAGTGCAACATCTCCGTGAACACAAAAATCAAAGAACCGCAGAGGTGAGACAACGGTGAGGACTCGACAGCAAGAAACCACTGAAATGCTGGAGCCAAAGAAAACCAACAGTTAGACTCTACACATTCAATTAAGATATGTTTAACAGTGAATGGCTGATCACATCCTACACAAGAAGGCTGATCATCACCATTAAAAATATAAGAGTGAGTAACTCTAGTATGGCCAATGTGCAGTCGCGTTAATACTACATCCTCTTTCCTGGAAAACTGTGGAGGAGAGCACTTTGTCCAACGACAGGTTTAATGGCATGGAGTTTGTTATTTAATGTACGGCCCCATTCGCCTTGTCATTCCGACAAGAAGTATCTGTTGATAAATTGTTTAAAATTATTAAAAGGAATTTTAAAAACAGACGGATCAAGATTGAGTGATTCCTTTGCTTTCTTGTCAGCATATTCATTGCCGACAATGGCAATATGGCTCGGAAGTCAACAAAACAAGATTTGGTGGGTTTTAGAAATTTCATGATGTTTTCTTATTATTTTTGTATTTGAGGATTTTAGATGATGAATGGTCTAAAGCCGTAAATGCATTTATTCTTGTAACAGTAGGACCCACCGTGTGTTCATAATAGTTTTATTGCCTCTGTGATATAAAGTCTATAGGAAATCAAAGGCGACCCTTAATAGGGTGATTAGTAGCTCTTGATGTATCACCTGACTGAGGCACTTAAGGGGGAAAATCAATAATGTACACTCTAGTCAACAGTTTGTAAACTATTTATTTTTCCCAAGGTGGCCCTTTACCTGTTGAAGACAGAGGAGATCTCTTCATTCAGCACTGAGGGCTACATAAGGTTATGTAACGAAATGATAGTCCTCAATAATCAAGAATAAATGCCTTTAAGCACAGAAAGTGAATCAGAAAATATAATTGCTTTTTGAATTTGTGAAATACTGATAAAATCTAAAGCTAGGTCTATAGCTTTGGCTTCAGCTGAACCATCTGGAAGGCGCAAGGTTTGCTGAGTATCTTTAGAAACATACGCACAACCAACTTTATCTCCTTCTTTGGAACCATCAGTATAGACGTGCTAGTAATCATTGTAACGTGACTGCAGTACCTGAAAGTTTTGTTTGAGTAGTATTGGATTTGATTCGGATTTTTTGTCATCATGTAAGTCGAACAGAAAAGAAGGTTGTATAATACACCAAGATGGAACTTCGGCGGTTTCATGTTTTTGAATATGTTTAAGGTCGATACCTTAATTTTCTAGCAGTTGTAAAATATGAAATCCAAAAGGTTTGATTGCTATGGGTTTAGTTTCATACTTATCTACAAATTCAGATGGAAATGAAATTTTGAAAACCGGGTTAGATGGATTAGCAGCAAGTCTTATAGCATACTGAAGAGAAAGTTTTTCTAAACTGTTATCTATGCTATCTTTCTAGGGAATGACAGTGGAGTAACAGATGTTCAAAAATGGGCCATTTTGAAAGTACTTTTTATTTTTGCAGACATATTTTATCTGTTCTTCTAACAATAAAACACTTTTTAGTATTATTCCTATAATTTGGCCATTGTAGGTTATTTTTCTTGAAACGAGTCACAGTAAGTTTCATCCAACGTGTTGTCAGGCTGACATTTTGATAGTCCTTAAGTGGAATGGCTGCACCTGGCAGATTTTCCGCCAGTTTTCAAAGGGAGGCAACTTTCGGGACTTCCTGTTCGCTTTTCTATAAGCACTGTCCCACAGAAAAAGGAATCAACTCTTAAAGGAAAGAATTTGCTCCTCGGGAGCAAATTCTTACTTAAAGGAAAGAATTTGCTCCTCGGGAGCAAATTCTTTCCTTTAAGAATTGACCCCTACTGACATGGGTGACAAAATAATTTTACAGGAGTTGCCTCCCCTGAAGGTGTATCCATTCCCCTTAAGACTACTAAAAACCCACAGCTTTTAGCACGCCAGATTAATACAATATTTGGGATGTCACCTTTATTTTATTTCCTGTGTTTTACCCCGATTCCCTAACACCAACAACCAGTGTAGACCCGGGTCATTAGTTTTTTGAGACGACTGTCTACACTGTTTGCCAATGCTCCATTCAATGTACATCCTTGTAAACTCCGTTTGCCCCTGGTTTATAAGGCAAGTAGCATACCTACTACACCACAAACTTGTTAATAGTTTAGAACTATGAGAACTATGATGTAATTATTGTCACTTTGCAAAGAATGAAAATTGACGTTTTTTTTTATTTATACCTGAACTAGGAATTGACCATATGCTAGTCAAGATTTAACAGATCAACCGTTTTTACACACCTGAGCACGAATTGCTCATGGTGAGCAATTATGATCGGCCAAGTCGTGTGTCGTGCGGCGTCAACATTCTGCTTTAAATAGTTTAAACATATTTTATTGCCTTTGTACATGATAACAAGTGCAAACAATGGTGTTGGGACACAAGTTCTTCCAACATTAGCTACAGCCCTTCCCCTAAAGCTTGGCATACAGAACAACCAACATGGCAATTAAATATAATGTTGAAACATAAAATAGAAGATTCAACACTAAATAAATAAATAACAAAGATGAAATAAATAAATAGATAAATAAGAAAGATGAAATAAATAAATAAAAATAAATAAATAAATAAATAATGCCAATGGTGATTGTGCCTCTCCGTCACCTCCCCAATATCCGACGCACCGCTACGACCAAGGACTGCAAATTATGGTCTTTCGTCCTGAAAAGAAAGTAAATAATTATTCAGATTGAGCATAAAAGAACAGTATCTCAATTAAATCACCCTGTATCTTTAATAAACTTATTGACAGTTTCAAATAGAAGCATATTATCATCCTCTGACAAATTTGAATTTGCACAAAGAAGTAACTGTAAATTTAATGGTAGTAATGGCCTTGTTGCATGGAACATAACTATCCTTTGGTCATGAAATAGACTACATTTAAACAGAAAATGTTCTGCATCCTCCATTTCTTCTAAGCATTCACATATAGGGCTGTCTCGAAGATGATCGCAGAAAAGGTCAGTGTTAAGATCACTACATCGATTTCGCATTCTGCAGTGAAGTACAATCAAAACTGTCTTAGTGGCCACCTCTATTAAGCAAGCAACCTGTCTTAAGCAAGCGGGCATTTAGTTCCTGAAAAAGACAAATGCATTAAAAGTCACCTGTATTAAGCAAGCACCTGCCTTAAGCAAGCACATTCTCATTTTCCCTGATGTGCTTGCTTAACACAGGTTGGACTGTATAGATAGCTTTCGACTACCCTTAAGATAATGGATCGGAACTGTTATGCTTGAACAAAAGTGCTTTTTCACTTGATAACAGGCGGCTTTATAAGTTTCAGAATTTCGATACTGCAACGGTAACTCATTCTATGCAGAAATGGAGGAAGGAATACATGAACGACTGTATATTGTTGTACACTGAGGAACAGTGACGACATTGTCTCTGTTACGTAGCGGATAGCGTGTAGTTTCACCAACATTTGCATGTATTATATCAGATATATATGAAGGCACCGTATTATGTGTAACTCTATACATAAATTTTAATTTTTGATTCCTTCTGCGCAAAAAAGAGAGTCCCACCCACACTCCTCATAAAGTCTTTCAATCGATACAGATCTTGTAAGACCAGTTACAATACGGGCAGCGTCATTCGGTAATTTTTCTATACAATTTGCCTGATCCACAGTACAGCTGTCCCAAACTACAGATGAGTATTCTAAGATCGGCCTTAATAAAATATATAAACCTGATTTTAAGCTACCCTGCTTTAGCCAATTTCATTCAAATTTCACAGGAATATTGCTTAGGTTATCCTCTACCAAACTAGCTGAAACTGTTCCGCTCCGTTGAGTTAGATGGTCGCCAGAGCTAAACATTGGAAAAAAACATCAATAATTGGCTTTAAATGCTAACTCCTCCTGAACCCTTAGGCCAGTTTTAATCAAACTTCATAGGAATGTTGCTCAAGTCACCCTCTGCCAAAATAGCTAAAATCGTTTTGCTTTGACCAGCAAGGTGGCTGCCAGAGATAACAATAGAAAAACCTTTAAACGAAAACTCCTCCTAAACCCTTAGACCAATTTCATTCAAAACTCAGCAACAATGTTGCTTAGGTGACCCTCTACCACACAGGCTAAAACAGTTCGACTCCGATGATCAAGATGATGGCCAGAGCTAAAAATAGAAACGCATCAACAATTGTCTTTAAATGCCAGCTCATCTTGAAACCCTTTTCTAATTTCAATCAAGCTTAATAGGAATGTTACATAGGTGACCCCTTGCCACAATAGCTAAAATCGTTCCACTCTGATAAACAAGATGGCCGCCAGAGCTAAACATACATCAAACTTCACCGGCATGTTGCTTTCGCTTTGGTAACGCTCTACCAAACTAGCTAAAGCGGTTCTGTTCCGATGAGCAGGATGGCCGCTTGAGCTAAAAATAGAAAAACATCAACGATTGGCTTTAAAGGCCAACTCCTTCAGAACTTTTAGACCTAGTTCAATCAAACTTCATAGGAGTGTTGCTTGGGTGAGTCTTTACCAAAATAGCTGAAATCGTTCTGCTCGGATGAGCAAGATGGCCGCCAGGTGTTTAAAAAAAGAAAAATCTTTAAACGACAACTACTCCTATACCCTTGGGCCCATTTCATTCAAACTTCATATGAATGTTGCTTGGTGACTCTCTACCAAACTAGCTTAAATGGTTCTGCTCAGATGAGCAAGATGACCTTCAGAACTAAAAATAGAGAAACATCAACAATTGGCTTTAAATGTCAACTCCTCCTGAACCTAGGGCCAATTTCAATCAAACTTCACAGGAATGTTGTTTCTATGACCCTCTACAAAAATAGCTTAAATATTTCCGTTTGGATGCCAGAGCTAAAATAAAAAAAATCTTTACCCAACAACTCCCCCTGTACTATTGGACCAATTCCATTCAAACTGATGAGTTAGGAGGCCTTCATGCGAACTGAACAAATTATTTGGCTAAATCGCGACAGACGTAAGGGCGAGGATTGTGGCCATGTAAAATCGATTTAAGCCCCCCAGTGGAAATCTTTCCACTGACCGTTCCAATGCGGTTCTTCTGTGGCGATTTATTTATTTTATTGTCTGTTACTTACGGTGTGTATCACTTGTGTCTTTTTATTTTGAATGGCATATGGCCATTTTGTGGGAAAGTAACTGTTCTTATGGCCTTCATTTGTTTAGGTTTCCATTATGGTCTGGTGGCTTAATGTTTGTGTTTCTTTCCCTTTGGTGTCTTTGGTGGGTGGAGTAAGTTAATTGTGTTTCTTTCCCTTTGGTGTCTTTGGTGGGTGGAGTAAGTTAATTGTATCGATTCCTGATCTTTGTTTTACTTCTTCTTTTCATAGGAATGTTGCTTAGGTGACCCTCTACCAAACTAGCTAAAACTGTTCCGCTACGATGAGCAAGATGCCAACTCCTCCTGAAATTGTTTTGCTCGGATGAGCAAGGTGGCCACAAGAGCTTAAAATAGACAAATCTTTAAACGACAACCACTCCTATACCCTAGGGCCAATTTCATTCAAACTTCATAGGAATGTTGCTCAGTTGACCCGCTACCAAACTAGCTAAAATGGTTCTGCTCGAGCAAGATTGCCTACAGAGCTAAAAATATATTAACAATTGGCTTTAAATGCCAACTCCTTCTGAGCCCTTGGGCCAATTTCAACCAAACTTCATAGGAATGTAGCATAGATGACCCTCTACCGGAATAGAAAAACATCAATATCAACAATCCCCTTTAAAAGCCAAATCCTGAACCATTTGGCCAGTTCCAATCAAACTTTATAGGAATGTTACCTGGATGACCCGCTACAAAAACAGCTAAAATATTTCTGCTTGGTTGAACAAGATGCCCGCCAGAATTGGGCGTTCTCGGTTGGCCAAGTCTTCCTTGCACTGCAATGAGCAAGTTTACCACCAGAGCTAAAAATACAAAAATGTCAACAATTCGCTTTAAATGCCACCTTGGGGCAATTTCAGGCAACCTCTTTAGGAATGTTGCTTAGGTTACTGTCATTAATCACATGACTTTCAGAAGCTGTGTGACATCTTGAAATCATGTGAGCGATTCAGGGCCATCTTGGTCCTCTTGTTTTAGCTCACCTGAGCCGAAGGCTCCGGTGTAGCTATTGTGATCAGTCACCGTCCATCGTCATCGTCGTCTGTCCATCTACCGTACGTTCACAATTCCTTTCTTTAGAAAGCATTTTAAAAAGAACTGCCAAAGGAGCAGTCTCTATAAGGCTATTTTCATGGCTAAAACCGATTTTCTTTAAACTTTGTATACTTTAACTCATATGTATTGACTATCTTATGGTGCATTAATTACCAGATTGTTTGGTTCACTAGTTTTCACTGTATACACGACTTAAGTGGGTGGGGGGAATTCCACCCCATTAAAAGTATAGTTACAAAAACGGTATTTTTCTGTTTCAAGTTCATGCTTCAAAATGGTAGTTGCAATAGAGAAAGTACACTTCTGGGCTTAAAAGATCATGGTAATATTGTTATGAAATTCATACCAGAGTAGAGTTTAAATTCGCTTGTAAGATGTACCCCAATTTCAGTATTTTTTGTTCTCTGACTTTGCGAAAAACTACAACACGTTCACAGTTTTCACGATTTTTTTAAAAATCTTTTGCTATTATTATGTTGATATAATAGTTATTGCAGACATATGTCAGAATGTATTTTATGGTCATTAATATGAGAGTTATCTCCCCACAAAATCTGATTTTGTCCTTTTTTCAATATTAGCATGCATTTGTTATTCCATAGTACTCCAAACTCCACTTGGAAGTTATTAATACCGTTTGATGCAAATATTGGTTGTTAGAGTTACTTTTGCATGCGAAGATGTCATAGTTTATGTATCTTTGAAAAAAGGATGGCTCTTATCTGGAAAATTAACAAATTGCCAATGACTTACACGTGGGGGTTGCTTACATTTGCAACCCATTTTGTACCAGAAATCACGAAACGTGTACCCTGACAAACAGTGCAGGCCCAGGCGTCTGATCAGGGCCTACACTGTTTGCAAAACATTCAGCCAATTTTCAAATAGAATTGAAGAAAACACAATCTGACACCACTAAATTTTGGAAGTGACTCCTGGTATACATAAGTAGGAAGATTCCATTTGGTACAAAAAGGATTAAACTCATTCTAAATGCTTAAATTAAATACGTTTATGACCGATTCGTATTTTTCATCTTCTTCAGAATTACTAGACATTCTCCATGGGTCAACAGCAGCATCTTTTACTTAATCAATGTGCACCTTCAATGTCTTCTGTTTCGTTGCGGTAATATCCTAATACCAAAGCACTGAAGCCAAGTGTGCACAAAACCCAACTGTGCAAGCACCACTTCTGCACCCACAATACCATCCGGTGATTGGGTTAGCCCTTGAGTGTATTCAACCATCAAGTTATATGTTTTATTTGAACACCGTCATTTTCTTTGTGTGACAAATTCCCAGAGTTGATGAGAATGAACTAAGGGACATACCAACTTAAAAAGGCATAATCCTACTCGGATGAACACTTTGATAAAAATGGATCATATAAGATTATCGCACACAAAGAATGACGGTGTTCTCAATGCACAGATACGTTCTCGTCACACATCAAATAAAACATATAACTTGAGGGTTGAATACACTCAAGGGCTGAACCCAATCACTGGATGGTATTGTGGGTACAGAAGTGGTACTCGCACCGTAGGGTGTTGTGCTCACGTGGCTTCAGTGCTTTGGTATTTAGGATATTACCGCAACAAAACAGAAACAGTGAAGCCAATAGGGTTTATAAACATGGCCGGTCCGACCTGCACCGCTTTGCCTTGGCAGGCTTAGATCCTCTAACCGGTTTACCAGTACTCGTTTTCGGTCGGTTTCAGCTCTGCGTGGAAGCATCATGAGCCCATCTATTTCTTCAAGCCCCGAGGGGCGGGGGCGACCAAAGAACTTGTATTTTCCACTGATTCAAGGACAGTTGTCTCATTCTGGCGAAGGAATGTGCACTGTACTGGTTTACCGCTTACGTATAAAAGGTAGAAGTAAAACAAAGATCAGGAATCGATACAATTACCTTACTCTACCCATCAAAGACACCAAAGAGAAAGAAACACAAACATGAAGCGACCAGACCATAATGGAAACCTAAACAAAGGAAGGCCATAATGACAGTTTCTTTCCCACAAAATGGCCAAATGGCCATCCAAAATAAAAAGACACAAGTGAAACACACAGTAAGTAACAAACAAGAACATAAATAAACCGCCACAGAAGAACCGCCTTGGAACGGGCATTGGAAAAAATTCCACTGGGGGGGGTGCTTAAATCGATTTTACATGACTATAATCCTCGCCCTTACCTCTGTCGCGGTATACACTAATTTTGTTTAGTCCGCTCGATGGCTTCCTAACTCATCAGTGTAACATCTCTGAGAACATACAATCATAAAACTACAGAGATGAAACAAGGTTGAGGACTCGACAGCATGCAACAACAGAATTGCTGGAGCAACACACAACCAACAGTTAGACTCCGAGGGGCCCGACCAAAGACGGAGCATCAGGCGACAACCAACATAATGAATACTAAAATAAAATAAAATTCCATTTATGCTTTTACGCTGGAACCGTCATATAATCTTAAGCCCGACCCACCGGTGTGCAATCAAAGAGGGAAGCAAAATTGCCAACCGTGATTGGGTTAACCACCATGCATGCAGTCTGTTTTATAACATTTATGTTGTACCCAATCTTTATATACCGACAAACGATTTTACGAAATTGGGTACTAAAGTCATTACAGGCATGTATTTTTTTTAACTTTATATACTTAGTCAACATAGAATTCGGGTTCCGATAGGCCATGTTGCAGAAGTGTTTTAAGTTCAACATTGAATTTTGAAACCAAATCAGAATGGCGTCTATAAAACTTAGACAAGGCTTTACGTAGTTTATGATACCGATATCCCTGATTAAGAAGTTTAGCGGTTAATAATTTATTACGAGTGTTGAAGTCGGATACATGACTAGACACTCTAGCGAATTGAATTAACTGCGAAATATAAACCCGATACGATGTAGAAGTAAAACAAAGATCCGGAATCGATACAATTAACTTACTCCACCCATCAAAGACACCAAAGGGAAAGAAATACAAACATTAAGCGACCAGACCATAATGGAAACCTAAACAAAGGAAGGTAATAAGGACAGTTACTTTCCCACAAAATGGTCATATGGCCATCCAAAATTAAAAGACACAAGTGATACACACAGTAAGTAACAAACAACAACATAAATAAATCGCCATAGAAGAACCGCCTTGGAACCCCATACGATGTCGCACGAGGAACATCACCGTCCAAAAAAGGGAAACTTTACAATCTCGAAATCAAAATCATCACGTTTATCATAATTTTTTCAAGAAACAAATCCATATACAATAGCTAAATGTACATCCAAAAAGGGGGCCTCGGTATTAGAGGAATTTGCCTTGTTTAACTGAAGTTCTAGGGGATGAATCTGACTGATCAAACCATCAAAGTAAGTATTGTCAATATTTGATAAATCATCTAAATATCTAGAAGTAGAACTAAAAGCTTCAATAATTTCAGATTGGTTATCAATAGAAAGCGACAACATGAAGTCTCTTTCATAACAATACAAGAACAGATCAGCCACAAGAGGATCGCAATTCGTACCCATCGGAATACCCACAATTTGTCTAAATAACTTAGTACCGAATCCAATATAAATATTGTCAAGTAGAAAGGAGAGGGCATCACACACTTTCTGACATGACCAAAGTATATAATTCTTATGCACTTTAGAAGTGAAAAATGCATTTTGACATTACATGCAAGATAGGGAGAATCTTCTCTATAAAAAGCCCATTCAATTAAATCATTAAGTTTTTCTTTTATAAGAATATAAGGAAGTGTAGTGTAAAGAGTGGAAAAATCGTAAGAAGACAGACTTGAAGCACGAAAACGTCTGGATTTCAGTTTATTTAAAAAAAGTAGAAGTAAAACAAAGATCAGGAATTGATACAATTAACTTACTCCACCCATAAAAGACACCAAAGGGAAAGAAATACAAACATTAAGCGACCAGACCATAATGGAAACCTAAACAAAGGAAGGCCATAAGGCCATACTTTCCCACAAAATGGCCATATGGCCATCGAAAATAAAAAGACACAAGTGATACACACAGTAAGTAACAAACAACAACATAAATAAATCCCCACAGAAGAGCCGCCTTGGAACGGTCAGTGGAAGATTTCCACTGGGGGGCTTAAGTCGATTTTACGTGGCCACAATCCTCGCCCTTACTTCCGTCGCGATTTAGACAAATAATTTGTTCAGTCCGCATGAAGGCCTCCTAACTCATCAGCGCAACATCTCCGTGAACACAAAAATCAAAAAACCACAGAGGTGAGACAACGGTGAGGACTCGACAGCAAGAAACCACTGAAATGCTGGAGCAATAGAAAACCAACAGTTAGACTCCGATGAGCCCGACCAGAGACAGAGCATCAGGCACCAACCAACATTATCTCTCTAATTCTCAATAAGCCTTTACGTTGGAGCCGTCATAGAATCTGAGGCCTGACCCACCGGCGTGCAATTAAAGTGGGAAGCAAAGTTGCCAACCGTGATTGGGTTAACTACCATGCATGCAGTCTGTCGTATAATATCCATGTTGTACCCAATCTTTTTATATCGAAGAATGATTTTACGAAATTGGGTGCTGAAGTCATTGCGGTTATATATTTTTCTGAATTTATATAGTAAGTCACCATAAAATTCGGGTTCCGATAGACCTTGTTGCAGAAGAGATTTAAGTCCAATATTGAATTTTGAAATTAAATCAGAATGGCGTCTATAAAATTTTGAAAACGCTTTGCGTAGTTTATGGTACCGATAACCCTGATTAAGGAGTTTAGCCGTTAATAATTTATTACGAGTGTTGAAGTCAGTTACATGACTACACACTCTAGCAAATCGAATTAATTGCGAAATATAAACGCCATAGGATGGCGCACGAGGAACATCACCATCCAAAAAAGGAAAATTTACAATCTCAAAATCAAAGTCATCGCGTTGATCATAAATTTTGCACGAAACAAATCCATCTACAATAGATAGATGTAAATCCAAAAACGGGGCTTCGGTATCATAAGAATTTGCTTTATTTAACTGAAGGTCTAGGGGGTAAATCTGACTGATCAAACCATCAAAATAGGTATTATCAATATTTAATAGATCATCTAAATATCTAGAAGTAGAGCTAAAAGCTTCAATAATTTCAGATTGGTTATCAATGGAAAGCGACAAAATGAAGTCTCTTTCATAACAATACAAGAACACCTCATTCGATTTTTTTATAGACCAAAACAGATTTCTTCCTGATCTTTCAAAGACTTTATCACAATATTTAATCATATGCGTTTTAATAGCAGTAAGACAGAAAGTTAATAATTCAGAAAGTTCAGTGGTAGTGCAAGAGCTAGAATTTGCAATAAACCGTGCTTTGTAAGGACTTTTATGAAGTTTTGGTAACCAGTATAGCGTAGGAAGCTTGACTTGGCCTTAGGTAACACACACAGCAAACTTGGTGGCTGAATGACAAATATGTTTATCTACTATAGCTCTCTCTTCAGCTAAAGGCTGAAATTCATAGGCCTTAGTACCACCAAGCTCCTGCTTAAACGTGTAAACATAGTGGAGCCGTCACACAACGACGGCGTTGTAAGCGTCCTTGTCTGCAGGGGCCAAAACAAACTTCTTATGAAATTCTTGAATACCTAGTTTAAAATGACATAATGACGTCTTAGGCTCAGGAGGTAAGCCTGCCCAGGAAAAGTGCGACTAGGTAAACTGACCGGCTCAAAAATGACATAAATAGTGTTTACTGGGCCTTTAAACTCCAAGACAAACAAACAAAGCACTTGTATAGTCTTTCAAAACGCAGTGAGACGTGACTGCACTTTTAATTTTGGACTAGCCCGTGTTTTAGGTAAGTCGCATTCAGTTGGGATTTTACATTGGGAAATATAGTGTACTGCATCGTGCTAACCACTTGGCCACGAATTCTACATAACAGCATTATAAAAAAATCCTGTGAAAAAAGAAATCCGAAACCTGCTTCCCCTAAAACATGAACTAGTCTTGCCACGCTTGAACGTTGAACTCTCAAAGGTCGTTGATAAACTATAATTTGCAAAGTATGGTTTCACCTTCCCTGAAAAATGTATTATAATCCACACGACAGCATAGATGACTTCACGAATATTTCCCCAACATTTGTTTTCTGTTTTCTTAAGACACGACCATCCCATACTGTCATTTTTAACCAGGCCGTGTGACGCAGCATAGTTGTCTTCCGTCGCGTAGAAACATGCCTGCTGGGTCTATATGATGTGCCTGAGAAATTGAGGAGACTGTTGGTTTCGAACATGTAGAAAACCAAATATATGTTTATCATAATGGGAGCAAACAACCGAAACACTGATTAGACTGTGCGAATGCACTTGCTGATTTGCGTTAGTATGGTTCCCAGTAACAAAAATGCTGGGTCAGCGTGATTTTCACGGAACATGAATGTGTGAAGTTCGGCGTCAAAATAATAGTATGGTGTGTCGTTTGTGTTATGATCGATTTTCTTTTTTCCTCTCTGGACCAATCAAACGCAATGATCATACATTGTACATGCTCTTCTATGCAAATACTTTGATATATATGACCTACGCAAGTGGGACGTAAAACTCAAACACCCACTCACTAACATTGGCTTTTGTGGGGAAAACTTTTTTAAAAAATTCACTATTTCGGTTGAACTATGGTAGGCAAAATATGCCGCTCCACGTTCAAATCGTGCACATATTATACGATGTATGCATGAGTGGTTTGTTGGGAAATTATTCGCCACGCAGTAGGCCGCTATAAGTCTGATTTTTATATAGTTTGCCTTAAACGTCGCCAAGCGCCAGATAGGGTCATATATATTTTTCATGCCAGTAACAATGTTGTGGATATTCGTACTGAAGGGAGTTATACCATTAATCTGTAGGGAAGTTTCATCATTTTTCCCTAAAGGAAATGCAATTGAAACGGAAATCAATGATCTGCTGAAATTTGCTGTATGGCTATGATTGTGGATGGTATCTTTACTTGTCACAATTTTAGCGAGCTAGCACGGGTGTGCATGATTTTCCTGTAGTATTCATATAAATGAGTTTGTAGATAGCTTTATTTGTGAGCCGTGTCGCGGAGAAGGATATGAAATGTTCGTTATGTTTCCTGTAATTGGCGAGTGACCAGGTAGCGCAAAGGTGCGGTCTGTTCAATTGCCTCTTACCTGTGCTTATGTAGTGTGCGCGAATTTGATGAGTATTATGCTCAGTTGTAGTGAGCATTAATTGATTTCTGTAGTGCATAGTAAGGAAGCATAACTTTTTAGAATTTTTGTTGCAAGCGCTGGGTGCGGATATTTCGTCGCACAGTCAAGTTGAGTTCTGCTGCGCGGTTATTAGTCGCACGTACTGATCAGCCTGTATGTCTGGTCGGCGCATGCACAATAACGGTTTATGCATGAACATATACAGACTTCTCCGAGGCAGGGATCATGATATAGTGTATACGTTTCGTTACCGTATTTTAGTTGATTATTGCCATTTTCAGGCACACAATGTGAAGATGACGTGTGTTGACCTGCTTCTCCTTGGTCTATAGGAGCAGGTATTGGTACGACGTGTCGATCGAATGGTCCATATGCCCTGCAGATGTGGGCAGAACCGACATACAGACCGTCCATACCATAAAATAACAACATAGTTGACAATGAATAGTCAACATAGCTGACAGTGAATAGTCAACATAGTTGACAGTGAATAGTCAACATAGATGACAGTGAATAGTCAAGTTGACAGTGAATAAGATGTTGACATGATTTTAATTTTCGAGTACACCAGCGGGTCAACGCAGTTCACCCCAAGTGGACTTATATTTTTGCTGGCCCGTCTGTTTTTTTATTATTATTATTATTATTATTATTATTATTATTATTATTTTGTGATTTGCTTCTATATAACATTCGCGTCACCGTCCCGAGCACCAAACGTAGATTTGCCTTCGGGGCGGACTCGTGAAATGATTATAGAAGCAAATAATGTAGTTAGTGTTAGTATCGTTGTATATAGTTACTGTTAATAATGTATGTCTTGTATATAACATATTTCTTGAGCCTTATCCCAAAGTTGCCCGTTCACCTGTCAGGGATCACCCTTGGTCGTCTTGTCAGCATGCGGGTTTGCGGGACGCCGTAAACCCACATGTAGCACTTCTTATCTGAAACCACAAGACCCAGGCCTTTGTCCTGAGTCCTGAGTCCACTAATTTTACATTGGCTTAGAAGCCTCCGATGTGTAGTGGTTACGCTACTCGCCTTGTAAACCAGGGGTCGCAGGATCAATCCTGGGCTTCTCCAGACTTTCGGATGAGTCTTTAAACCGAGGTTCCGTCTCCGTATGACCTTAGCTGTTGGTGGAACGTAAAACTCAAAAACTCACTCACTAACATTGGCTTATGTGGGGAAAATTTAAAAAAAAATCACATCTGCAGCCAGAAGGCTCATACAATTGATATTGGCCTTGAAGATTTATCTAGTGGGCCTCTACGAAGTTCAAATTATAGCCCTGGTGCCACCGCACTGGGGCCAACATGTTTTTCATAGATTTATAAAAGGAAGCCTTTAAAAATCTTCTTTTCTGAAACTAAAAGGTCCAGGCACACATTTGGCACATAGCTTCGACTAATGGATCTCTACGAAGATTGTTCAAATTAGAACCCTTGGTTCAAATATGAACACGCCCCAAGACCCACTTGTTGAACATAGCCGCTTTAAAAATCTTCTAATCTGAAACCAGGAGACTCGCGCATTTGATGTTTGGATTGAAACTTTATCTACTGGACCTCTACCAACTCTGTTGAAATTAGTACCTTTGGGCTAAAAATGTCCCTCATGTTTTGCATAGACTACAATGGAAAACCTTTAATAATCTCATGGTCTGGCACCGGAAAGGCCAGGCTTTTGCTATTTGGTTCACTGTTACGAGATGGAATAGGAAATCTTTCCGGTGCTTATGCACATCTAAATTATTTTAGTAGATGTATGGCAAAGCAGCGCGACTAAAATATTTTAGGTGAAATATTGTAGGCAAAATATGCCGCTCCGCGCTCAGATCGTGCATATATCATACAATGTATGCATGAGTAGTTTGTGGGGAAATTATTCGCCATACAATTGGCCGCTATAAGTCTAATTTTAATATAGTTAGCCTAAAAAGTCACCAAGCGCCATATAGTCGTATATATTTTTTTCATGACAATCACAATATTGTGGATATTCGTACTAACGGGAGTTATACCATTGATCTGTATGTAAGTTTCATCATTTTGTCCCTAAAGGAAATGCAATTGTAACGGAGATCAATGATCTGCTAAAAATTGTTGTTTGGCCATGGTTGTGGCTAGTATCTATACTTCTCACAATTTTAGCGAGCTATCACGGGCATGCAATATTTTCCTGTAGTATTCATAGATATAAATACCCTGAAAAATGGACCTTATATCAGCAGCAGGTCGATGGTGTAAGATTACACACAACATTGTGACGGGGCAAACAAGACGCTTTGACGGCATGTTAAATCTATGTTTAATATTATTTTCTGTATTAACATGTTTGTAGGTTTTGGAGGGGTTTTCTTCCTAGTAAACCCCAACTTTCTGAAGCCTCTTCTGGACAGACTTTAGAAGCCTTGTGGTGTAGTGATTTTGCTGCTCGCTTTACCAACTGGGGATCGCAGGATCCATCCCAGGCTCTCCAAAATTCGAACGAGTCTTTTAATCGAGGTCCTGTCTTCGTATGACCCTAGATGTGGATGAGGCGTAAAAACTCGGACACTCGCTCATTCTAGATTCATTTAGGCTTTTATAGACCCCATTCCCCTTTTGTAAAATATATTTATAAACGTCGGGTCACTTGTTCTGCTATGTGACATCGGGTGTCGAGGGGACGTAAACATTATGACGGGTTTAACCATATCTGCACCATCAGGGCGAACTCTTAGACAAGGGCCTATCGGGTTGTCCGTTGTGATGAATTGTGATGAATTGTTATTGCAAGCATGCTCATGTTGTGTAGAAAGAATTTTGTTCAAGAAGAATTAAGAGTTCATTTTGTAATGATGCCGTTTCTGTTTAATAAATCTGTATGTAGATGTATGTACATGAAAACATGAACATGTAAACAACGTGATGATGATAGGTTTGGGTATTTGGTCGCCGCACGTTATACAATGAATGATCGACGTCGCGAAGACGGCCCTGACGTTGTGCCTACCAAATACGGTAAGAATTTTAGCTTAGTATTAAACGGCAGTGTTGATCCCTATCAAACACTTACAAATGTTGTGTAGAATAGATAAAGAAATCTTCCTGGTTTTACTTTCTAGCTGTTGTAAATGCAATGAGTTTGTGAATAGGTATATTTGTTAGCCGTGTCGCGGAGAATGATATGAACAGGTGCTTGTTATGTTTCCTGTAATTGGCGAGTGACCAGGTAGCGCAAAGGCGCGGTCTGTCCAATTGCCTCTTACCTGTGCTAATGTAGTAAAGTAGAAGTAAAACAAAGATCAGGAATTGATACAATTAACTTACACCATCCATAAAAGACACCAAAGGGAAAGAAATACAAACATTAAGCGACCAGACCATAATGGAAACCTAAACAAAGGAAGGCCATATGGACAGTTACTTTCCCACAAAATGGCCATATGGCCATCCAAAATTAAAAGACACAAGTAATACACACAGTAAGTAACACACAACAACATAAATAAATCGCCACAGAAGAGCCGCCTTGGAACGGTCAGTGGAAGATTTCCACTGGGGGGCTTAAATCGATTTTACGTGGCCACAATCCTCGCCCTAACTTCCGTCGCGATTTAGACAAAAAAATTTTGTTCAGTCCGCATGAAGGCCTCCTAACTCAGCAGTGCAACATCTCCGTGAACACAGAAATCAAAGAACCACAGAGGTGAGACAACGGTGAGGACTCGACAGCAAGAAACCACTGAAATGCTGGAGCAAAAGAAAACCAACAGTTAGACTCCGATGAGCCCGACCAGAGACAGAGCATCAGGCACCAACCAACATTATCTCTTTAATTTTCAATAAGCCTATACGTTGGAGCCGTCATAGAATCTGAGGCCTGACCCACCGGCGTGCAATTAAAGAGGGAAGCAAAGTTGCCAACCGTGATTGGGTTAACTACCATGCATGCAGTCTGTCGTATAATATCCATGTTGTACCCAATCTTTTTATATCGAAGAATGATTTTACGAAATTGGGTGCTGAAGTCATTGCGGTTATATATTTTTCTGAATTTATATACTAAGTCACCATAAAATTCGGGTTCCGATAGACCTTGTTGCAGAAGAGATTTAAGTCCAATATTGAATTTTGAAATTAAATCAGAATGGCGTCTATAAAATTTTGAAAAGGCTTTGCGTAGTTTATGGTACCGATAACCCTGATTAAGGAGTTTAGCCGTTAATAATTTATTACGAGTGTTGAAGTCAGTTACATGACTACACACTCTAGCAAATCGAATTAATTGCGAAATATAAACGCCATAGGATGGCGCACGAGGAACATCACCATCCAAAAAAGGAAAATTTACAATCTCAAAATCAAAGTCATCGCGTTTATCATAAATTTTGCACGAAACAAATCCATCTACAATAGATAGATGTAAATCCAAAAACGGGGCCTCGGTATCAGAAGAATTTGCTTTATTTAACTGAAGTTCTAGGGGGTAAATCTGACTGATCAAACCATCAAAATAGGTATTATCAATATTTAATAAATCATCTAAATATCTAGAAGTAGAGCTAAAAGCTTCAATAATTTCAGATTGGTTATCAATGGAAAGCGACAAAATGAAGTCTCTTTCATAACAATACAAGAACAGATCAGCCACAAGAGGTGCGCAATTAGTACCCATCGGAATACCCACAATTTGTCTAAATAACTTAGTACCGAATCTAATATAAATATTGTCAAGTAGAAAGGTGAGGGCATCACACACTTTCTGACATGACCAAAGTGTATAATTCTTATGCTCTTTAGAAGTGAAAAATGCATTTCTGACATTACATGCAAGATAGAGAGAATCTTCTCTGTGAAAAGCCCATTCAATTAAATCATTAAGCTTTTCTTTTATAAGATTATGAGGAAGTGTAGTGTAAAGAGTGGAAAAATCGTAGGTAGACAGACTAGAAGCACGAAACTGTCTAGATTTCAATTTATTTAAAACCTCATTCGAATTTTTTATAGACCAAAACAGATTTCTTCCTGATCTTTCAAAGACTTTATCACAATATGTAATTACATGCGTTTTAATAGCAGTAAGACAGGAAGTTAATAATTTAGAAAGTTCAGTGGTAGTGCAAGAACTAGAATTTGCAATAAACCGTGCTTTGTAAGGTTTTTTATGAAGTTTTGGTAACCAGTATAGCGTAGGAAGCTTGTCTTGGCCTTCGTTAACACACACAGCAAACTTGGTGGCTGAATGACAAATATGTTTATCTACTATAGCTCTCTCTTCTCCGGCGCAGGGATCATGAATCCAGAAGAGGCTTTCGTTAACCGTATTTTAGTTGATTATCGTCATTTGGAGGCACATAATGTCAAGATGACGTGTCATGACCTGCTGCTCCCTTGTCTTGGTTTGAGTCATAGGGAAGAAGTGCCCTGCAGAGGCGGACATCCCCATAAAGCTGATCGACCTGACCAGTAGACTGGCGAAACTTACTCTAATGGGATAGGATATATTCCAAATATCCAGAGATTAAATAAAATAGAAATGAAGGCAATGATTAAGAATTAAAACCCGAAGACTTGCGATATAAAGAAGAGTGATTCTTCATGTGAAACCCGTGTGCACCAGTGCGTCGACATAGTCCACCCAAAGTGGACTTATATATTTTTTTTGGTTGTTGTTTAAAAGCCGGCGAGAGTTCTTTTTTTTTTTTTTTGTTATTGTTGTTGTTGTTTTATTTCGTGTACTTTGTGTTATTTGCTTCCATATACTTTCCACGTCACCGTCCCGAGTGCAAAATGTAGTTTTGCCTACGGGGCGTGCGCCGTGAAATGATTATCGAAGCAAAAAAGTAGCGTTTTGTGTTGGTATTGGTGTATATAGTTATTGTTAATAATTTATATCTTGTATATAATATGTTTCTTGTGCCTTACCCCACAGTTGCCCGTTCACCTGTCAGAGATCACCCTCGGTCGTCTTGTCATCATACGGGTTTGCGGGACGCCGTAAACCCACATGTAACATTCACAGCTTCTTCTAGTGGACCTCTAACAAGATTTAACAATTTAGAGCCCTTGGGCCGAAAATGAACACGACCTAGGACCCACTTGTTGTACATAGCCTTATAGGAAAAAGCTTTAAAAATCGTCTTATCTGAAACCGGAAGACTCACGAATTTGATATTTGGAATGAAAATTCATCTACTGGACCTCTACCAACAATGTTCAAATAGAACTCTTGGGCCAAAAATGGTCCCACATATGGGCCCACATGTTTTACATAGATTTATATACGGAAAAAATCGTTTTAAAGAATTTTCTTTGTCTGAAACCAGAAGGCCCAGGCCTTTGATATTCGGACACGGCTTTGTCTAGTGGACCGCTACTAAGATCGTTTAAATGATAGCTCTGTGGCTAAAAATGGTCCCGCCAAGGGGCATAGACTTATAAAGGGGAAACTGTTACGAGATGGAATAGGAATGCTTATGCACATTAAAATTATTTTAGCAGGTATATGGCAAAGCAGCGTGACTAAAATATTTTAGGTGAAATATGGTAGGCAAAATATGCCGCTCCACTGCACAAATCGTGCATATATCATACGATGTATGCATGAGTGGTTTGTGGGGAAATCATTCGCCATGAAGGTGGCCGCTATAAGTCTGTTCTATATAGTTTGCCTAAAAAGTCGCCAAGAGCCAAATAGTGCCATATATATTGTTCATGCCAGTCACAATGCTGTGGATATTCGTACTGACGGGAGTTATACCATTGATCTGTAAGGAAGTTTCATCATTTTTCCCTAAAGGAATTGCAATTGTAACATAGATCAATGATCTGCTGAAATTTGCTGTATGGCTATGATTGTGGATAGTATCTTTACTTCTCACAATTTTGGCGAGCTAGCACGGGTAAGCATGACTTTTCTGTACTATTCATAGACATAAATACCCTGCAAAAATGGACATTATATCCGCAGCAGGTCGATGGTGTAAGATTACGCACAACATTGTGACGGGGCAAACAAGACGCTTTGACGGTATGTTAAATCTATGTTTAGTATTATTCTTTGTATGAACATGCTTGCAGGTTTTGGAGGGGTTTTCTTCCTAGTATACCCCAACTTTCTGAAGCCTCTTCTGGACTCACTTTAGATACCTCTGTTGTGTAGTGATTATGCTACTCGTTTACCAACTGGGGATTGCAGGATCGATCCCAGGCTCCTGTCTCCGTATGACCCTAGATTTTGGTGTGACGTAAAACTCGGACACTTGTTCATTCTAGATTCATTTAGGCTTTTATAGACCACTTTTGTAGAATATATTTATAAACGTCGGGTCACTTGTTTGATCCATAGCTTTTGACTATCGGTTGTTAGAAAACCGTGGTCCCGTCTCTATATGACATTAGGTGTTGAGGGGGCATAAAATTTAGACGGGTTTAACCATATCTTCAACATCAGGGCGAACTCTTAGACAAGCGCCTGTCGTGTTAACCGCCGTAAACCCACATGTAGCACTTCTTATCTGAAACCACAAGACCCAGGCCTTTGGTATTTGGCATTAGGCTTCATCTAGTGGACCGCTACCAAGATTGTTCAAATTATAACCCTAGTACAAAAACATGTTTCACATAGACTTATATTGGGAAAACCTGTCAAAACTAGAAGGCACAGGCCTTTGATAATATGTGAAAAGCTTCGCCTAATGGAACTCTACCAAGATTGTTAAAATTAAAGCCCTAGGGCCAGGGCCAAAAATGGCCCCGCCCAGGGGCCATCATCGTTTACATAGACTTACTAGAATGCCCAGTCCTCTGATATTAGATACAAAGCTTCGGATAGTGGAATTCTACCAAGATTGTTCAAACTTTTGCCTTGGGTCAAACACCAAAAATGGCCCCGCACCTGAGTCCACTAATTTTACATTGGCTTAGAAGCCTCCGTTGTGTAGTGGTTACGCAACTCGCCTTGTAAACCAGGGGTCGCAGGATCAATCCTTGGCTTCTCCAGACTTTCGGATGAGTCTTTAAACCGAGGTTCCGTCTCCGTATGAACTTAGCTGTTGGTGGAACGTAAAACTCAAAAACTCACTCACTAACATTGGCTTATGTGGGGAAAATTTTTTAAAAATAAAATCACATCTGCAGCCAGAAGGCTCATACAATTGATATTTGCCTTGAAGATTTATCTAGTGGGCCTCTACGAAGTTCAAATTATAGCCCTGGTGCCACCGCACAGGGGCCAACATGTTTTTCATAGATTTATAAAAGGAAACCTTTAAAAATCTTCTTTTCTGAAACTAAAAGGTCCAGGCACACATTTGGCACATAGCTTCGACTAATGGATCTCTACAAGATTGTTCAAATTAGAACCCTTGGTTCAAATATGAACACGCCCCAAGACCCACTTGTTGAACATAGCCGCTTTAAAAATCTTCTAATCTGAAACCAGGAGACTCGCGCATTTGATGTTTGGATTGAAACTTTATCTACTGGACCTCTACCAACTCTGTTGAAATTAGTACCTTTGGGCTAAAAATGTCCCTCATGTTTTGCATAGACTACAATGGAAAACCTTTAATAATCTCATGGTCTGGCACCAGAAAGGCCAGGCTTTTGCTATTTGGTTCACTGTTACGAGATGGAATAGGAAATCTTTCCGGTGCTTATGCACATCTAAATTATTTTAGTAGATGTATGGCAAAGCAGCGCGACTAAAATATTTTAGGTGAAATAGTGTAGGCAAAATATGCCGCTCCGCGCTCAGATCGTGCATATATCATACAATGTATGCATGAGTAGTTTGTGGGGAAATTATTCGCCATACAATTGGCCGCTATAAGTCTAATTTTAATATAGTTAGCCTAAAAAGTCACCAAGCGCCATATAGTCGTATATATTTTTTCATGACAATCACAATATTGTGGATATTCGTACTAACGGGAGTTATACCATTGATCTGTATGTAAGTTTCATCATTTTGTCCCTAAAGGAAATGCAATTGTAGCGGAGATCAATGATCTGCTAAAAATTGTTGTTTGGCCATGGTTGTGGCTAGTATCTATACTTCTCACAATTTTAGCGAGCTATCACGGGCATGCAATATTTTCCTGTAGTATTCATAGATATAAATACCCTGAAAAATGGACCTTATATCAGCAGCAGGTCGATGGTGTAAGATTACACACAACATTGTGACGGGGCAAACAAGACGCTTTGACGGCACGTTAAATCTATGTTTAATATTATTTTCTGTATTAACATGTTTGTAGGTTTTGGAGGGGTTTTCTTCCTAGTAAACCCCAACTTTCTGAAGCCTCTTCTGGACAGACTTTAGAAGCCTTGTGGTGTAGTGATTTTGCTGCTCGCTTTACCAACTGGGGATCGCAGGATCCATCCCAGGCTCTCCAAAATTCGAACGAGTCTTTTAATCGAGGTCCTGTCTTCATATGACCCTAGATGTGGATGAGGCGTAAACACTCGGACACTCGCTCATTCTAGATTCATTTAGGCTTTTATAGACCCCATTCCCCTTTTGTAAAATATATTTATAAACGTCGGGTCACTTGTTCTGCTATGTGACATCAGGTGTTGAGGGGACGTAAACATTATGACGGGTTTAACCATATCTGCACCATCAGGGCGAACTCTTAGACAAGGGCCTATCGGGTTGTCCGTTGTGATGAATTGTGATGAATTGTTATTGAAAGCATGTTCATGTTGTGTAGAAAGAATTTTGTTCAAGAAGAATTAAGAGTTCATTTTGTATTGATGCCGTTTCTGTTTAATAAATCTGTATGTAGATGTATGTACATGAAAACATGAACATGTAAACAACGTGATGATGATAGGTTTGGGTATTTGGTCGCCGCACTTTATACAATGAATGATCGACGTCGCGAAGACGGCCCTGACGTTGTGCCTACCAAATACGGTAAGAATTTTAGCTTAGTATTAAACGGCAGTGTTGATCCCTATCAAACACTTACAAATGTTGTGTAGAATAGATAAGAAATCTTCCTGGTTTTACTTTCTAGCTGTTGTAAATGCAATGAGTTTGTGAATAGGTATATTTGTTAGCCGTGTCGCGGAGAATGATATGTACAGGTGCTTGTTATGTTTCCTGTAATTGGCGAGTGACCAGGTAGCGCAAAGGCGCGGTCTGTCCAATTGCCTCTTACCTGTGCTAATGTAGTAAGCACGAATTTGATAATCATTATGCTCATTTATAGTGATCATTAATTGAGTTCTGTAGTGCTCAGTAAGGAAGCATAAATTATAGGTTATTGACTTTATATTGTGAAATATTCGGCACGAGTTCATATGGCGAAGGACGCACGAGCTTGCGAGTGCGTCTCCGCTATATGAACGAGTGCCGAATATTTCACAATATAAAGTCAATAACCTTTTTATTATATACCCAAAACTGGAACTGTCTGTTAGAATTCAGGACTATCTAGCATAGAACGCTGAGTCTAAAATCAATTTATTTATCTTTAAGTGGTTTAAAATTGAAAATAATGCAGCTCGCTAAGTGTCTTCCTACACATTGTAAAACCAAGGCCAATGGCGCCAATGTGAAGATTACGTTAACGTTGGAGGATTTGACGTCATTAAAAACATTGACGTTTCCCAACGCAGGACGCCATTTTTCCGAATTGTCCGTTTTATTTCTTTCAAAGTACTCCTGATATTGAGAGAGAATTTTTTTAACTCTTTACAGATTACAGGTAGGTCATATTTGCTAGCATAAAATGCGCTTCATGTTGTTTGTCACAGCCGATATTTGTTTTCTTTTACGTTCTTTCAATCGATTCGCACGACAAGATGGCTGCCGATTTCTAAGATTAAAAACTGAGAAATTTGAAAGTAGTCCTGTTATGCACGAGACTGCTTATCTCCGGGCAATATGAACTTGACTACGGGCAATATGGAAAAATATTGACCGGTAACTTCTGTACAAGGTAAACGGGACATTTTCTGGGTATATAATAATGTTTAGTATTCTCGTTTCAAGCGCTTGGTGCTAATATTTTGTTGCACAGTCGAGTTATGCTGCGCGGTTATTTGTTGCATGCACTGATCAGCCTGTTTGGTCGGCGCATGCGCAATAACGGTTTAAGCATGAACTGTTCAGACTTCTCCGGCGCAGGGATCATGAATCCAGAAGAGGCTTTCGTTAACCGTATTTTAGTTGATTATCGTCATTTGGAGGCACATAATGTCAAGATGACGTGTGGTGACCTGCTGCTCCCTTGTCTTGGTTTGAGTCATAGGGAAGAAGTGTCCTGCAGAGGCGGACATCCCCATAAAGCTGATCGACCAGTCCAGTAGACTTGCGAAACTTACTCTAATGGAATAGGATATATTCCAAATATCCAGAGATCAAATAAAATAGAAATGAAGGCAATGATTAGGAATTAAAACCCGAAGACTTGCGATATAAAGAAGAGTGATTCTTCATGTGAAACCCGGGTGCACCAGTGCGTCGACATAGTCCACCCTAAGTGGACTTATATATTTTTTTTGGTTGTTGTTTAAAAGCCGGCGAGAGTTCTTTTTTTTTTTTTTTTTTTTGTTATTGTTGTTGTTGTTTTATTTCGTGTACTTTGTGTTATTTGCTTCCATATATTTTCCACGTCACCGTCCCGAGTGCAAAATGTAGTTTTGCCTTCGGGGCGTGCGCCGTGAAATGATTATCGAAGCAAAAAAAGTAGCGTTTTTGTGTTGGTATTGGTGTATATAGTTATTGTTAATAATTTATATCTTGTATATAATATGTTTCTTGTGCCTTACCCCACAGTTGCCCGTTCACCTGTCAGAGATCACCCTCGGTCGTCTTGTCATCATACGGGTTTGCGGGACGCCGTAAACCCACATGTAACATTCACAGCTTCTTCTAGTGGACCTCTAACAAGATTTAACAATTTAGAGCCTTTGGGACGAAAATGAACACGACCCAGGACCCACTTGTTGTACATAGCCTTATAGGAAAAAGCTTTAAAAATCGTCTTATCTGAAACCGGAAGACTCACGCATTTGATATTTGGAATGAAAATTCATCTTCTGGACCTCTACCAACAATGTTCAAATAGAACTCTTGGGCCAAAAATGGTCCCACACATGTTTTACATAGATTTATATACGGAAAAAATCGTTTTAAAGAATTTTCTTTGTCTGAAACCAGAAGGCCCAGGCCTTTGATATTCGGACACGGCTTTGTCTAGTGGATCGCTACTAAGATCGTTTAAATAATAGCTCTGTGGCTAAAAATGGTCCCGCCAAGGGGCATAGACTTATAAAGGGGAAACTGTTACGTGATGGAATAGGAATAATTATGCACATTAAAATTATTTTTGTAGGTATATGGCAAAGCAGCGTGACTAAAATATTTTAGGTGAAATATGGTAGGCAAAATATGCCGCTCCACTGCACAAATCGTGCATATATCATACGATGTATGCATGAGTGGTTTGTGGGGAAATCATTCGCCATGAAGGTGGCCGCTATAAGTCTGTTTTATATAGTTTGCCTAAAAAAGTCGCCAAGAGCCAAAAAGTGCCATATATATTTTTCATGCCAGTCACAATGCTGTGGACATTCGTACTGACGGGAGTTATACCATTGATCTGTAAGGAAGTTTCATCATTTTTTCCCTAAAGGAATTGCAATTGTAACATAGATCAATGATCTGCTGAAATTTGCTGCATGGCTATGATTGTGGATAGTATCTTTACTTCTCACAATTTTGGCGAGCTAGCACGGGTAAGCATGATTTTTCTGTAGTATTCATAGACATAAATACCCTGCAAAAATGGATATTATATCAGCAGCAGGTCGATGGTGTAAGATTACGCACAACATTGTGACGGGGCAAACAAGACGCTTTGACGGTATGTTAAATCTATGTTTAGTATTATTCTTTGTATGAACATGCTTGCAGGTTTTGGAGGGGTTTTCTTCCTAGTATACCCCAACTTTCTGAAGCCTCTTCTGGACTCACTTTAGATACCTCTGTTGTGTAGTGATTATGCTACTCGTTTACCAACTGGGGATTGCAGGATCGATCCCAGGCTTCTGTCTCCGCATGACCCTAGATGTTGGTGAGACGTAAAACTCGGACACTTGTTCATTCTAGATTCATTTAGGCTTTTATAGACCCCTTTTGTAGAATATATTTATAAACGTCGGGTCACTTGTTTGATCCATAGCTTTTGACTATCGGTTGTTAGAAAACCGTGGTCCCGTCTCTATATGACATTAGGTGTTGAGGGGGCATAAAATTTAGACGGGTTTAAACATATCTTCAACATCAGGGCGAACTCTTAGACAAGCGCCTGTCGTGTTAACCGTGATGATGAACCGTGATGAACTGGTATTGCAAGCATGCTCATGTTGTGTAGAAAGAATTTTGTTAAAGAATAATTACGAGTTAATTTTGAAATGATGCCGTTTCTGTTTAAGAAGTCTGTATGTACATGTATGTACATGTAAAGAACGTGATGATGATAAGTTAGGGTATTTGATCGCCACACGTTATAACGGCCGGAGCGGCGTGGATGATGTCAGCAGCGTCATCGGCGTCGCGAATGCGGTTCTGACGTTTTGCCTACAAAATACGGAAAGAATTCACGGAAAACAGTGTTGATCCCTATCAAACATTGACAAATGTTATGTAGAATAGATGAAAATCGTCCTGTTTTTACTTTCTATCTGTTGTTAATGTAATGAGTTTGTGAATAGTTCTATTTGTGAGCCGTGTCGCGGAGAAGGATATCAAATGGAGTTTGTCATGTTTCCTGTAATTGGTGAGCGACCAAATAGCGCAAAGGCGCGGTCTGTGCGATTGCCTGTGCTAATGTTGTGAGCACAAATATGCTCAGTTGTAGTGAGCATTAATTGATTTCTGTAGTGCTCCGTAAGGAAGCCTAAATTTTGGGTATTCTTGTTTCAAGCGCTCGGTGCTGATATTTTGTTGGACAGTCAAGTTGAGTTCTGCTGTGCGGTTATTTGTCGCACGTACTGATCAGCCTTTTGTCTGGTCGGCGCATCTGCAGTAACGGTTTATGCATGAACATATTTAGACTTCTCCGGGGCTGGGATCATGATATGGTGTACACGTTTCGTGAACCATATTTTAGTTGATTATCGTCATTTTCAGGCACATAATGTCACGATGACGTGTGATGACCTGCTGCTCCCTGGTCTATAGGAGTCGGTATTGGTACGAGTCACAGGGAAGAAGTGCCCTGCAGAGGCGGGCATCCCCATAAATCTGACCGACCAGACCAATTAACTGGCAGAAGTTCTAATGGAATAGAATATTCCATATATCCAAAGATTAAATAAAATAGAAGTGAAGGCAATGATCAAGAGTTAAGACCCTGACTTGCGATAAGAAGAGTGATTCTTCATGTGAAACCCCGGGTACCCCAGTGCGTCGACATAATCCACCTCATGTGGACTTATATTTTTTGCCAGCAAGTTCTTTGTTCGTTTGTTTTTGTTGTGTGCGGTGTGTGTATGTGTTTTGCGTTTTTGTGTTTTTTTTTTTTTGTGTGTGTGTTTGTTTTTTGGTGGTGTTGATGGTTTACTTTGTTATTTGCTTCTTTATGATTACCACTTCACCGTCCCGAGCACAAAACGTAGTTTTGCCTTCGGGGCGTGCGCTGAGAAATGATTATAGAAGCAAATAAATGTAGTGTTAAGTGTTGGTATTGTTGTATATAGTGACTGTTAATAATTTATGTCTTGTATATAACATCTTTCTAGTGCCTTACCCCACAGTTGCCTGTTCACCTGTCAGAGATCAACTCCGGTCGTCTTGTCAGCACGAAAGTTTGCTGGACGCCGTAAACCCACATGTAACAGAAACATTAAAAAATCTTCTTGTCTGAAATCAGATGGCCCAGGCCTTTGATTTGGTATACGGCTTCATCTAGCGAATGTCTACCAAGATTATTCAAATTATAGCTAGATCCGTTTATACGCGTTTTATATTTCGCGTTTATATTTCGCAATTAATTCGATTTGCCAGAGTGTGTAGTTATGTAACTGACCTCTACACTCGCAATAAATTATTAACGGCTAAACCTCTTAATCAGGGTTATCGGTACCATAAACTAAGCAAAGCCTTTTCATAGTTTTATAGACGTAATTCTGATTTAATTTCAAAATTCAATATCTCTTCTGCAACAATGTCTATCGGAACCCGAATTTTATGGTGACATAGTATATGAATTCAGAAAAATATATAACCGCAATGACCGCAGCACCCATTTTCGTAAAATCATTCTTCGATATAAAAAGATTGGGTACAACATAAAAGTTATACGACAGACTGCATGCATGGTAGTTGACAGACTGCATGCATGGTAGTTAACCTAATCACGGTTGACAACTTTGCTTCCCTCTTTAATTGCACGCCGGTGGGTTAGGCCTCAGATTCTATGACGGTTCCAGCGTAAAGGCTTATGTTGGTTCGTGCCTGATGCTCTGTCTCTGGTCGGGCCCATCGGAGTCTAACTGTTGGTTTTCTTTTGCTCCAGCATTTCAGTGGTTTCTTGCTGTCGAGTACTCACCGTTGTTTCATCTCTGTGGTTGTTTGATTTTCGTGTTCACGGAGAGGTTGAACTGCTGAGTTAGGAGGCCTTCATGCGGACAAAACAAATTATTTGTCTTAAACGCGACGGAAGAAAGGGCGAGGATTGTGGTCACTTAAATCGATTTAAGCCCCCATTGGAATTCGTTTCCGCTGACCGTTCCACGGCGGTTCTTCTGTCGCGGTTTATTTTTGTAATGGTTTGACTTTGGGTGTTTGTGTCGCTTATATTATTTTATTCTGGATAGCCAATTGCAATTTTGTGGGAAAGTAACTGTCCTTTTGGCTCTCCGCTATTGATGTTTCCATTAGGGTCTTTTGTTTCAATTTTAAGTACAGTGGGAGAAAGTCCTACTTTTTTAATTTTCTGCATGAAAATAATTTGCTTTCCCTCAACACTTTGGAAAACTGTAAGGGTGCAAAATCGTCGTTGTTTGCTATGATAATTCATGTGAGTCACTTATTAATCATATTTTGCTTCCATGTGATAAGCTTTACTATGTTTGCGAATGTGAAATATGCGACGATGATTGTCTCAACGTTTCGATACATAGATCCATATTTTGTCGAATACGTATACCAGAGTATCAGCAATTTCCTTATTACAGAAGCAATGATTAAAGTATAAGCTGGAAAAAAGTCACGTGAATTAACTAATGCATTTACAACTCGTTTAAGTTCTAACGAGGTGCTTCGGAATGTCCAAAATTGTAATATTAGCACTAAAGTCGATGTTGATAATGTTTACTGCAATATGATAAATGAGGTCAAAAACACCGCATTTCAGTGTTTTCCTATAAAACAATTTAAGCATTTTTTGAAGCCTTATTGGAATGGTGACTTAAACACGCTGCATAAGGATATAAAACGAAGGCGAGCAGCTTGGATAAGTTGTGGTCGACCCAGAGATAAGGAGTCTTCTGCCTATAACATTTATAAAAATGCAAAGCGTTTATTTAGAAAAAAAAACACCGTTACGCTATCGATGAATATTTCAGATAAAAAGTTGATGAAATTGACAAATATGCCGAAGTAGACAGCGGATTATTTTGGCGTCTTGTTAATGGTTGGCGGAAACAGTCGGCTTCAGCACCCGGTGCTGAAATAAATTTCAATGGAAAATTAGCATCCAGTTCGCAAGAAATTACAGATGAATGGGCTAACTTTTTTAAAGAATTGTATACACCAAGTGAAAATACAAAATTTGATGATGCCCATAAACGTGATATATCAAACCGTTTGCATATTGTAAACGATAGCTTGGTGATTTCTGAATTTCCAGTTATAAGTGCCGAAGAGGTCCAAGCTGCCGTCCGGTTAGGTAAGAAGGGAAAAGCCCCGGGAGAAGATGGCATATCATACGAACATATTCAGTATTGCGGAGAAACGTTGACACGCATATTAGCTAAACTTTTCACTGCGATGCTCAAATTATCATATGCCTCCGACGATATGAAAAAGGGCATAATAATAACATTTTATAAAGGCGGTAAAAAACGGAAGGATGATCCTGAAAACTACAGGGCAGTAACTCTCTTATCTGTTATACTAAAACTGTTCGAAACGGTTATATTAACGCGTATTCAGTTGTTTAATAATTTATCAACACCGATACACCCTCTTCAGGGTGGCTTTCAGAAAGGCCTAGGATGTCTGATGACGTCATTTATGTTTAGAGAGTCTATATATTTTGCGAAAGAAAATCACAGCCGGCTTTACGTCTGTTTTTAGACGTGCGAAAAGCGTTTGACTGTGCCTGGCACGATAGACTTTTCTATAAACTCTATAAAATGGGAATAGACAAAGCAATTTTTAACATTTTACAAAATCTATATAGAGGAATGAGCAGTTGTGTTAAGTTTTAAGGGTGCAAATCCGGTTGGTTCCCTATACCACAAGGAACTCGTCAGGGAGGAGTTATCTCTCCATTTCTGTATCTTGTGTTTTTGAACGACTTATTATATGAAATAGAGGCCTCCGGATTTGGCATGTCTTTTTACAATATAGATCTATCCTGCCAAACAGTGGCAGACGACATGTTAATTCAGTCTTATTCAAAAGCCGGTTTGGATAGATTAATACATATATGTTTAATTTACTCTTATACATGGAGATTCTTACACAGGGCCGCAAAAGTGCAGTTGTGGTTTTCAATGAAAAACTTTCTGACTTCACTTGTACACAAAGATCTTGGAGGTTGGGTGATGATTGTATTCCTGAGAAAGAGCAGTATAAACACTTAGGTGTTTTATGTGATAAAAATATGTCATTTAATGAAATAATAACGGAAAATTAAAGGCACTTTTTTAAGTATTGTAAACTGTGGTTTAAACGAAGATGGATTTAACCCAATAACGTCAAGGCTTATTTATAATTCCGTGGTACTCCCGAAGGCACTGTATGGCTGTGAACTGTGGTCTCGACTTCTCCCAAGTCACATAATAGGGATAGAAAGGGCTCATCGATTCTGTCTTAAATTTATGCAGTTCTTGCCGCGGGGTACAGCTACTTATGTTGCCTTGGCGTTGTTGGGTGCATACCCTATCGAAGTTGAAATAGATAGGCGCAAACTTTTATTTTTGGAACAGCTATGTAATTTGCCATCTCACTTGCGGGTCAAAGAATTATTTACTTATAGGCTGGTACATAACAATGAGAATTCTGTTCGCCAAATGGGCTTTATGCCAGATATTACCGGCTTTTGGGTAAATACTCCTTAACATACGTTCTAGAATCATTTTTAGACCATGGCACGTTCATTTCGAAGTCTGCATGGAAACGTCTCTTGCATGAGAAATTATCAGTTACCTGTAGTGAAGAGTTATTGCGGAAATTGTCGTCATCACAGAGATTGTCTCGTTTTATACATATTCACTGTTGTAACTCCTATATATCCTGTATCAGATAAGGAAAGAAACCCCAAAATATATCAGAACTACTAAAACAGCAGTTCGTCTGTTGGGTCTCATGTTTAACCATCAATCACGAATGACATGCCGAACATGCGGCTTAATGAGTTCTGCGATTACAGAACACATATTGTTGTATTGTAAAGAAAACGAGATGTTTAGGACTAAGTTATGGGAAAAACTGTTATGAAGGTTTGGAATTGTCCTTTTTAATAGACTCATAGCTCTTCCGTCAGCCACTCAGGTTAATAACCTATTTTCAGGCTGTGATTTTGTTTTGCAAAATGATGATGACATCCAGGATTGTCTTAAGATATTCCTGACATGCCTATCTAGAATTCCTTTTCTTACATCTTGTCCGATCTTCTTATGATATCTTCCAACAGATATCTTCAAGGCGGGGGTTTGTGTGGTGTTGTATTGATGTCGATGCAATGCAATACCGCTTCATTGATGCTGGTGCGCTTTTGTTTTTGCACCGGGTGCCCGACCTCGCGATGGCTTGGCATCGGCATTGTTGCAACGTCATGCATGAACGCTAGTGTGACGTCAATGCGGGTTTGGGTGCACAATTGGTTGTACTGTGTTATACATCAGTCGATCTAATTAGAAAAAAAAACGCGTCCAACTTGCTGATATTTATCACAAAGTAACACATTGATTTGGTTATTTATCTAAGAAATGAGTTTTGTTTTGCTGCTGTTAATTGGGGTGTAAGCGTAGTGGGTCGCGGATGTATGCGTTCGCGTATTATTGGATGCACATATTGTGAAAATATAAAAGGAGGATATGGTTGAGAATAATCTTGCGCTTACCCTCCATTTTTATTCATCATTGCTGCTAATTGCATGTAAATATGTATTTGGTGTGAGTGTTCTTTTGTTGTTGTTTTTGATGTTCTCTGCATTCTTTTTTTTTTTTTTTTTTAATTGTAAATGCTCTCTTTATGTTTAGTTATGTGTTTTGCTGGCTCTCCTTTTCTGGAGGAAATAAAGTATCTTATTAAGACCACCTAAAATTATGACTAGTTCTGCTCTAAAAAGCTTATTTTAAAGGGTGCAGTTGATCTTTCTTTGTGTTTTCTGCCGACAGTGTCCTCTGGACCAGGACCAACTTTGGGACTGTTCAAAAGTGGTCTTTAAGACCACTTTTTTACAGTCCCAATGGTGGTCGTAATATAGGAATTTTAAGTGTATAAATATCTTAGTTCCTCTATTTTTATGTTGTTGTTGTTGTTGCCTGATTATAATCAAAGTGCCAAAAGGGCACTGAAACTACAGATTCTCTGAGAAATTCGTGAATATCAAGGTCTTTATGAAGAGGTTTCGAATTTTAGCCAGAGCATGACAAAACGTACAATAAGACATGTGCGCCCAACGAAGACTCAGATCAGCCTGCGCATCCGCGTAGTCTGATGAGAGTCTTCGTTGTGCGCTCTAAGGATAACTAAGGGCCCAATGTTCCTTCATGCTGCAAGAGAAGTCTCTTGTTAGACTATATGGCTGCACAGGCTGATCTGAGTCTTCGATGGGCGCACATGTCTTATTGTAGGTTTTGTCGTGCGCAGGCAAATTAATTTTTTAAAGTTATAGGAAAAAAACACTATATGGCTGCACGATACTTCCATGCAGAGCTGAAACCGATCGCACACGAGTACTGGTAAACCGCTTAGAGGATCCATTATGATAACACACCCGTGCGACATAGTGTGTTTTTCATATCTCTGAAATAGCTACTTTCTGAGGAAAATTTGTGATATTTTTTCTTATTTCGGCTCCAAATATAGGTCGTCGGTGCTCGTTAGAACCGCCTCATTGAGGAGGTTCTAACGAGTATCCACAACCTACGTCTTGAAGCAGAAATAAGGAAAATAATGTATACCCCCGTAAACCCCAGTTTTCTCTATGTAAACTGGGGTTTAGATGGGTGTTCATTTCACGGACTTGTTCACGTGATATATGCCTGCCCAGGTAAAGCGGTGCGAGTCGGACATTCCATGCTTATAAATAAGTTCAGAATAGTTAGATCCTTTGGAAGCAAAGAATACACCAAATAAACGAAACTAACAGACTCGGTTTTATTGAGTCTGTTTATAAACCCTATTGTATCATTGGTGAGATGTCATGTCATCTCTATGACCTCTATAGTGTTGACGGGAGGGAACGTTAAAAAAAACTCTGTTAGTGCTGCTGCACTCAACGTGACTATCACCGATTTTGGGAATCCAAGGTTACGGTTATTTAATAAAAAAGAATGCCACGATGGCCCTGGATCGCTCACCTGACACATATGGTAACAAGTGTGCCCTAAGAAGAGTCATTATTGGCCCCAGGGCTATAATCGTGACAGTGGTCTAAAAGGTGAAGCTTCATACCAAATATCAAAGACCGGAGCCTTCTGGTTTCAGACAAGAAGAGTTTTAAAGGTTTTCCCTATATATAAAACCTGCAGGCCCCAGGGCAGGGCAATTTTTGGCTCCAGGGCTATAATTTGAACAGTCTTGCTAGAAATCTACAAAACAAAGCTTCATACCAAATATCAATGACCTAGGCCTTCTGGTTTCAGACAAAAAGATTTTCAAAGGTTTTCCCAATATAAGACTATGTAAAACAAGTGGTCCTCAGGGTGGGCCATATTTGGCCCGATAGATATGATTTAAACAATTTTGATAGAGGTCCACTACATGAAGCTTCATACCAAATATCAAAGACCTGGAACTTGCAATTTAAGAGAAGACGATTTTTAAAGATTTTCCCTATATAAGTCAATGTAAAACCAAAGTGCCCGTGGGTGGGGACATTTTGGCCCAAGGGCTATAACTTGAACAATTTTGGTAGATGTCCACTTCATGAAGCTACATACCAAATATCAGAGACCTGAGACTTGCAGTTTCAGAGAAGAAGATTTTTAAAGATTTTCTCTACATAAGCCTTTGTAAAGCAAAGGGCCCCTGGGCGGGGTCATTTTTGGCCCTAGGGCTATAATGTGAACAATCTTGATAGAGGTCATCTAGATGAAACTTCACACCAAATATCAAAGACCTGGGACTTGCGGTTGCAGAGAAGAAGAATATTAAAGATTTTCCCTATATAAGTCTATGTAAAAACAAAGGGCCTCGGGGCGGGGGCATTTTTGACCCCAGGGCTATAATTTGAACACTATTGGTAGGGGTCCAATAGATGAAGCTTCAAACCAAATATAAAAGACTTGGGCCTTTCGGTTTCGGAGAAGAAGAATTTTAAAGATTTTCCCTATATAAGTCTATGTAAAACCGAAGGGCCTCAGGGTGGGGGCATTTTTGACCCAAGGGCTACAATTTGAACAATCTTGGTAGAGGTCCAATTGATGAAGCTTCATACCAAACATCAAAGACCTGGGCCTTTCGGTTTCAAAGAACTTCCCTATATAAGTCTATGTAAAACCAAAGGGCGTCGGGGAGGGACATTTTTGACCCCAGCGCTATAATTTGAACCATCTTGGTAGAGGTCCAATAGATGAAGCTTCATACCAAATATCAAAGACCTGGGTCTTTCGGTTTCGGAGAAGAAGATTTTTAAAGATTTTCCCTATAGAAGTCTATGTAAAACCAAAGGGCCCCGGGGCGGGGGCATTTCTGGCCCAGGGCTATAATTTGAACAGTCTTGTTTGAGGTCCACTATATGAAGCTTCATACCAAACATGAAAGACCTTGACCATGCGGTATCACAGAAGAAGATTTTTAAACATTTTCCCTATAGAAGTCTATGTAAAACTAAAGGGCTACGGGGCACGGGGGAGGGGGGCATTTTTGGCCCCGGGGCTATAATTTGAACAGTCTTGGTAGAGGTCCACTATATAAAGATTCATACCAAATATGAAAGACCTTGACCATGCGGTATCACAGAAGAAGATTTTTAAAGATTTTCCCTATAAAAGTCTATGTAAAACTAAAGGGCTCCGGGGCGGGGGCGGGGGCATTTTTGGTCCCAGGACTATAATTTGAACAATCTTGGTAGAGATCCACTATATAAAGATTCATACCAAATATGAAAGACCTGGACCATGCGGTATCGCAGAAGAAGATTTTTAAAGATTTTCCCTATAAAAGTCTATGTAAAACTAAAGGGCTCGTGGGCGGGGGCATTTTTGGCCCCATGACTATAATTTGAACAATCTTGGTAGAGGTCTACTAGATGGAGCTTCATACCAAATATGAAAGACCTGGACCGTGCGGTATCAGAGAAGAATATTTGTTAAGTTTACAGTAAAAAAAAAATATTTTAAGCTCCCGTGACCTAGATGTGCAATAGACCGAAACCATTTGAACAACTTTGAAAGTGGACGACTAAAGGATCATTCCTGTGAACTTTGGTCAAAATCCGATCACTGGTTTAGGAGGAGATGTCGTTTGAAGAAAAAGTTTACGGACGCACGCACGGAAGCACGACGGACGACGGACAAAAAGTGATCCCAAAAGCTCACATCGTCACTACGTGACAGGTGAGCTAAAAATAGTACGTGCTATTCTTATCGATGTTACGAGCGGAGGTCAGTGTCTTTATCGATAGAACATAGGGGCTTGAATCATGAAAAAATGAAGAAAAAAATGAAAATATATATATATATATATATATATATATATATATATATATATATATATTGTACTATATTAGAGACAAGGGGAAAACTTCGGCTCAATTTTTTGGCGGGTTACCTTATTTTACCCAGTGTATCTTCTTCGCAAATGCAGATTTTCACCTGCTTATTATGAAATATACAAGTTAAATATGTCCACTTTGCAACAATAATCCGCCTCTGTCTGTCACTTGCATTGAATAAAGCAGCAACTGAAAATTCGGCACAACCGTGTGCCAAAAATTTTCAGATTTTCATCAATCACAAGCGAACTAGTGTTGCGGAGGGAACTGTTTTCGCTTCCACCCGTTGTCTTTCATTTAACTTTAGCTTTCTTGGTCAATTTGAATCCGAAAAATGTATTCGCAGCTCTAAATTTAGATTTTGCTACTTTTGCTTGGCTTTCCGCAGTGTTCTGTCAGAGACCAGGGCGCTTGCAATAATCGTCGTGTTTGAAAAAAGCGGGACGTGCAGATATAATCCGGAACTTTCAAACTACGTCCGGCAGTGGAGTAGCTAGGGTTACTTTTAAAATATGTGTGATAGCCGTGATTTCTCCTTTGATTTTTTTTTTCAATGTAACATATTCTGCTAGGACTACGTATACACGTATACGCAGATAAGATAACTATATGGTGTTTCTACGTATAATGGGCTGTGCTCTGGGAATATTGTATTGTATTGCTTTGCGGTCAACTTCCAATTCAGCCGCTGTAACTTTTTTTAAACATGCGCAGAAAAGGACATAAAATGTTTACTGAAAAGCAGAAGACGGCCTTAGCCTTGTTTATGCCCAGGCTGGGACGGGCACAACCCATGTTATCGCTAGAGTGCTCCGCATTGAAGGGAAATGTTGTCAATTTCTTGCACAGCGGGTATCGTATATAATCTATGTGTTTTATGTGTTTTTGCAGAGTGCTAAAGAACGTGTGCACATGACGTCGTCACCTTGTGTTTAAACGCTCGTTCCCGGTACACGGCAACGGTTAGCTACGCCAAAAAAATATATGCAGCAGTGTTAAGCCATCTGGTTCAGAATATAAGTTAAAAGAGATACGGCTAGATATAACTTGAAATTGTTTTACCAAATTGATTTCATAGTGGTCGGAATGACTGACGACTTTAAACGTCTTAAATTGAGGTAACAAAAGGATATCTCTTTTCTACCCACGTCGACTTCAGAAACTCGCGGATGAGAGAGCATGCGTGTGCTGCACTGTAGGTCCTTAAATCCCTGTTGGAAAAGGACCGAAAGGGCCCAACCTAAATAGTGCGTATTGTCAATTACTGGCCATTTGCGACCCAGGATCAAAATTTCAAAACATAAAAAGGAATATGTTGCAATAGGGAACAAATTGTTTCCATGCTGCATCCTTTTGAACATTTACGTTTTGGTGGCATTTTAACAGGCTGGATGTTTTTTTTTTTTTTTTTTATTTCGGTCTACACAAGCATGAGTGAAAGTGTTTGAAAATACCACAAAACATCCACGATTTCAACAAAAAATACATTTCACTTTTTCTGAATCCGGTATGGAGATAACTGCGGCCCATCCCTGCCTTCCTAAATTTAGCCACCTAGCTCAGTGGTTAGTTCATTTGCCTCAGATGCTAAAGGTCCCAGGTTCGATCCCCAGCAGCGGTGACAAAATTCAGTGTTCGAACACGCTCCGTTGGCATCATTTGCAGGTATGAATGTCATAATGTGCATCGTTCTTCGGATCTGGACGTTAACTGGAAGCCCCCCTGTGCAGGGAGAACCATCCCCTGTGCATGTTAAAGACCCCCATGGTAATTACCGGATTACTGTGTACTCTTTCAACCTTCAAAACTGGAGTATATACAGTATACACCGTCTGTGTCCCCTCTTGGGGGTTTTGTTGTTGATTTGAGGTTTAACGTCACCATCAACACTGTATAGGTCATCTTGGAAACGTTGCTTTCAATTTTATGTTATTTTTACCCGACATTGAATGAAATGATATCTAAAGCCCTATCATCCGGTGAAACCAATATGGTTTATAAGCACGAACTGTCCGACTCGCACCACTTTGCCTGGGCAGGCTTAGATCCTCTAAACGGTTTACCAGTACTCATGTGCGGTCGGTTTCAGCTCTGCGAGGAAGCATCATGCAGCCCATTCAAGCCCCGATGGGCGGGGGCCCCTCTTGGGGTTTAGTTGAAAATGGAAGAAAAATAGCGATCACTACTTTTAGAACGGTTTAAAATTAAACAGCACAGGTCGTTAGTTCATCGATAAAGTAGCCCGGAATCAGCTGAAAAACCAAGCTTTGCGGTGATTGATTTCTTGATCGATCTGTTACAGAAAGCGAAGTAAAAGTAGCAAAATCTAAATTTAGAGCTGCAAATACATCATTTTTGATTCAAATTGGTCAAGAGTGGTTTATTTTAATGAAAGACATCAGATGAAAGCGAAAAAAGTTTCCTCCGTAACACTAGTTCGTTTGTGATTGATGAAAACCTGACGGTTTTGCCGAATTCTGAGTTCCTGCTTTATTCTATGCGAGAAAAACATGTTTCCTGCAAGTGACAGACAGAGGCGAATTATTGTTGCAAAGTGGACATATTTAACTTGTATAAGTCATAATAAGCAGGTGAAAAACTGCATTTGCGAAAAAGATACCCCGGGTAAAATGAGGTAACCACCCAAAAAATTGAGCCGAAGTTTCCCCCGTGTCTCTAATATAGTGGCAAAATTATTATTTTTTTCTTTTTTATCATTTTTTCATGATTCAAGCCCCTATGGATAGAATATGGACTTTGGTCCCTGATCAATTGGCTTAAAATACCGCAGGTCTCGGTTTTCAATACCTTCCGTGGGACCTGTCGAAATGATAGCTAGTGCATTAGTGCATTGCAAAGTAGAAGTAAAACAAAGATCAAGAATCGATACAATTAACTTACTCCACCCATCAAAGACACCAAAGGGAAAGAAACACAAACATGAAGCGACCAGACCATAATGGAAACCTAAACAAAGGGAGGCCATAAGGACAGTTACTTTCCCACAAAATGGTCAAATGGCCAACCAAAATAAAAAGACACAAGTGATACACACAATAAGTAACAAACAGCAACATAAATAAACCGCAACAGAAGTACCGCCTTGGAACGGTCAGTGGAAAGAATTCCACTGGGGGGGGGGGGCTTAAATCGATTTTACATGGCCATAATCCTCGCCCTTACCTCTGTCGCGGTATACACTAATTTTGTTTAGTTCGCATGAAGGCTTCCTAACTCATCAGTGTAACATCTCCGAGAACATACAAATCAAAAAACTGCAGAGATGAAACAGGGTTGAGGACTCGACAGCATACAACAACAGAATTGCTGGAGCAAAAGAAAACCAACAGTTAGACTCCGAGGGGCCGACCAAAGATGGAGCATCAGGCGCCAACCAACATAAAGAATACTAAAATAAAATAAAATTCCATTTATGCTTTTACGCTTGAACCGTCATATCGACCACCCCAAACCGAAAGTTTTCCTTCATAGGCGGCGAAAGGAATAAGTCGGGAATTTCCGTTAAAACCTATCTGGGCGATATTCGAGTTATCACCCTGTACCCCGCTGGGAAACTGACAGGTATCAAGGTACAGAATATCCAATATTTTTCTTTAGTCGCTGACATCAGATAAGAGATCTACCTGTAGGTATTCAAAGCAGCTAAACAACCATGCCTTTTCATTTCGAGGCATCTAGTATGAACGAACATATTGAACATATTGAAGAGCTACATTATGTACAATTGCTTAATAATAATAATAATGATGATAATAATAATTATTCTTTTTATTATTATTATTATTATTAATAGTATTATTATTATCGTTAGTTGTAGTAGTTTTTTTTTTGTTTTGTTTTGTTTTGATTTTTTGGATTGTTTTTTGTTTGTTTTGACATGTATGTTATTGGGTCAAAATATTCAGATGTCTGTGTCATGAACATCCTTGTTAATTGGAAAGTTGGGGGTTCGGAGTCTAACTGTTGGTTTTCTTTTGCTCCAGCATTTCAGTGGTTTCTTGCTGTCGAGTCCTCACCGTTGTCTCAACTCTGTGGTTCTTTGATTATTTGTGTTCACGGAGATGTTGCACTGATGAGTTAGGAGGCCTTCATGCGGACTGAACAAATTATTTGCCTAAATCGCGACGGAAGTAAGGGCGAGGATTGTGGCCACGTAAAATCGATTTAAGCCTTCCAGTGGAAATCTTTCCACTGACCGTTCCAAGGCGGTTCTACTGTGGCGATTTATTTATGTTGCTGTTTGTTACTTACTTTGTGTATCACTTGTGTCTTTTTATTTTGGATGGCCATATGGCCATTTTGTGGGAAAGTAACTGTCCTTATGGCCTTCCTTTGTTTAGGTTTCCATTATGGTCTGGTCGCTTAATGTATGTGTTTCTTTCTCTTTGGTGTCTTTGGTGGGTGGAGTAAGTTAATTGTATCGATTCCTGATCTTTGTTTTACTTCTACTTTACAGAAGTTTATATTATATTCCTATCTCTTGCTCAAAAAAGCAAAGCTGGGGATACTGGTAAGACCGTCCGAATCAGGGTGTTGCACAGAGCATCCATATTCTATTTTGGTACGCTTAAATACCACTTTTTATAGAAAAATATTGGAAACTATTGCATCACATGTGTGTGTTTTGTAATAAAGTCACAGGAAAAAAAGTCACGGAAAAAAGTCACATTTTTGGGTATGGAAAGTTACGGAAGAAAAGTCACAGAATTGGTTTTAATCATGTTCAATAATTTTCTTATTTCTAGCCAAAATGCAGATTTAATATGGGTGCTTGTATGAACCAACTTGATGAGGTGGTTCAAATAAGTATCCACAATCTATGTTTTTGAACAAACATAAGAAAAAATGTCGATAGGGTATCATTATTATACACCCGTAAAGCCCCACTTTTCTCTATATAAAGTGGGATTAAAAGGGATATTCGTTGCTTTTGCTTGTTGACCTGATCCTTTTTTCTAAATATAAGCATATTATATATTTATTATGTCAGTGAATGAACATTTAACATTCATCGTCTTAGAAACTCGACACTCTCTATCACATTAACAAATTTGAAGTGAAGGCAGTGATTTGTGGAATTAACATCCTTTTAAATCCCACTTTATATAGGTAAAAGTCGGAAGAGTAGGTGTTGCCATTATTTTAAATTTTTAGCAACATCTTAATTTTCTTATTTAGGACTTTTTTCCGTGACTTTATTTCCGTGACTTTTTTCCGTGCACCTTTGTAATACACGGCTAATCACACACACACGTGTACTGTTCGATAATTAAGGACAACTTAATGTCTTTCTTAATCTGGCCGGTTATTACCATCATTATATATAGTCTCTTCTTGTCCAGTGATTTTAAATAAGGATTAAGGTCAAATATGATAGTGAAATATTCTCGAAAGGGCTCTTGACACCTATTCACGTGTTTAGCATTTATTTTATCTATTTATTTTAAATACATAGCGCCATGAAAAATATTGTTAGCCAACCACGAAAACACGTCTGTATAAAACTCTATGATCACATCACAAAAACACGCCTATATAATTTTGACCCCCTATTACCCACTTTTATGTAGTAAAATGTGGATCATAATTTTTCTTATATCTGCTAAAAACATAGATTGTGGTTAGTCGTAAGAACCGCTCCGCTGAGGTGGTGCTAACGAATTCCATCAATCTATGTTTCGAGCAAAAATAACAAAAATAGCATTGTTTTATCTGAATACTTTCATTTTTTGTGGGGGTAAAATTTTCAATATTTTTTAATAGACCTCAAAACCTGGATAATGTCATCTACACTAGTTATGCTTTGCACTTTAAGAGTTAATAAAACTGTACATTATCCCTGAATAATAAAGCAAGACACCGCAAAAAATTTACTATCGAATCTATCACAAAAAGTGAACAAAGATGAGACTGTTCCTATATTATTTTTTTAATCAATCAAAATGTTTTTTGCATATATTATGAATGACACTTTAAGGGTTACACATGATTGGCACTTTAAGGATTAACACATGTCTATAGCGACGACGGGTACGTGCCAACTCACCGTTTGTAAACCTCGTCAGTGAATTTGGACACTTCCATTTTTATTGACGGTGGTTTAGTCAATTTTTTTTTTTGGTTTGGGTTTTACGGCCCTTTCAAGATTATTTCACTCATATCGAGGCGATCGTTAATCATAGGTGGGCGAAAACCGGAGTACCCGGAGAAAAACCACCTGACCTTCCGTTGCAGAACTTGGCGTCTCACACGGGACCCGAGCGAGGCTCGAACCCACGGCGGTGAGAGACCTAAATGGTTTAGTCAATGGCAAACAGTGTAGATCTAGAGAAAAGACGGCCCATCCTGTGCAGTCGCATCATGATGGAACTGTTTGCAAAATATATGAACGGACAGGCAGAGTTGAAAATACAAATTTGTAAATCATTAACAGAATATAAAACAGTGTAGAACCAGATTAGGCACCTTAGCTGGATCGACATCGTTTTAGAAATCTGTACCGATCTGTATGGCGATAAGATGGACAGCCTCATCTGGATCTACACTGTAATGTACTGTATTTTCCAAAACTCATTCAGGACGGCCAACAGTGTAGATTCAGATGAGACGGCTTCGTTTGGATGTACAAAAATGAACAGATATTTGATCTGCACAGTTGGTAAAGTATCAGGTTGCAAATTCAATTATTAACAGTAGAGATCCATAGGATGCGGATCAACTTGAGCATCCTCGTCCGTATCTACACTGCTTGCAGACATGTCCGTACCCGGCGGGCCGGTAGGGTTGACATTACAGGACTTTGGTCACGACCCTGAGACCGAACCCCAAGAACACCATCTTAATCCCCAGTGGTAACAAAAACACGCCTATTCAAATACATTGAAAATTGTATTGTATAAAAATGAACAATTTCATATGAATGATTAAGATACTTTTCTTATTTCTGCACAAAACATAGATTGTGGGTGCTCATTAGGACCGCCTCGACTCGGCGAATGTGCACTGTACTGGTTAACCGCTTACGTATAAGCTTGCCCAGGAAAAGTGTGGACAGGTAAACTGACCGGCTCAAAATGACATATGTTGACTGGGCCGTTAAACTCAAATACAAACAAACAAAATCAATTAATGGCTTCAAACTACCAAATAAGTTTCTTTGGTGATGGTCAAACACAAGTTTTAATCGTCATTTAATCGCCATTTCGCAGTTAATGATTTCGACATTTTTTGTCCTTTTGACATATTTGCAACCCATTCATAATGAATGAAAACATAATTGTAACAAAACTGAGACAAAATAATAATAAAATAAAATAAAGAAATCCGGCAAAAATGCAGAAAAGAAATATAATCACTGTATCAAATATATTACCCGTATGCTGTTTATTACTAGTAATTACAAAATTACTACCCCCAAAAAATCGCTTGCAATGATATACTACTCAAAGTTTGATAGGGATCACTTTTTATATACCAAATTTTGCAATGAAAATTTTACATTTCTTGACAGAATTTGTACTCGGTATATTGATAAATATCTTAAGCAGAAACTCATGTGCAGTTCAGTACTCATAAAAGTGCACACTTCTCACACTTCGCAAATGAATGCATGCACCCCCAAAATCTTGCGTAACACTGCTTTCCAACAGACCAATCAAATTAGTCAGTGTTCCTTTACCAAGCGTAAAAAGAACTTCATTTGATTTGTGAAACACTATAATGCCTAGGGGACAATTAAGAAACTGTTTGAGCCCCGAAGAAATGAATCGTGGCGTCGGAATGGTGGAATCTGGCGTCTCTCAACGTCGTGTTGCTGGGATTCTGAATGTGTCTCAGAGCGTAGTTTCCCGAATGTGGAGTCGGCATCTTACTCACGAAAATCCTTCACTCAGACACCGCGGGGTCGAGAAAGGGCTACAACTCAACGTCAGGGCCGTTTCTTGTTGATTCAGTCTCGATGCCAACGGTTCCTGAACGCTACGCGTTTGCATAACGAGCTTAGGAACGGAACTGGAGTACGATTTTTTACACAAACTGTCACAAACGGGCTCCACGAGTTCGGACTTAATGCCTTGAGGCCTGCTGTACGTGTTCCGTTGAGGAGACAGCACGTGCTAGACCGGTTGGACTTTTCCAGAGCTCACGTCAGGTGGACGGTTCGTGACTTGACGCCAGTCCTGTTTACTGAGGAGTCCAGATTCTGTCTAGACTTCACTTATAAACGTCAATTTGTGTGGCGAATGTCTAAAGAGCGATTCTATGACTTGAATGTTGCAGAGCATGATCGCTATGGAAAAGGGTCAGTCATGGTTTGGGCTGGGATAAGCGTGAACGGTAAAACTGACTTGTACGTCGTTGAAAACGGAACGTTAATGGCAGTGAGGTACTGTAATGATATTCTGGATGAGTTTGTGAGACCAGATGCAGATTCTATCGGCCCGGACTTTATTCTACTGGACGATAATGCCCGTCCCAACCGTGCCAACGTGACTGATTCCTATCTGGAACGTGAGACAATCGTTCGTATGGACTGGCCTGCTCGGTCAACGGACTTTAATCCGATTGAGCATGCGCAGAATATGCTACAGCGTGCTGTTTCAGCCCGACCTGTGCATCCGAGGACTTTACAGGAGCTCAAAGATGCACTGGTTGCTGAATGAAAGCCGATTCCCCAAAACCGGATACAGACTCGGATTACGAGCATGCGCATGCGATGCCGTACTAAAAATGATGCCCCAGGATGTCATATAAGATATTAGGCACGTTTGTTTAAACAAATTTGGAAATTTGTGAAAAATCAGTTGTCCAAATCCCTTCGTGTTACGGTAAATTTTGGGGGTACCAAGACGGTTGCTATTGTCACGCTTGAATGCAGTACCAGTTGACAAAATTAATCACTAGGTTTTATGAAGGATACGTTTCCTATCATTATGTATCAAATTTGGATTCAGCTGATTAATTCATCCAAAAATTATTTTGCATTAAAAACGTGATCCCTATCAAACTTTGAGTAGTATATGTTTACAAGTTTGATACAATTTCTGGTACATATAATGTGGACTTTGGCATCATGAACTGCATTACTGAAAAACAGCTTATAAATGATTTTTAAGCTCTCGGGGAAGCAATTTATTATATTTCAATGGAAATAAACTTTATATCATCGTAAACTTTGAACAGCAGTCTAACAATATATAACAGTGAAACAATTCTTAACAAATCATTTCCATTTAATAGACATTTTTCACGAAGACCGAATTAGGACTTCGAAGATCGAGAACGGAGTTTACACGCTGGGATGTTCTCAACAATACCTTTAAGTATATGTTATCTGTAATAAAAGGCGTACCTAGCAAAGCGAAGAAAGCAATGTATTTTGCCCGAACTGACAGTTTTGAATTCACATGAGACGAAGTCTCCAGATACTTGCCTAAGGCGCAGTCTCCAGAGAACTGACCAGGGGCACAGTTTCCACTGGACTCAACTTAAGCCTCACCAACTAGTCCTGAGGTTAATATCAAGACTCCTTATCGAGTAGAAGTCTCCAGGGAAGTGACAAAAAGCGGGATCTGCAAGGAAGTATTATGAGGCGTAGTCCGCGGGGGAACTCACCTCAGGCGAAGTCTCTAGGGAAATCCATTACGAAAACACGCCTATTTAAATACACTTCAAATGTTACCACCGAAAAATGATTATTTTTCAGATGAAAAATTGTTTTAATATTCTTATTTCTGCTCAAAATATAGATTGTGGGTACACGTTAGAATCGCCGCTAGGTACACGTTAGAACCGCGGTTCTAACGAGTGCCCACAACCTATATTTTAGCGCAGAAATAAGAAAATTAAGGTTTGCCCCTATACACCCCAGCTTTACTTGATAAAATTGGTGTTCAATGGGTTCAAATTTCTACAGGCGTGTTTTCGTGATGTCACATGGGTGAGGGCTCCATGGAACTTTTGTTTAAATTTTGATTTAATGTCCCCGTTAACACTATTTCATTCATTTTGATATTTAACTTCCTTTTTTCGGGGTGGGGGGTGAACTTTTATCCGACATTGAGAATGAGATGAAATGACATCTCAAGTCCTGTATATGAATTGAGCGGTCCGACTCGCACCACTTTGTCTGCAGAAGCTGTGTGCTAAGCGGTTTACCAGTATTCATGTGCCTTCAGTTTCACGTCTGCGCGGAAGCACCATGCAGCCGAATCTATTTTCGACGGGCGGGACCTATTCTCCTGGGAACTCACATAAGGTGAAGTCTCGATGTAAGACGAATGTATCTCCGGAACACGCATAAGCAAGGTCTGAAAGCAATGCACATAAGACATTTATTTATTTATCTATCTTTTTTTTTTTTTTTTTTTTTTTTCATTTTACGGCCCTTACAAGATTATTTCACTCAGGTCGAGCCGATCGTTTAAGTTTAAAGAAAACCGAAGTACTCGGGGGGAAAACAACCTGACTTTCCGTTAGCTGCAGACATGTGACCTTAGCGAGGTTCGAATCAACAGCGGTGAGAGGCCTAATGATAAAACTGACAGCAAGCAAAACCTGAAGGCATCTTATCTGGGACGAAGTCTCTAGGGACCTCAGATGAGCGAGATATGTATAGAGTACTTTTATTTTGCGAGGTCTCCTGTGAATCCAGCTGACAAAAAGTAGCATCTGCATCGGAAGTTACGTGAAAGGAAGTTACTTTGGAATTCACCTAAGTTTTGTTTGTTTGTTTGTTTGTTTGATTTGAGGTTTAACGTCCCCGTCAACACTGTAAAGATCATTTTGGAGACGTTGCTTCCAATTTTGTGGGACTTTACGCGACATTGAGATGAAGTGACATCTCAAGCCCTGTCGCCCAATGAAACGAATAGGGTTAATAAGCATAGACGGGTCAGACTCGCACCGTTTTGCCTGGACAGGCTTAGATCCTCTAAGCGGTTTACCAGTACTAGTGTGTGGGTCGGATTCAGCTCTGCGTGCAAGCAGCATGCAGCCCATCTATTTCTGGTAGGGTGTCAATGGGCCAAAAAGTCCACTATTTCTGGTAGTAACCCATACCCCCCCGTATAACAAAACATGTCATATACCAAAATGTTCGTCAGCATCTGTAGTATCTGAAACTGCCGGCATAAATTGGCATAAATGATGGCGAGCTGAGAAATCCAAGATGGCGTCCAAGATGGCCGCCATAGCTGTAAATTCCAGTTTTTCGTAAAATATGAATATAAATACCACAAAACATCTTACAAACTTATTTTAATTTATTTTTCTGGTGTAGAAAGAAGATTTGTGCTAGAATATAGATTAACTTTTTAGGTTTGACTTGAAAACCGGTGAAAAAAATGATATTTTATTGTTTTTGTGTCTAGTTTCATAGGTGGTACATAAAAGAAATTCTGATGTTTCAAAATTTAAACAGTTTTTACATATCTGTTGTTTATATTGTTTATTTTAACTAAGACACTATTCTAAAATACATTTAACACTATTCTAAAATACATTTATGGTTGGTTATGACTTTTTTACCATCAATTTAGCCCCAGGATTACCCCACCCACTCATTTTACCAGTAAAATTCAGTCACACAATATTGCCACAAATCATCTTACAAACTTATTTTAATTTATTTTTCTGGTAAAGAAAGACGATTTGTGCTAGAATATTGATCAACATTTTGGGTTTGACTTGAAAACCGGTGAAATAAAAGACATTTCATCGTTTTTAGCTCCACTGGTCGAAGGCCAGCGGGGCTATTGTCATGGCCCTGTGTCCGTCGTGCGTCCGTCCGTCCGTGCGTTAACTTTTTCTTTAAACATCTTCTCCTCCTAAACTACTGGGCCAATTGTAACCAAACTTCACAGGAATGTTCCTTACATAGTCCTCTTCTAAATTCCTTCAAAGAATTTTGTTACACCCAGAACTCTGGTTGCCATGGCAACAAAACCAAAAATAAAAAATAAAAATCTTTAAAAATCTAATCCTCCAAAACCACCTGTTGGATTTCATTTTTATTTTGCATGACTGTTCCTTGGGTTGACAACTTTCAGATTCCTTGAAGAAATTTTGATCCGACAAAAAAACATGGCCGCCATGGGCGGGGCTTATTTTCCCTATTTAACATATAGTGTAATGCTAAAACATCTTCTCCTCCTAAACTATTGGGATAGAAGCCTCCGTGGTGCAGTGGTTACGCTACTCGCCTTGTAAACCAGGGATCGCAGGATCGATCCCGGGCTTCTCCAGACTTTCGGATGAGTCTTAAAACCGAGGTCCCGTCTCCGTATGACCTTAGCTGTTGGTGGGACGTAAAACTAAAACTCACTCACTCCTAAACTATTGGGTCCATTGTAACCAAACTTCACAGGAATGTTCCTTACTTAGTCCTCTTCTAAATTCCTTCATAGAATTTTGTTACACCCAGAACTCTGGTTGCCATGGCAACAAAACAACACAAAATATTAAAAATCTTTAAAAATCTTCTCCTCCAAAACCACCTGTTGGATTTCATTTTTATTTTGCATGAATGTTCCTTGGGTGGACCCCTTTCAGATTCCTTGAAGAAATTTTGATCCAACAAAAAACATGGCCGCCATGGGCGGGGCTTATTTTCCCTATTTAACATATAGTGTATTGCTAAAACATCTTCTCCTCCTAAACTACTGGGCCAATTGTAACCAAACTTCACAGGAATGTTCCTTACTTAGTCCTCTTCTAAATTCCTTCAAAGAATTTTGTTACACCCAGAACTCTGGTTGCCATGGCAACAAAACCACACAAAAAATTAAAAATCTTTAAACATCTTCTTCTCCAAACCCACCTGTTGGATTTCATTATCCCCTCGCACAACATAGTTGTGAGGGGGGATATAGCATTTGTCCCGTACGTACGTACGTAAGTACGTACTTTTGTCATCGCTCTAGCGTCACGTACGTACGTACTTTTGTCATCGCTCTAGCACCACGTACGTACGTACGTACTTTTGTCATCGCTCTAGCCCCTACATTTCTTGACCGATTTTAGTATAACTTCACACAAACGTTACTTACGACAATATCTGGAGCAAAATCGACTTTCAAGGTCATGACCTCAAGGTCAAGGTCACTCTGGCTATTTTTTGAAAAACTTTGTTTTGGCTCTAGCGCCTACATTTCTCCCCCAATTTCAATATAACTTCAAACAAATGATCCTTATAAAATATCTCGGGCGAGTTGGACTTTCAAGGTCATGACCTCAAGGGCAAGGTAACTGTGGCTATTTTTAGAAAAAACATTGTCATCGCTCTAGCACTTACTTTTCTTCACTAATTTCAATATAACTTCACACAAATGATCCTTATAAAAATATCTTGAGCGAGTTCCACTTTCAAGCTCATGGCTTCAAGGTCAAGGTCACAGTGGCTATTTTTAGAAAAACTTTGTCATCGCTCTAGCTCCTACATTTCTTCACTGATTTCAATATAACTTCACACAAATGTTCCTTATGACAATATCTTGAGTGAGTTGGACTTTCAAGGTCATGACCTCAAGGTCAAGGTCACTGTGGCTATTTATAGAAAAACATTTTCATTGCTCTAGCGCCTACATTTCTTCACCAATTTCAATATAACTTCACACAAATGTTCCTTATAAAAATATCTCCAGCGAGTTCCACTTTCCAACTCATGGCCTCAAGGTCAGGGTCACTGTGGCTATTTTTAGAAAAAACTTTGTCATCGCTCTATCGCCTATATTTCTTCACTGATTTCAATATAACTTCACACAGATGTTCCTAATGACAATATCTCAAGCGGGTTCGACTGTCAATGTCAAGGCCTCAAGGTCAAGGTCAAGGTCACTGTGGCTATTTTTTAGAAAAACTTTGTCATCGCTCTAGCGTTTACATTTCTTCACCAATTTCAATATAACTTCATACAAATGTTCCTTATGACAATATCTCTAGCGAGTTCCACTTTCAAGGTCAAGGTCACTGTGTCTATTTTTAGAAAAACTTCGTCATCCCTCTAGCGCTTACATTTCTTCATCGATTTCAATATAACTTCACACAAATGTTCCTTATGACAATATCTCACCATTTCGACTTTCAAGGTCAAGGTCACTATGGCTATTTTTAGAAAACTTTGTTATCGCTCTAGCGCCTACATTTCTTCACTGATTTCAATATAACTTCACACAAATGTTGCTTATGACAATACCTTGAACGAGTTTGACTTTCAAGGTCAAGGTCACTGTGGCTATTTTTAGAAAAACTTTGTCATTGCTCTAGCGCTTACATTTTTTTCACCAATTTCAATATTACTTCACACAAATGTTCCTTATAACAATATCTCTAGTGAGTTCCACTTTCAAGGTCAATGCCACTGTGGCTATTTTTAGAAAAACTTTGTCATGGCTCTAGCGCTTACATTTCTTCATCCATTTCAATATAACTTCACACAAATGTTCCTTATGACAATACCTCGAGCGAGTTTGACTTTCAAGGTCAAGGTCACTGTGGCTATTTTTAGAAAAACTTTGTCATTGCTCTAGTGACTACATTTTTTCACAAATTTCAATATAACTTCACACAAATGTTCCTTATGACAATATCTCGAGCTATTTAGACTTTCAAGGTCAAGGTCACTGTGGCTATTTTTAGAAAAACTTTGTCATCGCTCTAGCGCCTACAATTAATGATGGATTGTTATAGAACTTCACACAAATGTTTCTTATGATAATATCTCGACTTACTTCGACTTTCAAGGTCATGACCTCAAAGTCAAGGTCACTGTGGCTATCTTTAGAAAAACTTTGTCATCGCTCTACCGCCTACATTTATCAACAGATTTTAATATAACTTCACACAAAAGATGCTTATGATAATATCTTGAGCAAGATCTACTTTCGTGGTCATGGCCTCAAGTCAAGGTCACTATGGCTATTTTTAGAGAAACGTCATCACTCTAGAATGTACATTTATTGGAGGATTTTTAAACAAACTTTACACAAATGTTGCATATGATAATATCTCAAGCAAGTTGGACTTTTGCCATTTCAGTGTTTTCCACACACGAAGTTGTCTAGTGCGAGGGGATTTGTATCGCATGCGATGCCTTGTTTTTATTTTGCATGAATGTTCCTTGGGTGGACCTCTTTTAGATTCCTTGAAGAAATTTTGATCCGACATAAAACATGGCCGCCATGGGCGGGGCTTATTTTCACTATTTAACATATAACGTAATGCTAAAAAATCATTTTCTGCAAAAGTACTTGTGGGATTTCATTGTAATTTGCATGAATTGTCCTTGGGTGGACTGTTGTCAGATTCCTTGAAAAAAATTTGATCTTACAAAAAAACATGGCCACCATGGGCGAGGCTTATTTTCACTATTTAAATATATAGTGTAATGCTGAAAATATTTTCTGCAAAAGTTCTTGTTTTATTTCATAGTTATTTGGCATGCATGTTCCTTGGGTGGACCTCTGTCAGATTCCTTGAAGAAATTTTGATCCGACATAAAACATGGCTGCAGTGGGCGGGGTTTATTTTCACTATATAACATGTAGTGTAATGTTAAAAAAGTCTTCTCTTCTTCAAAAGTTCTTGTTTATTTATTCATTTATTTATTTATTTATTTAAAAGTACCTTCCTGTATCTGAATTAATCTCCTCCAATTTTGCTGACTATCACATATCTATAGAGGTCCACCTACAAATTGTCATTCGAAAATTCAAAACATCAGAAATTGCACATGCCCATCACACTGGTGATAGAACTGATGTTTTCAACACAAACTCTATTTATACGACTTGATGTTTCAAAATAAATTCAAAATACTGAGGGAGATTGATTTATTAGACCTAATTATACTACAGTGTCAACAGTTCTCCAGATCCCTGAGGGTTAAAATGGCTTAGTTGAAAAGGGAGGCATACCGAATCCGACGGAGGAAAGGAAAAAATAAATAAATAAAGAAATAAAAACATAAATCTGTTCATTTTTTAGCTCCACTGGCCAAAGACCGGCGGGTCTTATGTTATATGTTATGGCCCTGTGTCTGTTGTGCGTCTGTGCGGTTGTGCATCCGTGCGTTAACTTTTTTCTTTAAACATTTCCTCCTTAACTACTTGGTCGATTGTAACCAAACTTCACAGAAATGTTTCTCACATAGTCCTCTTCTAAATTCCTTCAAAGAACTTTGTTACATGCAGAACAAAATGGCATCGAAAGCAAAAAAAAATATTTAAAAATCTTCTCCTCCAAAACCGCTCAATGGATTTTATTCTTATTTTGCATGAATGTTCCTTGGGTGGACCTCTGTCAGATTCCTTGAAGAAATTCGGATCAGGCAAAAAACATGGCCGACATGGCCATGCTCCACATGACTGCCATGGCCATGCCCCTTGGCTCATTAGCTTTCAAAGACTTATATGGGGAAAAGTTTTAAAAACCTTCTCCTCCAAAACCGCTCAACGTAATGGATTTCATTCTTACTTTGCATGAATGTTCCTTGGGTGGACCTCTGTCAGATTCCTTGAAGCAATTTTGATCAGACAAAAAACATGGCCGCCATGGACACGCCCAGTGGCTAATTAGCTTTCATAGACTCATAAAGGGATCTCTTTTTTTTTTTAATCTTCTCCTCCAAAACCGCTAAATGGATTTCGTTCTTAATTTTCATGAATGTTCCTTGTGTCTACCATTGTCAGATTCATTGAAGAAATTTTGATCAGACAAAAAACATGGCCGCCATGGCCACCACCTTTGGCTCATTAGCTTCCATAGACCAATAAACGGAAAAACTTCTTCTCTGAAACCATAAAGCCTAAAGCTAAGACATTTACAGTAAAACCTGTCTTAGTGGCCACCTCTATTAAGCAAGCAACCTGTCTTAAGCAAGCAGGCATTCAGTTCCCAAGAAAGGTAGATGTGTTAAATTTCACCTGTATTAAGCAAGAACCTGTCTTAAGCAAGCATATTTTGACTATCCCTTAGGCACTTGCTTAATACAGGTTGAACTGTAGTATGTAGCAAAGTTATGTGGTCACCTACTAAGTCCTGCGAACTATGACTCTTGAGTCCAAATTGGCAACGCCCCGGTGCTTAGTAGCTCCCATAGACTAATAATGACAAAATCTTGAAACTTTTCTCCTCTGAAACCGTAAGGCCAAGAGCTTAGTATGTAGCAACTTGAAGTATTCATCTGCATAAATCCTGCCAACTATGCCCCTGGGGTCCAAATTGGCCACACCCTGAGGCCCATAAGCTCCCATAGACTTATACTGGGAAAAACTGACAAAAATCTTCTCTGAAACCATCAGTGCCCAGAGCTTAGATATTAAGTATGCAGCAACGTCAAGTGGTCACTCAAATAAATCCTGCCAACAATGCCCCTGGGGTAAAAAATTGGTCACGCCCAGAGGCATATTAGTTCCCATAGACTTATAATAGGAAAAACTTAAAAAAAAGTCTTCTTCTCTGAAACCATAAGGCCCAGAGCTTTAGATATTTAGAACGGAGCAATGCCAAATGGTCACTCACATAAATCCTGCCAACCATGGCTCTGGGGTCCAAAAAATATAGAATGGACATTCCTTGGGTGGATCACTTGTTTCTTTTTATCCCCCGACCGAATAGGTTCGGGGGATATAGCGATCAGCCTGGCGTCCGTCCGTCCGTCCGTCTGTCCGTCCGTCCGTCCGTCCGTAGACGCAACCTTGTGATGGCCATAACTCCTATACCCTTTGAGATTCATTGTTGGTTCTTGGCACAATTGTTCACAATGCCGAGACGGCGTGTCATGCGCAAGAACCAGAACTCTGGATGCCATACTTTTTTAGTTATCTCCCCTTTTAATAAAATAGAATGACTACTTTGTGATGGCCATAACTCCAATACCCTTTGAGATATATTGATGGTACCTGGCACAGTTGTTCACAAGGCTGAGACGGCGTGTCATGCACAAGAACCACAACTCTGGTTGCCATGGTTTTGGAGTTATCTCCCCTTCCAATAAAATAGGGTGACAACCTTGTGATGGCCATAACTCCTATAACCTTTGAGAGTCATTGATGGTTCGTGGCACAATTGTTCACAAGGCTGAGACGGCGTGTCATGCGCAAGAACCAGAACTCTGGATGCCATACGTTTTTAGTTATCTCCCCTTCCAATAAAATTGAGTGACAACTTTGTGATGGCCATAATTCCAATACCCTTTAAGATATATTGATGATACCTGGCACAGTTGTTCACAAGGCTGAGACGGTGTGTCATGCACAAGAACCACAACTCTGGGTGACATGGTTTTTTAGATATCTCCCCTTCCAATAATATAGAATCACTACCTTGTGATGGCCACATCTACAGCACTCTTTGAGATATATTGATGATACCTGGTACAGTTGTTCACAAGGCCGAGACGGTGTGTCATGCACAAGAACCACAACTCTGGGTGCCATGATGTTTTAGTTATCTCCCCTTCCAATTATATAGAATCACTACCTTGTGATGGCCACATCTCCAACACTCTTTGAGATATACTGATTATACTTGGTACAGTTGTACATGAGGTTAAGCAGGTGTGTCACGTGCAAGAAACACAACTCTGGGTCCCCTAGTGTTTTTTAATTATCTCCCCTGACAATATAACCTTGTGATGGCCATAACTCCAATACCCTTTGAGATATATTGATGGTACTTGGCACAATTGTATACAACGTTGAGACGGCGCTTCATGCCTAAGAAACACAACTGTGGGTGCTATGATATTTTAGTTATCTCCCCTTCCAATATAACAGTATGGCAACCTTGTGATCATCGTACCTCAAATACCCTTTGAGACATATTGGTGGTACTTGATGCAGATGTACATGAGATTAAGCAGGTGTGTCATGCTCAAGAATTACAACTCTGGGTGCTTTGTGTTTTTAGTTATCTCCAATGGCAATAACTCCAATACCCTTTGAGATATATTGAAGGAACTCGGCACAATTGTATACAAGGTAGAGAAGGAATGTCATGTGCAAGAACCACAACTGCTGGAGCTGTGGTATTTGAGTTATCTACCCTTCCAAGATAACAGTAGCACCAGCTTGTGATCACCATATCTCCAATACCTTTTGAGACATATTGATGGTACTTTGTACAGAAATACATGAGCTTAAGCAGGCATTTCATGCGCAAGAACCACATTTCTGAGTGCCCTGGTTTTAAAGTCATCTCCCCTGACAGTATAATCTTGTGATGGCCATAACTGCAATACTTTTGTGATATATTGCTGGTTTAATTCTGGTGCACTTTCTATTGGTGAGCAATCTTCTGAAGGCCATATTGGCTTTTGGTCGGGGGATTTGCCATCTCTTCCGATGGCTATTTTTTACCCATTGCATGCGGGAAAACCCTAAATGGGTACCTTGGCAAACAGTGCTGGCCCAGATCAGACCCCACAGAACACCATGTCTGATCAGGGCCTGCACTATTTGCTAACAGAATTTTCCATCAAAAATAGAAAAAAAATAGGCCTGACACCCCTTATATGACAAATGGACTGGTCCAACATATAGCAATAGAAGAGTCCACTAGTATACCATTGGTTAATGTAATAAATATGACAATTGTCTGAAGTTAGCCGGTGGAGCGACAGGCCCTCTTGGGCCTCTTGTTGTGTCTAGTTTCATAGGTGGTACATAAAGGCAATGCTGATGTTTCAAAATTTTAAACAATTTTTATTTATCTATTGTTTTATTTTAACTAAGACACTATTCTACAATACATTTAACACTATTTCCAAGTACATTTATGATTTGTTATGACTGTTTTACCATAAATTTAGCCCCTGGATTACCCCACCCACTCAATTTACCAGTACAATTCATTTACATAATACTCACACTCAAGGGATTTGCAGGCGAGGATTTCATTTTACACAACAAGTAGAAGAGGGCATTGAAACTAATGCTTAGTTCTGTTCTCATACTATATTATATGATCAGCCATTAGGAAACACCACCTCTTTATAACACTGTTTTCGGGATCTGAGCATTGACCGTCTTAATTAAGCAGTGCTATATCCAAACAAAATAGCAAAATAGTGTTTATCAAATTGATCCAAAATGACTTTCATTGTCATTTTTGCTGTGTAACTGGCTAGGTTTTTGGGGTTATAAAGTGTTATATCCAAAACTGTTATATAAAAACGTGTTATAAAGTGCATATGCTATGCAATCAGGTTATATTTTGTTTGATTTTTGGGGTTATAAAGTGTTATATCCAAAACTGTTATATAAAAACGTGTTATAAAGTGGATATGCTATGCAATCAGGTTATATTTTGTTTGATTTGAGGTTCAACGTCCCCCGTCAACACTGTATCAGTCATTTTGCATTTTGGAGACATTGCTTCCAATTTTTTGTGGGACCTTCCCCGACATTGAGATGAAATGACACCTCAAGCCCCGCCACACATTTAAACCAAAAAGTTTTATATGCAAGGATGGTCCAACTCGCACCACTTTTCCTGGGCATGCTTAGAATCTCTATGCGGTTTACTCTGTATACCCTAGGTCTACTGGGCTAGGCAAATTAATCTTAGATTTTGAAGCTCCCAATCAAATCGGTAGCTGATATGCACACCTGTGCACTAAAAAGAAATTGCTACTGCTTTAAGTAGCCCTGAGACATTTGACTCAGTCCCAAGATCTGAACTCTCTTGAAGCTGGAAGTCTGGTTCAGGCAGAACATGAATTGCCTTCTTCTTGCCTGTATTTTGTAAAAAAGAGCAGGTATTACAACCCATAAGGCAATGCAGACAGCATAATTGCTCTCTTATCTGGCTCTAGCTTCCTGAAAACAGTGTGAACTGGAATATACCTGGTGCAGTCAGCATGAATACCTCTTCTGCCTGTCATCAGCATAAAGTAGGTTAAAATGATGCACAAGTAGAAAGAAAACATCGGTATCAGAACTGACAACAAGAGAACCTGCAACGGCTAGTTGCAAATCATTCTACTATCAGCTTCTTCACGGTTGGAATAAAGTTCATGCTGAACAGGAACAACATGATAATAATAATAATAATCAACCTTATTTATAGAGGATAACACATTTAGTACTAGTACTAATCTTCCATGTGGCCCTCTTTTCCTGGACAGGAACCAGTACAAAGCAATGTGGATAAAGTTCCTTGCTCAAGGAAAAAACACATGGCGCTTGCGGGGATCGAACCGGCTACCTCTCGATCTCAAATCCGATGCTTTACCACTGCACCACAGCGCTCCATCAGCGGAAACTTCAGAGCCTTGTTCTCAAGTCAACCTGCACCAACAACAGTAGCATTCTTCTTAAGAAGCTCATGGCAATTTTCAGTAAGGTATCTAGTGTAAAGTTCTTGATTTTACTGTTTGAAAGTATCTATCAATAAACAGTTACTATATTTTTGTCTCGTAGACACAGGCACGTGTGAAGAAACATTCTTTCCACACTTTTGTTGGGTCTGTGATTTGAGACTGTTTTCCTCATTCCTGTCAAAACCGACGTGAATGGTACCTACCCAAATAATGGTAAAAAGACTGTAAGACCAAAACATAGCAGCCATCTGTTGATATGTCAGTTTGAGACATGATGAATGCTGCAACATTTTAAGTACAGACATCCCGTCAAATACTACACAACCAGCAAGTCTTTCTAGTTTTTCAAGGAAATCCGACTTATTGGCAGACATCATACATTCTTCATCTGTAAACAAACTCGCGTGATCATGAGCATTTTTGAAAGACAAGACCTTGAATGAATGAATTGATGTATAGAGAGCATATATCTCTTCACCGGTGGCAGTCAGTTCCTCAGACTGGTTTCCCCAGACACCTGTGCCATTGACCTGATATCACTCATAGTCTGGAGTTTTGACCCAGGCAAAGGCTCATAAGACTTTCTTTGGACTGCCTAACTAGCTATGGGTATGAGTCTTTCCTGCATGAATGACTCAAATGGCTTTTGACCCATTTTATGGCAACTTATCAAACTTCTTATCGTATCTCTTATCTCTTGAGGAACTTCATCTCCAGTAGCTATATTGTCGAAATGTCTGCGCCCCCACCCCCTCCCCCCACCCACCGCCCATCAGGTGCATGATGCTTCCACGCAGAGCTGAAACCGACCGCACATGGGTATTGGTAAACCCCTTAGAGGATCTAAGCCTGTCCAGGGAAAGCGGTGCAAGTCGGACTGTAAATGCTTATAAGCTGTATTGGTTTCAGTTTCAGGTATTCCAGTTCACACTGTTTTCAGGAAGCTAGAGCCAGATGAAAGGGCGATTATGCTGTCTGTATTGTCTTACATGATGAGATACCTGCTCTTCTTTACATAGTATAGGCAAGAGGATTGCCTAAATCAGACTTCAAGCTTCAAGAGATTCAGATCTTGGTATTGAGTCAAATGTCTCAGGGCCAGTTAAGGCAGCAGCAATTTTTCTGTAGGTTTGCTGTTCAGCCAAACACATTAGACAACAATGGTGCTCCAAAAACCCGGAGTTAGACCTAGTCATCTACCACCAACTAATAGTTTTTTGCTCCATTTGTACAGGTGTACATATCAGCTACTGATTTGATGGGGAGCTAAATCTAAGATTAATTTGCCTAGCCCTATAGACCTAGGGCATATGGTTGATCCTGAAACTGGGTTATTCATTCCACAGCTCATAACACAGATGCAAGCAGCCTCTCTCTTTTAACTAATATGGTTGTAAATAGCCTGATCAGTGTAGTGATGACTGCATTTGCTCATAGAAAGTACAACCGTGTACTCAAGCTTGCAAGTAGTAAAGCATGTTTGAATAGGTCTTACATTTGTAAGCGCCTAAATGGTGATCAGGAGGACATGGGTTCGATACCTGCTGGGGTCGGTAACATTCTTTCGTGGAGATTAATCATGAAATCCTTTCAATGGTCATTCTCTCCTTTCCGCTGATTCAAGGAGGGCAGTTTCAGTTTCTGGCGAAAGAATGTGCACTGTTCTGGTTAATCACTTACGTATAAGCCTGCACAGGAAAAGTGTGGATAAGTAAACTGGGCCGTTAAACCCCAATACAAACAAGCAAACTAACATTTGTAAGTTGACCCCGCCCATCGGGGCATGCAGAAATAGATTGGGCTGCATGGTGCTTCCACGAAGAGCTGAATCTGACCACACACGAGTACTGGTAAACCGCTTTTAAGAAGGACTAAGCCTGCCCAGGCAAAGCGGTGTGTCAGATCGTCCAATGCATATAAGCCTTCTGGTTTCATTGGGCGGTAGGGCTTGAGATGTCATTCCATCTCAATGTCAGATAAAAGTTCCACAAAATTGGAAGCAACATCTCCAAAATGACTTTAATAATGTCGACGGGGACGTTAAACCCCATTCAAACAAACAAACAAACAAACAAAAAACTAACATTTGTAAGAACTTGTTTACAATACTAGCTCATATTTATACCGAGGACTATGACAGTTTTAAATCATGTACTTGGAGTCTGATATGGCCTATTAGTACAGCACAATCATTTTATAACACATTTTTATATAACACTGTTCAAAGCCCAAACCCCTAACTATTTGCATAGAAAAAAAATGACAAAAAACATGTAAAGGAACTTCTTTTACACTATTCTACCTTTTTCTTGGACATAACACTGTTTAACTAAGAGGTTTATGCTTGGATTCAGAAAACAGTATTATAAAGAGGTGGTGTTTCAAATGGCTAAATACATAACATTACGAAAACACGCATAATTCAAATCCATTGGAAGATTTTACTACCACCCCCTCACCCCCCCCCCCCCCCCCAAAAAAAAAAAATCCAGATAATAATGATATTTTTCTTATTTCTGTTCAAAACATAGATTGTGGGGACTCTTTAGAACCCTCTCAATGTGGCGATGCTGTCAAACACCACAAGCTATGTCCTTAAGCATAAATTCGAAAAATAATGCTTACCCCTGAAAACCCTAGTTTTCTATAAAACAAAGTGAGGTTCAAGGGGGTCAAAAACATATGGGCATGTTTTTGAGACGATATGAAAACAGAACTAAGCATTATTGTGAATGTCCTCTACTACTTAATTGTCTAAAATGAAGCACACACCTACAAATCCCTTGTTTGTGAGCATTTATGTGAATGAATTTTACTGGTAAACTGAGTGGGTGGGGTAATCCTGGGGCTAAATTGATGGTAAAAAAAGTCATAACAAACCATAAATGTATATTAAAATAGTGTTAAATGTATTTTAGAATAGTGTCTTAGTTAAAATAAAACAATAGATATGTAAAAACTGTTTAAATTTTGAAACATCAGAATTTCTTTTATGTACCACCTATGAAACTAGACACAAAAACATTAAAATATCATTTTTTTCATCGGTTTTCAAGTCAAACCTAAAAAGTTGATCTATATTCTAGCACAAATCTTCTTTCTACACCAGAAAAATAAATTAAAATAAGTTTGTAAGATGATTTGTGGTATTTATATTCATATTTTACGAAAAACTGGAATTTACAGCTATGGCGGCCATCTTGGACGCCATCTTGGATTGTCACCCTACCATTCTTCAAGCCCCGATGGGCGGGGCCGAATTCACCGAAGTAGAATCTCAAGGTTACGCATCTTGTTACGAGCTAGGCAGCCCCCAATTTCTGTTACGAGCCAGGTGTAGCAGAAAGATAAAGCAAACAAGCCTTTAGGAGAAAAAAAAATAAAAATCCAGTTCTTTTTATACACTCGCAGAATTCTGTGGAACATTCCAGAGGGATGTGGAATAAGATTAGGTAATATTCTAAAATTAATGTAAACCCGAACTTTCTGGATGATCCATACCCTTTCCTCTTGTCAACAAGTTATTTTCCAACTGAAATTAGTCTGTGACTCTTTTTTTTTCAGATTGTTCTTTAATAAGTAGGTAATTTAATCTCACTTTAATTCGCCAGGGAACTGATATGAGGCAGAATCTGAAGAGAAATAGCCTGAACGTTTTACAATAGAACTCACCTGATTCGAAAACAAACAAAAATGAACCTGGGTCTCTTTGACCTATTGTTCGTTTGTTTCAGTTATGCTGACTCAACAATAAAACCACTCTGTGACAACAAAATCAATAAAAAAGGGAGAGAAAAAAAAAAAAAAAAAAGAATGGAATGGAGTTTTGTTTGTTTGTTTGTCAACTCTATAAAGGTCACTTTGGAGACGTTGATGCCAATTTTGTCGGATATTTACCCGACATTGAGATGAAATGACATCTCAAGCCCTGCCACCCAATTGAACCAATAGGGTTATATGCAACACAGGTCCGACTCGCACCTCTTTTCCCGGGCAGGCTAAGAACCTCTTAGCAGTTTACTAGTACCCATGTGCGGTCGATTTCAGCTCTGCGTGGCAGCATCATGTAGCCCAATCCATTTCTTCAAGCCCCGATGGGCGGGGGCCAAAATGGAATAAAGCAGTCGAATGTATACATGTTTTACACGGCGGTGGAAAAATCCATTTTCTATTGTGCAATAAATCAGTGAAGCATGCTACAAAATACCATTATTATTTGCTGAGTTTTACTAACATTCTTCGGTCGCCGGCTGTCTTGGATTCACTATGAAAGGAAGCATATTCTCTCCTTTATGATTACGATCCTAGAAAACAAACAGCAAATACAAATCACAGTCAAAGTGCTGACAGCGAAGATTCTGCACATATTATGGTGATTAGTATACTGATCTTTCATCTTATCGACCGGACAGGTCACCATTACGAAATACATTTATGCAAATATAGCGTAAATGTTAACACCCAAACCCGAACGTGTTCAGATGCAAAATTTCAATGGTTTCCCTATTTTGGCGCAAAACACAAACTTTGAGTACTTTTTATTAACCGCATCGATTTAGCGGTTCTCACGTGTACCTTCAGCAAAAAGAAAAAAGAAAAATAAGGTTTACTCACGTAAACCCCCAGTTTATATTTTCTTGTTACCTGGGATCATTTATTTCATTGCTGAGTTTTGAACATATTTGAGGGTCATTAATGATACTTGTTTGTAGGGGTTAGATCTAAACATTAACCCTTAAGACGCCAGTCACAACAACTGTCGTATGCTCTGTCGTACGTTGGTTACTTCTCAGGTTGACGATCGGCTCTTTATTAGGAAAATAATCTTGAAAGGGCCGTAGAATAATAAAACAATCCGTCAGTGACTTTTATTCAGTTAGATACGCATTTTAGAAATAGGAACATATAACGTTGAGAAGATCCCAGCTGATTAAGTCCATTTCCATCTCCTACGTCCTTTCTCCGTCCTAGTGAAAAATGTCTAATATTGGCAACCAAACATGGAAATCTGCACGTTTTTTTTTTTTTTTTTTTTTTTTTAATATATTGCCGTCTATTGAGCACATAGGCATGTTATTAAATTGCAATAAGATTTAATTACTCATAACTTTGAAATGCACCAAATGAAAACTGAATAATTTTCTTACTTTAGTATAACAGTGAATTTTTTTCTAGCGTTAAGGATAAATAAGATACGAGGAGTTATATTTTTTCCTTCATAATTTTAATATAAAAAACCTTCAATTTTTACAGGTAACTTTAACTGCCGATTTCGTACGGAAATCGATATTCAACTCGGTGATTTCCGGCGAATGAAGGTGCGCTATTACTGCATATAACGAAAACTTAACAAATGTATTTTGATTTAGAGTCATTTTATGCACTATTCAACAGGGTTTCCCGCTAGCGGGCACAAAATGTTGACAAAACGTTTAATCATGGTACCAGAAACCCCAAAACGGTAACATGGCAAACATGTTACCGCAGGGCATACACTGTTTGCAAAAAGTTCCGAGCCATTTTCCAAATAAATTTTGTAGTGAGTGAGTGTTTGAGTTTTACGTCCCACCAACAGCTAATGTCATACGGAGACGACCTCGGTTTAAAGTCTCATCCGAAAGTCTGGAGAAGCCCGGGATCGATCCTGCGATCCCTGGTTTACAAGGCGAGTAGCGTAACCACTACAACACGGAGGCTTCTAATAAATTTTGTAGAAAAGACAACCTGACATCCCTAAATTTTGAAATGAACTCATGCTGTTTATAAGATGGAAGTTTCATTTGTTTTTTGTTTGTTTGTATTGGAGTTTACCAGCCTAGTCAACACTATTTTAGGTCATTTTTGAGCCGGTTAGTTTACCTATCCACACTTTTACTGGGCAAGCTTTTACCAGAACAGTGCACATTCTTTCGCCAGCTTGACAACTGCCCTTCTTGAATCAGCGGAAGGGAGAGAATGACCGTAGAAAAGATTTCATGATCAATCTCCACGAAAGAATGTTGCCGACCCCGGCAGGTATCGAACCCCCGTCCTCCTGATCACCAGTCAGACGCGCATCCGACTGAGCTACCAAGGTCGGCTATTCCACATCACGAAAACACGCCTATATGATTTTGACCCCCCTTGAACCCCAATTTTATATAGTAAAACTGGGGTTTGCAAGGGTTAACCTTATTTTTCCTATCTCTGCTCTAAAATATAGATTTTGGGTTCTCGTTAGAACCGTCTCGATGAGGCGGTTCTAAGGTGTACCCACAATCTACATTTTGAGCAGAAATAAGAAAAATATCCCAAGTTTTCATCTTAAATTTTTTTCTTTTTTTCCGGTGATAAACTTTACAATGTTTTTGTATAGGCGTGTTTTCGTAGTAATATTTGGTACAAAAAGGGTTAAACAACAACGTTTCTAACGTTGAGTGTCTGCTTGGTTCTTAATTTATACTCCGAACAAAGACAACAATTAACCCTTGTCTTGCTGAATATTCAGTTTAGCCACACCCATTTCTGACTTTGAACCAATCAGATTACTTGATGTAATCTGATCTGAATCTACACTCTTTGCAAAGATAGGGGTTGTCGTGAACAGCATGATAAGGGTTAAGATTTTAAAATGTAATAAATGTGTTTCCACCTTTATGCGTTTTCTAGTTTTTCCTGCGCCTATAAAAAAATATGTGGGGAGAACCAGAGATAAGTTTTATCACACTGAATAAACATTATATGTGTACATTATCACGTAAACAGGTCCGCCTGCAAATATAGATTATGTTCTATCTAACCTTATATCTTGTGACAGGATTATATTATTTTGGAGCAGTTTAGAGGTCAGTAAATCCATCCTTTGCCGCGTGTATTCTTTGGTCCGCGCCTAGGATAAAGGGATCTTCGAGAATGTGCTGCATTCGTGGAGTCTGATCAGTCTTTCTAGATGACCCTTCATCCAAACTATCAAGGCTCTATAATAACTGAGTCGATCGTTTGTCAGTTGACACCGTTTTAAGGTCAGAATGCTGTGCAAAAGGTTGAAGCCAATGGCGGCCAATTTGACATGTGGCATTGGGACTTACGACATTTGAGTGAGTGAGAGAATGTTTGAGTTTTACGTCCCCCAACAGCTAAGGTCATACGGAGACAGCACCTCGGTTTAAAGACTCATCCGAAAGTCTGGAGAAGCCCGGGATCGATCCTGCAAGTAGTACAAGGCGAGTAGCGTAACCAATGCACCACGGAGGCTTCTCTTACGACATATGACTTTTGACGAATTCAGATGAGGTAAGCGATTGTGTATTATATTGTTTATCATATTTATTAGCTCGCCTGAGTCGAAGGCTCATAGTTGAGCTAAGAGTATGGCAAGGGTCCGTGGTATGTCTGTCTCTACTGGGCCGATTGAAGTCAAATTTCACGTGGAGTATCCATGCGATGGGGACACGAAAGTTTGTTCGCAAGGTCCAGGTCATATGACCAATATGTCCGCCATGCCCATATAAGGTAAAAAAACCTACAAAAACCTTCTCCGGAACAAGTGGGCCGATTGTCACGAAACTTGGTATGTAGCATGGGGCACTCGCGCCCATCATATTTTGTTCAAACGATGACCCTCGGAGGACCTTTGCCTATTTTTCGCCAAGGTCAAATTTGGTCCAATAGACTTTTCTATGGGAAATAGTCAAAAGTGAGTATTTTTTAAAAACTATTGAAGCATGTGATCTGAAAATTGGTAGATGCAGTAAGCTAAATGAGTGAGTGAAACTACATGAGTATTCAAGGTCAAGGTCTTTCCTTGACATTGGCCCAAGATCATTCAGATATGAAAATTAAAACTTGTTTTCCACAGAAATCACTGGGCCATTTACAACCAAATTGCATATGAAAGCTTTTAGGAACAAGGAAATGAAAACTGCCAAGGTCAAATTGGGTCAAAATAGACTTTTGTATGGGAAAAGTCAAAGTGAGTATTTTCAGAACTTATTGCAGCCTGTGATCTGAAAATTGGTAGATGCATTAAGCTAAATGAGTAGATGAAACTACAGGAGTATTCAATGCCAAGGTCATTCCTTGACCTTGGACAAAGGTCATTCCGATATGAAAATTGAATATGTTCTAGAAAGGGTTATCCTTTGGAAGCAAGGAATACACCACCGAGCTGGAAAATATGGAGTGTACATGTTTTCTGGGCCCGACTAGCCAGTTTCGGCCATTTAGGCCTCATCAGTGACCCCCAGATATTTTTAAAATTCCACTGTGGAATCAATGATCCCAAAGGACAAGAAACTATAAACTACACTATAATGTAGGGCACGGAGACTTTTTACGGCCGCCACACATTCCCAGACAACAGCTGGAGTGGCGTTAAATATGTTCTAGAAAGGGTTATCCTTTGGAAGCAAGGAATACACCACAGAACTGGAAAATATGGAGTGTACATGTTTTCGGGGCCAGACTAGCTAGTTACCGCTATTTAGGCCTCATCAGTGACCCTTATACTTGTTTTTCACATACATCACTGGGCCATTTACATCCAAATTGCTTATTAAAGCTTTTAGGAGCAAGGAAATGGAAATTGATTAATTTGAGTTCGGTCACTTGACTGCCATGCCCAAATAAGGTAAAACACTTCAAAAAGCTTCTTCTCAGTAACCAGTAGGCCGATTGTCATGAAGCTTGGTATGTAGCATTGAGGACTCGGTGCCCATCATAATTTGTTAAATGGCGATCCTTGGATAACCTTGACCTGTTTTACGTCCAGGTCAAATTTGGTTGCCTTGACTTTTGTATGAGAAAAACGCAAAACCATGTATTTTTCGGAAACTATTGCAGCCTCTGAGCTGAAAATTGGTAGATGCAGCTAGCTAAATGAGTGAATGAAACTACATGAATATTCAATGTTATTCATTGACCTTCGCCTCAGGTTTTTCAGATATGAATATTTAAACTTATTTTCGACTGGAAACTCTGTGCGGTTTGTTACCAAATTTTATATAAACGCTTATGAAAACAAGAAAATGAAAATTTATTTATGAGTTTGGTCACATGACCAGTATGGCCACCATGCCCATGCACGATACAAAAAACACTTCAGAAATCTTCTACTCCGGCCCCAATGGGCCGATTTTCATGAAACTTGGTATGTAGCATTGGGGACTTGGGGTCCATTATAGTTTCCTTACATGATATCCCCTAGATGGCCTTAACCTGTTTTACGTTAAGGTCAAATTTGGTCGCAAAAACATTTATATGGGAGATAGTAAAAAACGTGTATTTTTCGGAAATTATTGTAGCCTGTGATATGAAAATTGGTAGATGCAGTTAGCTAGTGGGATTTTTCTAGCATTTTGAAATATGTTCTTTTTTTTCTTTTTTTTTTTTTTTTTTTTTTTGGGGGGGGGGGGTTGGTTTTAAGGCCCTTTCAAGATTATTTCACTCATATCGAGCCGATCGTTAATCAGAGGTGGGCGAAAACCGGAGTACCCGGAGAAAAACCACCTGACCTTCCGTTGCAGAACTTGGCGTCTGACATGTGATCCGAGCGAGGCTCGAACCACAGCGTGAGAGACCTAATGAGCAAGAGTCAGCGCCCTTAACCACTAGGCCACGGAGGCCCGTATGAAATATGTTCTTATTTTTCCCAGAATAAAAAACAAAATTTAATTTTTTATGCAAATTGTCTCCATTTCAGGCAAATTAGAGACAATTTGAATTAGATGTCGAGTCCTGTTATCTGGGGAAAATATAAAAAACAAAGTATCCGCAATTTTTCGTTTGGAAAATTAGCCTAGAGAGGTATAGGTTAAATTATTGCCTCGAGTAGTTAGCATCACGAAAACACGCCTAAATAATTTTGACCACCTTACTCTCCACTTTTATAAAGTAAAACTGGGGCTTACATGGGTAAACCTTATTTTTCTTATTTCTGCTAAAAAATATAGATGGGGCGATTCTAACGAGTACCAACAATTTATATTTTATGCAGAAATAAGAGAAATATTACAATTTTTCATCTTAAAATTCTCTTTTTTTTTCGGCCATAAAGGTTACAATGTATTTGTATAGACGTGTTTTCGTAATGTCTGTTACATGAGCCCCGCCAAGCGAATTTGGGGCTTCGAGCATTCCGTCATGACAAATTTTAACTGCGCATGCCCAGCCATTCAGAGGGGCCAGGGATATGGCTTTCTGTCTGAAGGTTCTTCTTGATTCACTGCTTGTATGAGCGAGCAGCGAAGGTTCTGGCGAGACTGCGCGGATGCGCAGGCTCGCCTGAACCTTCGCTACTCGCATAGGCGATAAGTACCAAAATCGCTTGACGGGGCCCATATGAGACATTTCGTTGACAGATGCGCTGGTGAGTTACACAACTTTTTTTTTATTCTATTTCAGAAATGACGCAGTTTTCAACAAGCACTCGCCTAAATCTTTTTCGAATGGTTACGTCACGTGATCCAAAGACAGCCGAAGATGTAATAAAACTTTGTGTTGCTACTAATTTCAATGTTTTAACGGAATACAGTTTCAAATTCTATTGGAAGCGGGGATGGCAAGATTTCTGTGATTGTTGGTTCTTACATGAATATTTTGAATACATTTCACCTCATTATGTAAACACAGAAGATCTTGATAAGATCATCCGGTACATTGAAAGAGGACATTGCGATCACGTGATTGATGGAGACACGGAAAATGTCCAAAGTACCAGTGTGTATTTAATTCATCTGGCTGTAGCCGTTGATAATGAGCATGTTGCAAAATTTCTACTGGGCTGGGAAAAGTTCAGAACTCAACCTCGCCGAAATACTCCCGCTGCAGGACAATCGCCACTGTCACTCGCGATATTGAAAAACTGCATCAGCGTTATAAGACTGACCTATCGTGTACCGAAAGAACACGATTATGCGTTCGGTAGTCAAGTATTGAGAGATAGGTGTGGTATGGTATTAGCTAAACGAGGCGAAAATGGAGAGCTGAAATTCTTTGATAAACCCGGCTGTAGAACAAACAGTCTAATCGTTTGGTGCTTCTTTATCGACGCTGTACCGTCAGATGAGATTTTCAAGCACATTTACCGTTTCTTTGACAACGTCAACGAAGTCACGACTGCATTGAGATATGTCATTAGCGCACATGACAGGAAAACAGCCCTCAGTATAGTTGAAACATTCAGTAGGCATGTCAGCGTCTTCTCTGCTGCTTTAGTTCTTGAGGCTATCGTCTGGAACAAACCGGAAGTACTTGATATAATTCTAATGAAAGGAACTAACAAATATTATATGTATTCCAGTGACGAGTTGGTGCATGTATGTCTTTTTCTTGGACATCATGAATGTCGAGAAGTGCTGGAGAGGAAACGACAGAAAAACGTTGTCAGAAAACATCAGAAAGCACCTGTTACTTTCACTGTTTGGGAAAGACCCAGCCCTCCGTTTTTTCAGAAACCTTACCTGTCAACGAGTGTTTCGCCTTATACCTTCCTCTTAAATTTCTATGCGAGAAATTCTTACTTGTATGAAGCAAGGAGATTGTGTTCTTTGTTTCACAATGTCTCGAAGCAAGGTTACAGCCCAAATGAGACAGATGCTTATGGGATGACGTGTTTACATTATGCCCTTGAGCATATAGATGATGCGGACGACTTGTCAGTAATCATCAAAGCCCTGTGTAGACTAGGGTGTGACTGCAACACAAAAGATACAAATGGACGTTGTGCACTTCATATTTCATTAACCCCACATCGTTCGCCTTTGGGAGTGTGTGTTCCAGATCTGCCGACTGGGGCTCGGACAATGCGGGTAATGAAAGACTTGCATCATTTCAACGCTGTTCCACATTCCACGCCAGCGGCTTTGCATTACAGCATTGAACTTGATAAGCAAAATTTGCTTTTGTTACATGAGCCTAATAGTACCGTAACAGTGTCAGTGATTGGGGCAGAAAAGTCGGGGAACAAATTCAACTTCCAAATGGTGACACCTTGCCACATCTTTTGTGGCTGTTATATTAGAACTCGCCCAGCAGGCACACGTCGCTATGGCAACGTCAAATCAACGTCGGTGCAACGTCATGACGTTGCACCGACGTTGATGTGACGTTGCATAAACGTCCTGACGTTGTAACGACGTTGATGTGACGTCATAAGTACGTCATGTGCCTGCTGGGCGGGTTCACTGTAGATGAAGACGCGCAGAAGAACTTCTCCAGCCTTCCAGGTCAACTCCAGGAATATATCAATGAAGCATTATCGACACCAAGCTCTCTGAAATCCCTGAGCAGGAATGCTATTAGGAATCGGTTTCCAGGACCAATGCTCCAAACATACTTAGAAATTGCCAACCTCCCGAACACCATTGTCGAGTTTATACTTTGTAAATTCTACTTTTCAGAGTCGAAGGTCAATACATGCTCAGGTAAGTTGGGCAACAGTACAGTTTTGCTATAAGGACCAACTAAAACACAAAAGAAATATAGGATGAGTATCGTACCCCGTACCCCGAAACTCACCCTATACTACTCATAAACCCGTGTGCGTGTGTGCGTGCGTGTGAGGAGAGGTTCATTTACAAGAAAAGAAGTGTCGGGTTTGTTTAGTTCGTGGTAAAACAAAAATTTATGTACCTTTAGCAAACAGTGTCTGATCTTGTTCTACACCCTTCAGAACGCTTGACGATATGGGTTTAAAGCATGTTTTCTTTTTTTAAGCAAAGACTACTTCCTTGTGGGCATCGTTTGGGCAACGTCTGCTATGCAGGCGATGCAATGAAATATCTAGAAAAATAGATAGTATAATAGGTTGTTTTCTGGTCTAGAATTTTCCTTGGTGCTTCAACGGTTAAGGCAACACTCCTTTTGATCTGTCCCAAAGGTGGATAAAATAGGAGATTTAACCCATAAAATGCCAATCATGACAATTGTCGTCTGCTTATGCCGTCTGCCGGTTACCTTAAACGTATTTTTGCAAACAGTGTGGACCCAGATCAGACTGCTCCTGTAGGAGCAGTCTGATCCGGGCCCACACCGTTTGCCTGTATGCATTTTTTTTCAAGTTTGCCAAAAAAAAAAAAAAAACCAGCAGACGACATAAGCAAACGACCATTTTCAGATGTTTTTCTCGGCGTCTTAAAGGTTAACTGTATTTTGTCAATTTCACCAAAGCTAACTTACCGGCCCCGATAGCTCAGTGGTAGAGCGTCCGCTTCGGGAATAGTAGGTTGCGGGTTCTATCCCCGGCCGCGCCATACCAAAGGCGTGAAAAATGGTACTAGGCGCTCCCTTGGCTGACGCTCGCATTATCAGGGGTAGTCCTAGGAAGATAAATGAAGGCAGGTAAGTATTTGTTACAGCATACTTTGTCGCAATAAAAGCTCTATAGAGCTTATGTTATTTGTTTCGGATATGCGACGTTAAATAAAGCTTATTTATCTTTATCTTTAATTCCACAGCGCATACACTGCTTTTGTCCATATGATTATCACTGACCACTCAAGTTGAAAATTCGAATATTTAATGGGAATGGGAACACTTTCAGGGGAGGCAACTCTGTCAAAAGTATTTTGTCTTCAATGCCAATAGGGGTTGACTCTTAAAGGAATGAATTTGCTCCTGAGGATCAAATTCTTTCCCTTAAGAGTTTACCCCTTTGACCGTGAGACTGAGCCTATTTAAAAGTAGGAACAGGAAGTCCCGAAAGTTGTCTGCGTTTGAAAATTGTCTGCGTTTGAGGGTCTATGCCTGCCCAGGCGAAGTGGTGCGAGTCGGGCCGTCCCTTCTTATAGACACTTTTTATTTGTCTGGGCTACAGGGATTGAGATGTCATTTCATCTCATTATCGGGTATAAGTCCCACAAAATTGGCAGCAACGTCTCCAAAATGACCTCAGAAGTATTGACGGGGATTTTTAACCTCAACTCAAACAGATACAGGAAGGCGGCGTCATGCGAGTCGCAAGTCTTCCCACATATCCGTGCACCGCCATCTAATCAGACAGTGTGCTATTGATAGGGAAGGCTGATCGGATTCATTGTTCTAAAAAAAACACTGAACGGTACAATTGCGGGTCTTTCATTAGCTGAGCTATTGTGATAGTCAATATCTGTCGTGTGCCGTGCGGCGTCAACAATTTGCTTTAAATGCTAACTCCTCCTAAACTCTTTGGCCAATTTCAATTAAATATCATAGGAATGTTGCATAGGTGACCCGCTTCCAAAATAGCTCCAATGAACATGATGGCCGCCAGAACTAAGAATAGAAAAAAAATCGACAATTCTTCCTATACCTTTAGGCCAATTTCATTCAAACTTCACATGAATGTTGTTTATGTGACTCTCTACTAAATAAGCGGTTCCGCTCCGATGAACAAAATGGCCGCCAATAATTTGTTTAAATGCCAACTCTTCCTAAACCATTGGGCCAATTTCAATCAAACTTCATAGGAATGTTGCTCTGGTGACCCACTGCCAAAATAGCTATAACGGTTCCGCTTCGACGAACAAGCTGGCCACCCGAGCTAAAAATACAAAATATCTTACCACGACAACTCCTCCAAAACCCTTGGGCCATTTCGTTCAATCTTCACATGAATGTTGCTTAGGTAACTCAGTACCAAAGTCGCTCCGATTAACAATATGGCTACAATAGCTAAGAATAGAAAAATGTCGATAATTTGCTTTAAATACCAGCTCCTCCTAAACTATTGGGCCAGTTTCAATCCGACTCCATAGGAATGTTGCTTAGGTGACCCTCTGTCAAAAAAAGCTAAAATCGTTCCGCTCTGATGAAAAAGATGGCCGCCAGAGCTAAAAAAAACTTTAAACGACAACTCCTCCCATACACTTGGGCCAATTTCAGTCAAACTGCATAGGAATGTTGGTTAGGTGACCTCGGCCAAATAGCTTAAATCGTTCCGCTCCGATGAACAAGGTGGCAAATAGAAAAAAAAAAATCTTTTAACGACAACTCCTCGTAAGCCCTTTGGCCAATTTCATTCAAACTTCATAGGAAAACCATCAACAATTTGCTTTTGATGTCAACTCCTCCTAAACCTTTACGCCAATTTCAATCAAACTTCATAGGAATGTTGCTTAGGTGACCCTCTACCTCTGTAGCTAAAATCCTTTGGCTCGGATGAACAAAATGGCCGGCTGAGCTAAAATAGAAAAAGGTCAACAATTTGATATAATACCAACTCCCCCTTAACCCTTCGCCCAATTTGATTTAAACTTCACAGGAATGTTGCTTAGGTCACCCTCTACCGAATAATCTAAACTTGTTCTGCTCCGATGAACTTTCAGATCTTTGAAATCACGTGGGCGATCCAGGGCCATCTTGGCGCGTTTGTTTCCATTGCGCTTGGTTTATGTAACATATGCGCACAGCGGAGACACATCGCCGCAAAGTTCAATGGGGAAGCTAATTTGATTCCCTGCTACGCGCACATGTCTAAGCATGTATTTTCTCTTTCCCTTAAAAATATATATATATATATATATATATTTTTTTTTTGGGCAAATTATTTTGTGAGCCCCTTACTGAATTTTGTCGGACATATTGTATTATTTTTTCAACATAATCCCTTTCAGTATCTATACACTTTTGCCAGTGGTGTTAAAGAGCCTCAGAACTCCTTTTCTTGGCTGTTCAGAAAGTCATCCACTGCATATATGACGTCATCATCGGACTGAAAGGGGGTGCCTGAAATAGCCGCGTTCAGTTTTGGAAATAGATGAATGCCTCATGGAGCGAGATCAGGTGAAAAAGGGGGATGCTCAATCAATTTAAAGCCACAATCGTCAATCGCAGCCATAAAAATGGCAGACTTGTGAACAGGAGCAGTATCCGGTTGGAACAACACACCTTTATAGAGCTTTCCGCGGCGCTTAAGTTTAATATTCTCCGTAAATGCATTAGAAGTGAAGCATAGTATGCGCCATTGATAGTTTGTCCGTTTTGGACATAATCTATCAGCAGAATACCACCTGCATCCCAGAAAACCGAAGCCATAACCGCCCCAGCTGAAGGAACAGTCAGTACCTTCTTTGACGGGGGGGGGGGGGTGGGCAGGGGTGCTTCCATTGTTTAGAGTGTTGTTTGGCCTCGGGGGGGGGGGGGGGGGGAATTATAGACCCATGTTTCATCCATAGTGACAAATCTCTGAAGAAAGTTGGCACTCGATAATGTGCGCCTGATGTGCCTCTGATCAACTGTCAGAAGTCTTGGTACCCATCCAACTGAAAGCTTTCTGATTGCAAGAGCATCTGTCAGAATGGAATGTACTCTTTCCTGTGAAATGCCACCTCTACTGGCAATATATCTTTTTGTGGCTCGTCTGTCAGTCATAACCATATCATTGACTTTATTGACCATTTTTGGGGTTACAACATTGACAGGCCTACCAGGACGGGGGTCATCCTCAAGGCTATGCCTACTGCGCAGAAATTCCGCCCCACCTTTTCACTGTAGCATATGAAGGGGCATCTTTCTCTAGTGTTGCTACCTTATCATTATCGATATCCTTTGGTGTTAAATCTTTTTTATGCAAATATTGAATCACTCCTCTTTCGCCGATTTTGTCCATTTTACAAAAGCTGCTTGCCCATCGCTATATTTTCTCTGTCTTTTTACTGCAATTGTTATTCATTACACACACGCGTACACAATCCCTAAGAGAATCAAAGCCCCACACTGATAGATTTTGTCTCTTTACCCATTTAGTACCGGAAACCCCAAAACGGGTACAAGGGGAAACCAGTGCAGGTCCAGATCTGACGCCGCAGAACGCGGCGTCTGATCAGGGCCTACATTGTTTGCGAAAACTTAAGCCATTTTCCAAAACGATTTGAAGAAAAAACAACCTGACACCCCTATATATTTTGACATGGACTCCTGGTATACATAAAGAGGAAGATTCCATTTGGTTCAAAAAGGGTTATTGTAGGCTGAAAAAGTGCATGAACTTGGGCATAGACAATTTACCTTAAATGTTCTGAAAGAACAGGATAATATTTCCCCGGGAGGCAAAGACTACAACTCAGAACTGAAAATTGTCGCGTGTACAAGATTTTTCTGGGCCATGCTAGCTAGTTTCGGTCAATTGGGCGCCATCAGGGCCCCTGAAATATTTCCTGAACTCCGCAGTGAAAAGACATAACCAACGTTCTGATGTAGGGCAGAGAGATTTTTTACGGCCGCCATACATTTCCTTAAAATCCAGCTGTGGTGAAGTTAAATGTTCTGAAAAATAGGACAATCCTTTGGAAGCAAGGACTACAGCAAAGAACTGAAAACTGTGGCGTGTACAAGATTTTTCTGTGCCAGACTAGCTGGTTTCAGCCAATTAGACCTCATCAGACCCGGGCGCCACGTATTCCCTTAACACCAGCTGTGGTGAAGTTGAATGATCTGAAAAAGAGTAATCCTTTGGAAGCAAGGACTACAGCACAGAACTTTAAACTTTTGCGTGTAAAAGATTTTTCTGGGCCAGACTAGCTTGTTTCGGCCAATTAGGCCTCATCAATGACCCTCAATTCTGAGCCTGAAATTCATGTACGTTAAGCAATCAATGTAGACCCCTAAACTATCTGTAGCCCTTGGGATGGATTCGAACCCAGGAAGCTCTGGTGAAAATCCAGTGCTCTTGCCACTGAGCCAAAGAATCGACTCAATGGCACAGGTCTCAGAAAGGGATTGCAAACATGTAAGCTATGCGTAATCCGCCAGGGTTGGAAGGTCAGTAGGTCAAATCATAGAAAAACCTGTTAGCACTCTAGAGACCACAGTTTTGGTCCAATCTTCATCAAACATGGTCAGAATGATCATCTTGACCATATCTGGGTCACGTCTGGTAAAAAGAAACGAGGTCGGTAGGTTAAATCATAGAAAAACTTCTGAGCACTCTAGAAGTCACAGTTTTGGTCGAATCAACACCAATCTTGGTCAGAATGATCATCTTGATAATATTTTGGGGAGGGGGGGGGGGGGGTCATGTCGGGTCGAAAAGCAGGTCGGTAGTTCAAATCATAGAAAAACCTTATGAACACTTTAGAGGCGACAGGTTTGGTCCAATTATCATCAAACTTGGTCACCATGATCATCTTTATTAATCTTGCTCACATTTGAATACGGATCAAAAATTAGGTCGGTAGGTTAAATCATAGAATATAATAGTGGATACTCTAGAGGCCATATGTTAGGTCCAATCATCATCAAACTTGGGCAGAATGATCATCTTGATAATATCTGGGACACATTCGAATATGGGTCATGTCAGGCCGAAGTAGGTCAATGGGTCAATCATAGACAATTCTTGTGAGCACTCGAGGCCACAGGTTTGGTCCAATCATCAATCTTTGTCAGAATGATCATCTTGACAATATCTGGTTCGACTTCGAATATGGGTCATAAAGTAGATCAGTAGGTCAAATCATAGAAAAACCTTGTGGACACTCTAGATGCCAATATTTTGGCCCAATCATCATCAAACTTGTTCAGGATGATCATTAAGACAATATATTGGTTTGGTTAGAATAGAGATCATGTCGGATCAAAATGTAGGTAGTTAGGTCGAATCATAGAAAACCCTTGTAAGCACACCAGAGGCCACAGTTTTCTTTGGTACAATCATTATCAAATTTGGTCGGAGTGATCATCTTGACATTATTTGGGTCAAGTTCGAATATAGGTCAAGTCGAGTCAAAAAATAGGCCAGTAGGTAAAATCATAGAAAAACATTTTGAGTTTTCGAGATTCCATAGGTTTGGTCCAGTCATCGTCAAACTTGGTCAGAATGATCATCTTGACAATATTTGGGCCATGTCATTATCGGATTTTCTCGAAACTTATATGTAAGTCAGGAATAAATGCTGGGCTTTGGTGAATTCAAAAAGGAGGTCGGTAGTTCAAATCATAGAAGAACCTGCTTAACACTCTATAGGTCACAGTTTTGGTCCAATCTTCGTCGAACTCGGTCAGAATTATTATCTTGAGAATATCTGGGTCAAATTCGCATTTTGGTTATGTCAGGTCAAAAAGTGGGTCAAATCATAGAAAAAAAAAAACTTGTGAATCTTGTGGAGACCAAATTTCTTGTCCAATCATCATCAATCTTGCGAATATAGATCATGTCGGATTAAAAAGTAGGTCAATAGGTCAAATCATAAAAAAAGCCTTGTGAACACTCTAAAGGCCACAATTTTGGTCCAATCATCATCAAACTTGGTTATAATGATCATCTTGGTAATATCTGGGTAAGTTTTTAGTATGCTTCATGTCGGGTCAAAATTAGGTTAGTAGGTCAAAATCATAGAAAAACCTTGTGAGCACTCTAGAGGCCACAGTTTTGGTCAGAATAATCATTTTGAAAATATCTGTGTCAAGATCGAATATGTCATGTCGGGTCAAGAAGTAGGTCGGTAGACTAAATCATAGAAAAACCTTCTGAGCACTCCAGGGGCCTCAGTTTTGGTCTAACCATCATCAATCTTGGTCACAATGGTCATCTTGGCAATATCTGGGTCAGGTACGAATATGGGCCATGTCGGATTAAAAAGTAGGTCAGTATGTCACATCATAGAAAAACCTTGTGAGCACCCCAGAAGCCACAGTTTTTGGTTAAATCATTATCAATCTTGGTCAAAATGATAATATTGACAATATCTGGGTCAAGTTCGAATATGGGTCATGACGGATTAAAAAGTTGATCATTAGGTCAAATCATAGATAAACCTTGTCAGCACTCTAGAGGCCACAGTTTTGGGTCCAATCATCACAAAACTTTGTCAGAATGATCATCTTGAAAATATCTGGGTCAAGTTCGAATAAGGGTGATGTCATTATCGGATCTTCTAGAAACTTACATATACGTATATCAGGGATCAAAGCTGGGGTGATTTCGAAACTGCTGATGTCAGCCTATGACTCATAGAGTTATGCGCCATTCTTCGCTGAAAATGTCCATTTTGGATCCTGTCATCACCATAACTCCTTAAGCTTTAATCGGATCTTCCTGAAATTGACACATAAGTAGGTTGGAGATAACAGCTTGGATTAGTTCGAAAACTTGATAGATGGGCCAGTCTGTCATAGACTTGCTGAAAATGTCCATTTTTGACACTGTGATCACTATAGTACCTTAGATGTGAACGGAACTTCCTGAAACTTACATATAAGTAAGGTAGGGATAAAATGAGTTTAAAACCTGACAATGCTGGCATATAACTACTCATAGAGATATGTCCACTTCTCTGCTGAAAATGTCTATTTTTAACCTTGTCATCACCGTAAGTCCTTTACTTTTGATCGGACCTTCCTGGAACTAACAGGTTGGGATGAAAGTTCGCTGGTGTTTTCAGCCTGTTTCTCATAGTTATGTCCCCTTGGTTGCTGAACATACCTGTTTTGGCCTTGTCATCAGCATGAGTCCTTAAGTAACGATTAGAACTTCCCATTAACTTTGAATCTCTTATCAGTGGTGACCATCATGGTCCTCTTGTTTCTCATTTATACTGCAAACATAGGTTGTGGGTGCTCGTTAGAACCGCCTCATGTCTTGGAACAGAAATAAGAAAAATAATGAATAAGCCCGTAAACCCCAATTTTCTGTATATAAATTGGGGTTTAGGGGGGTGTTTATTTCACGGAACTGTTCACATGATGCTATGCTGTGCTCGCCCTAAGGCTAAGCCTTTTACATATGAGCCGGCGCCGGCCTCAGTAGCTCAGTCGGATGCGCGTCTGACTGGTGATCAGGAGGGCGCAGGTTCGATACCTGCCGGGGTCGGCAACATTCTTTCGTGGAGATTGATGATGAAACCTTTTCTAGAGTCTTTCTCTCCCTTCCGCTGATTCAAGAAGCGCTGTGGTCAGTTTCCGGCAAAAGCATGTGCATTGTACTGGTTAACCGCGTACATATAAGCCTGCTCAGGAACAGTCTGGATAGGTAAACTGACCGGTTCAAAAATGACATAAATAGTGTTGACTGGACCGTTAAACTCCAATACAAACAAACTATTTATCAACGTTCATGCTTCACACTTTTATGTTTGGCAGCCTGATTTTCCGTCCATATTTGGTTTCCATGGAACTAGAAATCATCTACTGTTACTAAAAATAGAAAATTACTGATTATAATATTATTATAAAGTATATTATATACGAGGACTGTTCAAATATGATGACTAAGCACATAAAAATGATTCCGTGATAGATTTCGATGAAAAATTTATTTTGTCCCCTCAAAGTATTCCCCTTTAACAGAAATACAAACTTTCAGTCTTCTGATCCAATCATTGAATGCTTCGAGGTATACTATGAAGGCACTGGAATATTGCAGAACCGAGGTGTTTGCGCTGTACAGATTTTCGACCAGAAAGGTATTTTTTCAGCCTCGGGAACCAAACAAAATAAAGGGGCAAGGTCAGGGGAATACGGGGGTGAGGGAGTTCAACAACCTTTTCCTGCTTCAGATAGTCTTGCACAATGAACGCCTTGTGCGATGACGCATTGTCATGTAGCAATCTGACATTGGCCAAACCAGTTGCGGGTCTTCGTTCCTTGAAATATTTCTTCAATTTTCGAAGAACTTTATTCTTGTAAAACTTCGCATTTACAGGTTTGCCTTTAGGCACAGCAACCTGAATAGCAGGGCCCTGATTTGAAAAGAATATGGCATACATTACCTTCTTGACGCTCATGGTCCGCTTTGCAATGCATGGTCTTTTGCAATACTTTGTTGCCCATATTTTGTTCTGAATCTTTCGTTTTGGCTCAAAAAAGTGAACCTATGTCTCGTCACCTGTGACAACATTAGCGAAAGACCGTGCATTGTAATTTGGAAATATTTTAAGCAACTTCTTGACGCACTGAACGCGTGTCTTTTTCTGCTCATCTGTCAACAGATGGGGAATCCATCTAGCACAGATCTTTCTCATTTTCAAGTCCTGTTTCAGAATTGTACGAGCTGCTCCTAATGAGATGCCAACCATACTAGCTATTTGCCTAGTGGTGTATCGTGCATCAGTAGCAACTATTTTTTTCACTCTAGCAACCATCTTGGCAGATGTTGCTCTTTTCGGTCGACCATCATGTGGTGCATCTTCTGTTGAGCCTAGCCCACAGCTGAATTTCTTACACCAACGAAAAACTGTCGGAAAAGACATTTCCATAAACCGAACATATTTCATCAAAAATGTCTTTGCACCGTATACCAAGAATACAACGATTCTTAATATAGGACCGTATTTCAACGGCGTACTCTGACCTTCTTCCAACCATGTTTTGTATTAGTATACAAGAGTAGACAGTGTTTATCGAACGATATACATAGCTGAAGTGCACGGATTTTAACAGGTTTGGTATCAATGTATAGGTAAAATGTTTTTCTACGCTGTGATATTTATTTCCAGGTGATTTTCGCATTAGTGCATGAGAAAACGTCCTACTTGCATTCATATTTGAACAGTCCTCGTATATCTGTAATTATCAAAGCATTTGATTTCAACTGCAATTTGAATACAAAAGACAAGGATGTTATTTACTTTTTTGAGATGAATACCAAAAAATATTTCATCGAGTGTGTTGAAAGCATCAGAATTTTCACGAGTGCGAAGCACGAGAGAAAATTCAGATTTTTCAACACTCGAGATGAAATATTATTTCGTATAAAGTAGATTTTCTTTTTTATTTTAAACGTGACTGCGGCGATTCGTAACACTGCTTCGCACTCGTCGAAATTTCTGATGTTTGCAACACACCCGATGAAATGTTTTCAACACATTCACTAAAATATTGGTATTTATCGAAAAAAGTATTTTTTTCCTTTTATTTTATACGAAAAACAAACCAAAAAAATAGTCCCGGCTGCTACTGTGAAAATAACAGGGTCAAGTTATTTTTCACACATTTATATTTTCACACTGTGAAAATACTTACGATATGCATTGATTTCACTGCTATCTATAAAATAACAAGAGGCCCATGGGCCACTACGCTCACCAGAGGTCATGTGGTTTATACCATATACAGGCATGATGCCCATCTTGGTCATATGACAACAAAAGGCCACCATGCAATCAGTAAAATCCACTGTCTTGCCTTTTTTCCATACAATTGTCTATGTGACCAAATTATTTGACCGTGACGTAAAAACAGGTCAAGGTCAGCCAAAGGTCATCATTTGAACAAAATTGGTAGGGTCAGAGCCCCCGATGCTGCATACCAAGTTTCAATGTCATCGGCCATTTGGTTCCTGAGATGAAGATTTTTTTAAGGTTTTTACCATATATGAGCATGGCAGCCATATTTGTCATGTGACCCAGTCCTTATATACAAACTTTCATTCCCCCTTCCCATAGAAGCTCAACATGTAATTTGGTTTCAATCAACCTAGCAGTTTGAGTAGAGAAGAAGATTAAAATACTGAATCTGAGCCATCCAGGACAAAGGTCAGCAAATGACCTTGACCTTTGGAGTTGAAAAACTTCCATTCAGCTGATTGCAAATATCATTTCTGATGCCACAGGTTACCATGCAATCAGAAAAAATCCACTGTTTTGCCCTTTTTCCATACACATGTCAAAGTGACAATATTTGACCTTGACGTAAAATAGGTCTAGGTCAATCAAAGGTCATCATTTGAACAAACTTGGTAGGGCCCCGAGTCCCCGATGCTGCATACCAAGTTTCAAGAACATCGGCCATTCGGTTCTTGAGATGAAGATTTTTAAAGGTTTTTACCATATATGTGCATGGCGGCCATACTGGTCATGTGACACAGTCCTCACGAACAAACTTTCGTTCCCCATTCCCACAGAGGCTCCACATGTAATTTGGTTTCAATTTACCAAGTAGTTTCAGAGGAGATGTTGTTTGAAAATGTTGACGACGACAACGGACGACGGACCAATGCCTATACTATAAGCTCCCCACGAGCCTTCGGCTCTGGTGAGCTAAAAATATGCTGTTTTGATATTTTCCCACACAAAAGCCTATGTGAGCAATTTTGACCTTGGCGTAAAATGGATCAAGGACATCCTAGAATCATCATTTTAGCAAACTATAACAGGCCCGAGTCCCCAATGTTACATACGAAGTTCCATTACAAGCAGACCACTGGTTCAGGAGAAGAAGATTTTTGAAGGGTTTCTACCTTATTTGGGCATGGAGGCCAGCTTGGTCATGTTACCTGGACCCTGAGAGCAAACTTTCGTTCCCCCATCCCATGAATGCTGCACATGAAATTTTACTTCAATCGGCCCAGCAGTTTTTTGAGAAGAAGTATTTGAAAATGTTGACGCGGACGGCGGATCACTGCCTATACTATACGCTCCCCCGGAGCCTTCCGCTCTGGTGAGCTAAAAATATATGCTATTTTGACTTTTTCCCATATAAAAGTCTATGTGACCAAATTTGACCTTGCCGTAAATTGGGTCAAGGTCGTTTGAGGGTCATCATTTTAGCAAATTATGATGTGCCCCGAGTCCCCAGTGCCAAATACCAAGTTTCATCACAATTGACCCACTGGTTCAGGAGAAGAAGATATTTTATGGGTTTTTTTCTTTATATGGGCATAGCGGCCATCTTGGTCACGTGACCAAACTCAAATTAATTTAAATTTCATTTCCTTGTTCTAAAAAGTTTTGAGACAAAATTTGGTTGCAAATGGCCTAGTGGTTTCAGTGAAAAACAAATTTTTAATTTTCATATCTGAAAGACCTTGGGCTAAGGTCAGGGAATAGTCTTGACCTTGAAAACTAGTGTAGTTTCACTAGCCCAGTTTGACCACTGCATTTACTATTTTCAGGTGACAGGCTGTAATAGTTTAAAAAAATGATGCTGTTTTGACTATTTCCCATAAAAAAAAGTCAATGTAACCAAATTTGACCTTGGCGTACATTGGGTCAAGGTCATCCGAGGGTCATCATGATAAGCCCGAGTCCCCAATGCCACATACCAAGTTTCATCACAATTGGCCCACTGGTTCAGGAGAAGAAGATATTTTATGGGTTTTTACCTTATATGGGCATAGCGGCCATCTTGGTCACGTGACCAAACTCAAATTAATTTAAATTTCATTTCCTTGTTCTAAAAAGTTTTCAGACAAAATTTGGTTGCAAATAGCTAGTGGTTTCAGTGAAAAACAAATTTTTAATTTTCATATCTGAATGACCTTGGGCCAAGGTCAGGGAATAACATTGACCTTGAAAACTAGTGTAGTTTCACTAGCACATTTTGCCCACTGCATTTACTAATTTTCAGGTCACAGGCTGTAATAGTTTAAAAAAATGATGCCGTTTTGACTATTTCCCATACAAAAGTCTATGTAACCAAATTTGACCTTGGCGTAAAATGGGTCAAGGTCGTCCGAGGGTCATCATTTTAGCAAAGTATGATGGTCCCGAGTCCCCAATGCCACATACCAAGTTTCATCACAATCGGCCCACTGGTTCAGGAGGAGAAGATTTTTAAGGGTTTTACCTTATATGGGCATAGCGGCCATTTTGGTCATATGACCAAACTCAAATTAATTAAATTTCATTTCCTTGTTCTAAAAAGTTTTCAGACAAAATTTAGTTGCAAATGGCCTAGTGGTTTTAGTGAAAAACAAATTTTTAATTTTCATATCTTAATGACCTTGGGCCAAGGTCAGGGAATAACCTTGACCTTGAAAACTAGTGTAGTTTCACTAGCACATTTTGCCCACTGCATTAACTAATTTTCAGGTCACAGGCTGCAATAGTTAAAAAAAAAAATATGCTGTTGTGATTATTTCCAATACAAAAGTCTATGTAACCAAATTTGACCTTGGCCTAAAATGGGTCAAGGTCATCCGAGGTTCATCATTTTAGCAAGCTATGATGGGCCCGAGTCCCCAATGCCACATACCAAGTTTCATCACAATCGGCCCACTGGTTCAGGAGGAGAAGATTTTTAAGGGTTTTTACCTTATATGGGCATAGCGGCCATCTTGGTCATGTGACCTGGACTCTGTGAGCAAACTTTTGTTCCCCCATCCCATTGATGCTCCACATGAAATTTGAGTTCAATCGGCCAAGCAGTTTTGGAGGAGAAGTCATTTGAAAATGTTGATGCCGACGCGGACACGGACGCGGACGACAGACGACGGACGGCGGATCACTGCCTATACTATAAGCTTCCCCGGAGCCTTCGGCTCTGGTGAGCTTAAAAAAATCATATACATAACAGCAGTGTCGACCCCGTAGGCACACAACGTTGGCGCAACGTTGTTTCAAATTTGAGTCAACGTTTAGTTTCTGCTGGTTCTGTGCAGGTCTACAGGGTTGACTCATTTTATTCTTTTTTATTTTGCAGACGACACTTTTGGTGATACTATCCTGCAAGACCAGAAACCTTTATACGGTCAATTAAAATATGAGAAATGGAAAAACGTGAGACTTGCTAGATATTCATCCTTTGACTACAATGAACATTGGTATGGTCTCAATGAAAAGATAAATCGGATGAACCGCCACACATAAGACCTTTCCGCAACAACTAAGAACTTTTACTTAAGAAATAGTTCAGCTCTAACTGTGATTTGTTGAGTAATAAATCACAGTTTGGAGGTCAGTTGTAAAGTAGATCAAATCACGAGCGCTACTACGCGCTCGTGATTTGTCTACTTACAACTGACCGACAAACTGTGATTTATTACTCAACAAATCACAAACTAGAGCTGATCTATTTCGATTCTAACACGCTGAAAGTCGGCAATAATGCTGTTGTTTCCTTCAAAATCTCACAACTTTTATTAACAGTTATTTTGCATTGCCTATATAGGCGCGCTGTGTTAGAATTCGACAAAACAGCTTCTGAAAGTGTCTGTTTGGTGTGTACGCAGCACGGTTGGTCATGCATGCACAAACCAAAGGCTCGAAAACGGATGGACTGTTTACTTGCACCGTACTGGTTAATCGCCTACGTATAAGCCTGCCTAGGAAAAGTGACCTAAATAATGTTGACTAGGCCGTTAGATTAAAAGAAAGTATCTGAAGTAGATGAAGTAGCGAAACTTCAATTAACGAAAACACACCCGGGCGACATAGTGCATTCAAACGGTTATTTTTTATGAAAAGTTGTGACATTTTTCTTATTTCTACTCAAATCATAGGTTGAAGGTGCTCGTTAGAACCGCCTCATTGAGGCGGCTCTAACGAGTACCAACATCCTACACGAATGTCTAGAAACAGATATAAGAAAAACAATGTATACCCCTGTAAATTCCACTTCTCTGTGTATAAAGTGGGATTTACGTGGGGTGGGATGTTCATTACGCGGAGACTTGTCATCGTGATGAATGGCTCGAAATTGTTCTCGGGCCCTTAGGGAATTCCAGATATCCATTGATCCATCACGAAAACACGCCTATATAATTTTGACCCCCTTGAAGCCCACTTTTATATAGTAAAACTGGGGTTTACAGGGGTAAACCTTATTTTTCTAATTTCTAATTTCTATTCTAAAATATAGATTGTGGGTACTCGTTAGAACCGCCTCGATGAGGCGGTTCTAACGAGTACCCATAATCTATATTTTGCGCAGTAATAAGAAAAATATCACACTTTTTCATCTCAAAATTTCCATTTTTTCGGCGATAAAGGTTACACTGTATTTGTATAGGTGTGTTTTCGTAATGACCCACTGATTTTGGTTAATTTTGGGTTGTTCTTAACCGATATGTGGCAATGGAATCTACCCGATAAGTTTGGAGTGGTCCGTTTCCAGATATAGGGGTGTCAGACTTGTTTTGTTTGTGGTGAGTTTTACAAAAATCAATATCCTTTAAGTAAACAATGTAGACCTTGATCGGACGTCTACAGTTTTTGCCAGTGTCCATAAAATTGGACGCTAGGTGTTTATAGGTTATTCTTGCATAAATACCTATGCGCGTGGCTGTTTGAAGCCATTGTCAAATTGACCGAAAGCCGTGCTCAAACAGCAAAAACCATGTTCAAATCATGAAATTCGCGTGCTGTTTGAACATGGATTTTGAGCTTTTGATATCACAAGACGGGCCTTGCTTTGTTTACGTTACGTTAAGCGACGTAACGTTATCGCCCTGAACGTAGCGTTTGTGGGTTCTATGATGACGTCACTGCATGACAACGTAATTGTAAACAACATTCTGAACTGGCCGCCATTTTGGTTTGCCTGTCGCATTTGAAGAGTTAATATGGAATTTATATGGCGCTTTTGGGAGTTTTCGTCAAAATTTCCTGTCGGATTCGTAAGTTATGCAAGAACAACGATCATCCATGGTTATTTCAATGCATTAACATTTGCCGGATCCCTCGGAAGATATTTGAACATTCGGCCTAGCGGCCTCATGTTCAAACAGCTTCCTCGGGATCCGGCAAATGTTAATGCATGAAAAACCATGGTTGATCCCTATAATTTATCTTGAAACGTTATGTTGTTTGTGCTCATCAGAATCGCCTCAATGGTGGACACAAAATACCTTAATTTTATAGAAGACACAAATATGATAAAATTAAGCCTACTGATCTGTCTCTATAATTGACCTTCAATGGTTCGAACTATCACTATCTCGAATATAGTTTCATAGACCCAAATGAGTTCGAGCAATTTAACCCTTTTTGTACCAAATGGAATCTTCCTCCTTAGCAGGAGTCCATTTCAATATTGAGAAGTGTTTGGTTGCCTTTTCTTCAAAATTTATTTGGAAAATGGCTGAACTTTGTGCAAACAGTGGAGGCCCTGATCATTCTGCGGCGTCTGATCTGGGCCTGCACTGTTTGCCAACTACCCGTTTTGGAGTTTCTGGTACAAAAAAAAAAGGTTAAGTAAGACTGCGGTCAGAGATAATTCAGTGAGACAGCATACTTTTTGGTTCGATTGTTTATCAATCGACCCAAAGTTATAAAGCGCAGTTTGGTTCGATTGTTTATCAATCGATCCAAAGTTATAAAGCGCAGTAAGCTTTCCAATGCTGAAGTCCGCGTGACTATCACTGACATGTCCGAAACCCAGGTAACATTTTTTTATAGAAAATACGCAGCTTATTCTTATTATCTTATAAGGTTATCTATAGAATCTGGACTGGAATCCGCTGGACTCACGGAATGGAATCATGGGTTGTGCTTGGAAAGCAGTGTAGACCCAGATCAGACGCCGCAGAGCGCGTCTTCAAATCAGGGTCAACACTTTTTGCTTATAAAACTGGAATTTAAGGGTTAAACGAAACATTTAAAGTCTCAGTTCATGACTGTTTTCCAAGTCTACACCCAGAGACAATCGACCCACCAGTTCTATCAGTGCTTTGATTATTTATATTCCGCAATGATGCCATAATTAACACACAATTGCTCGAATCACCACTGGTTTAGAACAAATGCCTATTGTCCAAAGTGTGTTCGAGACTTTTTATTTACTTAGCAGTGAAATCAATGCATATCTGAAACAAATAAAAATGATATTTTCACACTGTGATATTATAAGTTCTAACACTGGTTGCCTATATAGCCAATGGTTAAAGCCAGTGATACATTGAGTGACAAATCACTTGGCGAAAAAGCGTGGCGCGTAGAACCGTCGTTTTATGGCGTTTTGCGACGGCATCGATCGTTTCCTCACAAACAGGTAACTGCACATGTTACCGTCAAACATGTTGGTGGGCTTTCTTCAAACAATGGCGGAATGTTGAGAGAATATGAAGGAGACAACAGCATTTAAGTCGACTTTCAGTGTTTTAGAATCGAAATAGATTGGCTCTTTTGCGTCATTTGTTGAGTTATATATCACAGTTTGTCGGTCAGTTGTAAGTCGATAAATCACTCGCACTAAGCGCTCGTGATTTGATCTACCTTAAAACTGACCTCAAAACAGTGATATATTTACCCAATAAATCACTGATAGAGCTGATCTATTTCTTAAATATAAGATATTTTCACCCTGTGAAAAAAAAACATGACCTTGTTATTGCGCGAAGACTTCTTTTTTTTTTTTTTTTTTTGTTTGTTTATCATTTAAAACAAACAAAAAAATACTTTTATACCAATATTTCATCGAATGTGTTAAAAACATATTTCTTACATGCTTTTCAATTAGAAGATAGCTGTATTCAAAATTTTCATTTGAGGAGGTAAATTCGGCGGTTTTACGGTCGGAAATTTCGTTTTACGGCGACGCGTTAGCGGAGCCGTAAAACGCAATTTGCGACCATAAAACCGACGATTTACCTCCCCAAATGACAATTTTGCAATACAGTTATCCCCATTCTAATACACTTATTCGGTTGTTTTCTTCAAATCTGTACTGTTTTTCACAAAACGACAAGCGCTGTGAGCTGCGTAAAACCAAATGCCAGCCAATGAAAAGCGACGTTACGTGATGACGTCGGGTTTCCGACAGTATATCGCAGAATGAACTATCGCAAATTTTTGACGTTGTCCAATCAGACGTCGCGTTACATACGCTAGTGCATTAAAATGAAATATAGAGATTTCTCAGTGAAATCGAAAACGATATTGTCACTGTTTGGGTCTGCTTTTTCTCGAAATCTAATTTTGTGGTCGGGTTTTTCATTGTCAGATGATTGAAAATTAATGAACTATATTTTGGCGCTAAGCCCGTTCACACGTCACGAGGACGTAAATGACGTCATTTTCGACGCTGACGTCACGTATTTTGTTGCGCGACGTTAGATCTGTCCGCAACTTCTTTGGGAAACGAATATCTCACTTATTTCAGTAACCATTCATGGAAATGCCATCACAGGCTACTTCTCAGGTGCAACTTTGAAGTTTACACCCAATATTATGCCCAGTAAATACGTTGAACACCACCAAATTGACGCGAAACGACCAGGAACAAAGTTAGTTTCTCTGAGGGTGAGTGACGCGATTAGTGAAGCTAAATATTGCCGTTTTGAAGCATGTAAGTAACAGAAAATTTGACATTTTTATTAGTGTAAGATCAAATTTTATTTCACTCATGAACACCAAAACTGGTATTTGCACTCGTGGCTACGCCACTCGTGAAAATACTGGTTTTGGTGTTCATTCGGTGAAATAAAATTCAATATTACACTGAAACAATCAAATATCCTCTATTTCATTGAGTGTGATATTTTCACGAGTGCGAAGTATGTAACGAACAGCTGCTCAATTACAGTACCTTGTCAAAGTCATGTATAAAATAAAAAAGAAAATTTACTTTTTTCTTATATATACCAAAACTATTTCATCTCCAAATTTAACACACTCGACGAAATAGTTTTGGTATTCACCTCGAAGAAGTAAATATCCTCTATTTATTTTCTGTGCAACAATTAATTACCTGCATTTTAAAAAATGCTGAAATACCCATTTTCACCCATGGGAAACATTTGGATAGTTTTCTATCTCATTACGAAAACTCGCCTTCACAAATACATTGAAACTTTACCGCCGAAAAATACGAAACTTTTATGATGAAAAATTGTGTTTGTTTTTTTTTTTTTTTTTTTCTTATTTCTGCTCAAAATATAAATTGTGGGTACTTATATTCTCTCATCGAGGCGGTTCTAACGAATACCCACAATCTATATTTCAGAGTAGAAATAAGAAAAATAAGGTTTACCCCCTTTAAACCCCAGTTTTACTCTATAAAAGTGGGGTGCAAGGGGTCCAAAATTATATAGGCGTGTTTTCGTGATGTCATGCAGCTTCTTCACAATATGTAACGTTGAATTGACGTTAATAAAACATTTTAAATGTTGTTTCAACGTCGATTCAACACTCGCGTTTTTTGGTTGTTTTCGTTTGTATTTGCCCTTAACCAACTTTAAATGGAACGGACAGCTTGACCAACTTTAAATGGAACGGACAGCTTGACCAACTTTAAAGACAAATGCTACTAATTCGCCATTTTTGTATGATCATCATAAATGAAAGTTATGCCAGAGCCAACATTTTACCGTTTTGGGGTAAGGAAATGGATGAAATTCGTGGAACAAATATTGTTTTGGGTTCATTTTATTATCAAACTTGTTCAGCTTGGCTCTAAACTTCAAGAAAACGGTAACATTGCGATTTTTGCAAATTTTAATTTTCCGGCATTTGCTCAAGATCAGATCAACCTAAATGGTTACAGACTTACTTAAACGATTTGGTGCAATGCATATTATGGTCAGCTACTATTTAGGGGATAACTGTTTTCAAAATTGTGATTTGGGGAGGTAATTGGAGGTTTTACGGTCGGAAATTTCGTTTTACGGCGACGCGTCGCCGTAAAACGTAATTTGCGACCGTAAAATCGACGATTTACCTCCTCAAATCACAATTTTGAAAACAGTTATCCCCATTCTAATGCACTGCTACGGCTGTTTTGTTAAAAACTGTATTAATTTGCACAAAACGGCTAGCGCTGTGAGCAGCGTAAAACCAAATGCCAGCCAATGAAAAGCGACGTTACGCGATGACGTCGGGTTTCCGACAGTATATCGCAGAATATACTGTCGCAAATTTTTGTCGTTATCCAATCAGACGTCGCGTTACATACGCAAGTGCATTAAAATTAAGAAATAGATCAGCTCTAGCTGTGATTTGTTGAGTAATAAATCACAGTTTGGAGGTCAGTTGTAAAGTAGACAAATCACAAGCGCGTAGCGCGCGTGATTTGTCTACTTACAACTGACCGACAAACTGTGATTTATTACTCAACAAATCACAGACAAGAGCTGATCTATTTCGATTCTAACACGCTGAAAATCGGCAATAATGTTGTTGTTTCCTTCAAAATCTCACAACCTTTCGCCATTGTTAGAAGAAATCCCGCTAAAATTATCGACTGAAACACATGCATTTATATCCTTTTCTTACGTTTTCGATCCGAGAAAATGACGTTACACCGTCTAACGTCAAGGAAATCGACTAGTGACGTCATAAATTGGGAATTTTAATGACGTCACTCGTCACGCTCTTCCGAGCTGAGATTTGTTGCAGAATAAAACACAGTTATTTTCCATTGCCTATATAGGCGCGCTGTGTTAGAATTACAAGTAAAATCCAAGTTATCTCTCAGTGATTCACCATCTTTTCAAAGAATTTATGTATATTTTTTACGTTGTATTTCATCTGGGGGTAGGGGAATGGTTTGTTTAATAAAACAGAAATTAGCACGGTGACCCTTAGTTTTCTTTTGATTTTCTATTCTCTGAAATCATCCCCTAGAGAAAAAACCTTGTTTTATGAAAATTTCACTGTAGCATTTTTCTGCATGGTCCAAAATGAATTATTTTTAAAGATATTTGGTTGATGACAAAATACGTTTTGAATTTTTTTTTTCTGAGCTTGAAAAATAGTCTGAAGATAGGCAGCAGGATCTTTTACTATATCATTCTGACTTAAATAAATGTTTAAAAGCTAGGCAAAATTGATTTTTGGCATGCTATTTACCAACATAGTTGTTTTCTGGTATTTCTTGGAAAACAGTTTGGGGTGACCTCCTTCTTATTCAGATTACTTAAGATTCAGCACGGTGACATATGTTTTTTTTTTATTTCAAATGTGGTGAGCCAGCATATGATGCTCAATATATACAGACTCTTAAACAGATTTCAATGTAGGAAGTATTTCGTAGCATATGCCCTTAAATAGAACGAACATTAATACTAGTTTACAAGTTTATTCATCAGAACAGAAAGTTTAACTAATGAAACATATAACTGCAAAGGAAAAGATAATAAGAACAAGAAAAGAAAAAAAAGTAATGAAATAAAAGTTCTAGCCTATACCTATACTATAGCTACCAGAGGGAGACATCTTTAAATACCATATATTTAGGAACATCGGTCCTTGCTAGTTGTTACGGAACACGGGAACTTCACTGGGGACATTTCTGTTCCAGTATCTAGCAGAACACCATTTAAAACGATAAAATTAGAGTGGAGAGGAAAACAAGAAATATGTCGTTTAAACGACATATTTCTTGTTTTTCTTTCCACTCTGAAAAAGTAGGGTGGAATTTAAAACAATAAAATTAGAATGGAACAGAAAACAAAAATATGTCGTTTAAACGACATATTTCTTGTTTTCCTTTCCACCCTGCGAAAGTAGCGTGGAATTTAAAACAATAAAATTAGAATGGAACAGAAAACAAAAATATGTCGTTTAAACGACATATTTTTGTTTTTCGTTCCACTCCGAAAAAGTAGCGTGCAATTTTAAACAATAACGATGTCGTTTAATCGACATAATCTTGATCACCCATTGGTTAAAGAAGTCGTTTTTTTTTTTTTTTTTTTTTTTTTTTTTTTCAATATAATATGTCGTTAAAACGATTTAATCCTAGCCTTCCATTGGTTGGCTTGTTTGTTCGATTTGATGTTTCACGCCCCAGTCAAAACTGTTTAGGTCATTTTGGATACCTCGACTTTTACCCGACATTGAGATGAAATGAAATCGCAAGCCCTGTCGTCGAATTAAACCAATAGGGTTTATGAATGAACGGTCCAACTTGCAACACTTTTCTTAGGCATGCTTAGAACCTCCCAGCGGTTTACCAGTAGGCCTACTCATGTACGGTTGTTTTCAGCTCTACGTGGAAACACAATGCAGCCCAGTCTATTTCTTCAAGCACTGATGTGCGAGGGCCGTCCATTGGTTGTTATCACGGCTTATACTCAAATCATAGGTCATATCCAGAGAAACGAATCTAGGATCATAGTGTCAGCTGTCCTTTTCGCATGCCCGTCTGTCTGACTAATGCCCTTTTCGCATGCCCGTCTGTCGTTATAACCGCCTCGCCAACGAGTACCCACAGCATAGGTATTGGAGCAGAAAATAGAAAATGTAGATCCCTGTAAATCCCGGTTGTCTCCATGTAGAGTTGGATTTACAGGGAGTTTCATTATATTTGTTTGTGAACATGTTGCGTTTTTTAACTTAAGTGGGTCGGACTGACTGGGCTTGTTAAGATAGTCGCGTCACCAGTTCAGAAAGTTTTATTAGCTCATTAAGCTGAATAGGACACGGCCAGCTTATGTTTTCGCCTTGTGTTTCTGTGGCATGGAATACCAGCTTCTAAGTTTAATATGATTGAATGAATTTACTTCTCGGTCAAGTTAGTCAGATAGATTGGCATGTGAAAAGGACTGCTGGCAATATGATCCTAGGTTCGTATCTCTGAATGTGGTGCGACGGGGTGGGGCCCTGAAGAAATAGAAAGTACTATTTTAATTAAGAAATGAAATTTATTTTTCTGCAGTTCATGGAAGTATGAACGCAGTGGGTCGCGTGCAAAGTAAATGAACCCCGAAGGGGTTCATGTAAACTTTGCTCGTGACCCACTGTCGTTCATACTTTCATGAAAAGCAGAGAAATTAAGTTTATTTTTTATATTTACATTATTTGCCCCTCATCACTGGGCTAAAAAATGCTTGTAGGGCAAACTTTTAAAGCTGGAAAACATTTACACGCTGTTTTTCTACAAAGAGCGGAGCAGCGTTGACGTCATCAACGCCCGTAGAGAACAATGGTTTAGAATGACGTCACTTAACGTCACTGAAAATCATGTGGTTCGATGCGTTCATGGGCGTATGAACGCAATTGTTTTCTATAGGTTTACATTAGACTTTACACTGGAAATGTAAATATCAATTATTGAACGCGTATTTAGTAACAATCAGGAGGATCGATAGTTTCGAATAATTGTTCAGCGTGTATATAATTCAAACGATTAAATCAGCAAGGTTTTAGAGAGGTTTTAGTTAATTCACGCAACCGTCATTTCCTATAAAAAATAATTAAACCTACTTAGTAAAAAAGGATAGTATAAAAAATCGTATTATATACCCAGAAAATGACCCGTTTACTTTCTACAGAGGTTATCGGTCAATATTTTTCCATATTGCCCGTAGTCAAGTTCATATTGCCCGTAGGTAAGCAGTCACGTTCAAAATGGAACTACTTTTAAATTTGTCCACTTCGATACTAAAAATGTGCAGCCATCTTGTCGTGCGTATCGACTGAATTAACCTAAAATAAAACGAATATAGGCTGTGACAAGGTGCAAAAAGCGCATTTTATGCTAGCAAATATGACCTACCAGCAATCTGTTCAGATATTCAATAATTTCTTTTAGGAAATCAAGAGTATTTTGAAAGAAACAAAACTAACACTTCGGTAAAAATGGCGTCCCGTGTTGGGAAACGTCAATGTTTTTAATGACGTCACGTCAACCGACGTTAACGTCGTCTTCACTTTGGCGCCATTGGGCGTGGTTTTTCATAGTGTAGGAAGACACACAACGAACTGCATTATTTCCATTTTAAAGCACTTACATATGGAAAATCCCATTTTACGTTCAAATTTCCATGACAGGCAATCCTGAATTCTGGCACAGAGTCCAAGTTTGGGTATATAATAAAAAGGTTATTGACTTTAAATTGTGAAATACTCGGCACTCGTTCATATGGCGGAGACGCACTCGCAAGCTCGTGCGTCCTTCGCCATATGAACTCGTGCCGAATATTTCACAATATAAAGTCAATAACCTATAAATACTATACAAAATAGGTTTTCATGCTTTATAAATCAATCAGCAACATTTCTTTCATCAGAAATATGCTTAGCATTGTTTTTTTTTTTTTTTTTCTCAAAATTATAATAATGTTGGCACTATTTCTGTAGTAATACATCGTTGTTAGTTTTGTCTCTGTCATCTACAACCATGCCAGTATTACGTTTGCCATAAGCTAGTAAAGGAAGTGGCATGCTTGTCACAGAATAGCCATTTCAGCTATAGTCTCATTCAATAATAGTCATACCAGTGACATGCTTTTCACACAATAGTCGTATACGGTGATACTTCAATACCTCGAATTCGGAAGCTTCGAATAACATGGCTAGCTCGAACTCGTTAAGTCCTGAATCATTCCCACGGCTCCAGATAAATAGGAATATAGGATATTCTTAATAGTGTTTTTTTTTCTGGTTTTACATTGAAAAAGAATGTTGTGAGTACTCGTAAGAATCGCCTTCTAGTGGGTACTCACAACTTTGCTTTATATTTTTTTTTTTGATTTAAAACACATCTATTGGTCGTACCCATTACGCTTTGTGGCCTGGCACTATGATTGACCCTCGGTGAGGCGAGCTGCCATCATTTCGAAATATTTTCGAGGTCCTGAAGGTATCGAGTTAGTGACGCCCAACTGTTTACCTTGCCACACTATGGCTAAGTCAAACATGAATTTTTAGCAAGAGCTATGCCAAAAAGTTTTTCAGATGCCTGTTCTTTGTTTTGTTTTGTTTTGCTTTGTTTTTTTATGAAACAGCCACAGGATATGCCTATAAACAAAGTAGCATTACGTCTGTATGTATTACTCATTATAGATTTGCCGGCATTATGTCTGCCTTGCTCTAATTGTGGTAGCGGCGAAAGTTTCGCTTTATATGTTATGGCAAACGTAGTCATTTCATTAGTATGTCGATCACACGATAGCCATGCCACCAACATATTTTTTTTTCATACAATGGATACGTTAGTTAAATATTGTCATGAAATAATTCCAACACCATCTTGAACAATATATAGTTTCAATTTGATTCAGTAAGGACAAGAGATAATTTTAGAATTCCATACACTTATATGCATTTAGCAGGTTGTAATCAACATAATGTGTTCATGCCTATGCCCCTTTCCTCTATCTGTACCATCATGTTTTGGATTATGTATATGTTTTTGTATGTTTGCTCATCATGTAAACCAGTTAATTTCGTTTCAACGCTCCACGGGGGAAACCAGATGCATGTTTCAATTATCTTGGGGAAGGTGATAAATCAACACAACCTATCCGTTCTAAAAAACTACATCGTGCTCTTATTGATTGTATAACATGATTGAAATTCAAATATATAGGATACGGATAGGTTTGTATTATTGTCGCCAAGCTAAGGCTAAAGGTCTAGAGTATCTTAACTATTTCGATCTTCTTGTCACCATGGCAATGCTACTAATAGGGGGCATACAGAAAAATCCCGGACCATTAGACACGTCTCTAAATTCATCGACCTCTGGGCCTACCCTTGGAGAAATGACCCTTAACACTAAGTTTTCTATTGTTCACTATAATATTCAGAGCTTAGTTAGCAAAGTAGACGTTATAGAGTCTGAATTAAGAAATTTTGATGCTATTTGCCTCACGGAAACATGGTTAGATAACCGAGTACCTAATGAAACAATAAAAATAAATGGATTTAACTTATATCGTCGTGACCGCGTGGGGGATAACCATGGAGGTATATGTGTCTATGTGCGTGACTCTATTTTCTCCTGTAGAAGACTTGATCTTGAATTCCACAAATCGAATGTATATGGGTGGAAATTGTGATTCATAACAGAAAAGAGTTGTTAGGTACTTTTTATAGACCTCCAAATTCAAATAACTTAATCTATACATGTATTGAGGACTCATTTGGACTCGCATTTGATACTAATATTCCAAATAAAACGATAACAGGTGATTTTAATTTTGATGTATCGAAACAAGCCTCTTTTAGGAAAATTAACGATTTATGTCAGCATTTTAATCTGGACCAAATCATAACCGAACCCAATCATCACACAGAGAACTCTGATTCAATTATTGACCTGTTTCTGGTGTCAAACAAGAACAGGGTTGTTCTGAGTGGCGTTGGTGAGCCCTTTCTAGATCAAAACATAAGGTATCATTGTCCTATATATTGTGCATTTGATTTTAACAAAATCACATCCCCAACTTACACAAGACAAATCTATTTATATCATAGAGGTGACTTCCAAACACTTTCCCGTGAAATTAATGAAACTAACTGGAATTTACTGAAGGACAACGATGTAGATATTTATGCTCAAAACGTAACAGACACAATATTAAACCTTGTAATTAAACATATTCCAAATAAAACTATACACATTCGCAAATCCGATCCACCGTGGCTGAATAGTAATATAAAGAAACTTATGAGAAACGTAAACGCCTCTATGATAAGTACAAAAGGACAAAACAACAACTAGATTTTAATAAATACAAACAAGTCAGAAACCAAGTCACTTCTTCTATTCGAAATTCTAATACAGCGCGCCCATATAGGCAATGGAAAACAACTGTGTTTTATTCTACAACAAATCACAGCAAGGGAGAGCGTGACGAGTGACGTCATTAAAACTGCAAATTTATGACGTCACTAGTCGATTTCCTTGACGTTAGACGGTGTAACGTCATTTTCTCGCATAGAAAACGTTAGAATAGGATATAAATACATGTGTTTCAGTCGATAATTTTAGCGGGATTTATTCTAACAATGGCGAAAAGTTGTGAGATTTTGAAGGAAACAACAGCATTATTGCCGATTTTCAGCCTGTTAGAATCGAAATAGATCAGCTCTTGTTTGTGATTTGTTGAGTAATAAATCACAGTTTGTCGGTCAGTTGTAAGTAGACAAATCACGCGCGCTACGCGGTTGTGATTTGTCTACTTTACAACTGACCTCCAAACTGTGATTTATTACTCAACAAATCACAGTTAGAGCTGATCTATTTCTTAAATCTAAAAACGACGAACTTAACAAATTAAAGAACAAACTTAAAGATCCCAATATAAATCAAAAGGATTGGTGGAAAACATTGAAAAACTTCATTAAACCTGAACAACAATCTGCCATGCCTCCACTGAAAGCGGACAATATTATTATATGTGACGACAAAGAAAAAGCCGACCTACTCAACGATTTTTTTACGCAGCAAACAATTTTGGATGAACTTAACGCATCAATACCGCAAGCAACAAATACAACGCACAATAAACTCGAGAATCGATTGTAATTACCAGCGAAGATGTTAAATGTATACTCTCGACATTACCCACAGGAAAAGCATCAGGACCTGACCTTATCAGTAACAAAATTCTAAAGGATCTTGCCCAGCCCTTATCATCTCATCTAAAAGATCTTTATAATTTTTGTCTTGAAAAAGGTCGATTTCCGACTATTTGGAAACAAGCAAACGTCACTCCTATTTTTAAAAAAGACGACCCTTCCGAAGTATCAAACTATAGACCAATTTCTCTCTTAAGTACTATTGGAAAAGTCTTTGAAAAAATCGTTCACAAATATATCTTCAACTTTTTTCAAGAAAACGCAATAATAACGACATTACAGTCTGGTTTCGTACCTGGTGATTCTACTGTAAATCAGCTGACTGACATGTACAATACTTTCTGCCAAGCTCTAGACGAAGGCAAAGAAGTAAGAGCTATATTCTGCGATATTAGTAAAGCCTTCGATAGAGTATGGCATAAAGGCCTTCTCCATAAACTTTCTTCTGTTGGCATTTCTGGGCCGCTTCTCCAGTTGTTTTCAGACTATTTAGATAACAGAAAACAGCGTGTTGTTTTACCTGGATCAGCTTCAAATTGGATTTCAATAAAGGCTGGTGTCCCTCAAGGTTCTATTCTCGGTCCTCTCCTTTTTCTAGTTTATATTAACGATATTGTTGAAGACATTCACTCTTCCATCAGACTCTTTGCTGATGATACCAACCTCTATATTATTGTTGATGATCCCGTCGAGGCCTCTAATCTACTAAATACTGATCTGTTAAAAATTAACGAATGGGCTAAACAGTGGCTCGTCAAATTCAATCCATCTAAGTCAGAGTCAGTGGTCTTTTCCAGAAAAAGGAATAAACCTTACCATCCTCCAGTCTTTATGAACCAAACCCAGATAAATGAAGTAACATCTCATAAACACCTTGGTGTTGTATTTTCAAACGACTGTACATGGCATGAACACTTAGATTATATCAAAACAAAAGCATGGAGTCGTATAAATATCATGAGAAAGCTAAAATTTAAACTCGATAGGCACTCGCTTCAAACTATGTATTTTTCTTTTATTAGACCACTACTCGAATATGCAGACGTCGTTTGGGATAATTGTACTCTGTACGAAGTTAACGAGTTGGAGAAAATACAAAACGAAGCCGCTCGCATCGTAACTGGTGCGACGAAACTAGTTTCCATAGAATGTCTTCACAATGAAACCAGGTGGGAATCATTGGCATTACGTAGAAAGAAGCTAAACTTCAACTCTTTTATAAAATGCAAAACGGCTTGACTCCTGACTATCTTTCTTCACTGGTACCCGTCCCAGTGGGAAACATTTCTGCATATAACCTACGTTACGCACGAGACCTAAATACTGTGCAAGCACATTCTCAACTGTACTATAAATCCTTCCTCCCATCAGTCATACGAGACTGGAACGGACTTTCTGAAGCAATAAGAAATTCGCCAAGTCCAACTTCCTTCAAACGTCAACTTGATCTTAACCTGGCTTCTCCGCCGAGGTACTACTGTGACGGCAAGAGGACAGGTCAGATTTATCAAGCTCGTCTGAGAATGAGATGCAGTTCTCTTAATCAACATCTATTTTCAAAAAACATTATTGAAAGTCCACTTTGTGACTGCGGAGCTGTCGAAACTACTCAACATTTTCTATCATCCTGCACACGATACACACACCTACGACAAGAACTCTACGTTGAAATACAATCAATATGTCAGGCGTCTCTTAACGTACTTCTGTTTGGTAATCACGACTTATCAGATTCTAACAACAAGCAAATATTCTTGGCCGTTCAAGAGTTCTTAATCAAAACTAAACGTTTCGAAGTAAACTAATAAAATTCAGTAATTATTGCAAACCTATTATATATTGACATACCTACTGATATTTATTGCATTCGGAATTCTACTCAACAAGACGACTTCTCAAACATAGTTGTTTCAATATCAATTAATAATACTCTTTACTAAAGAATTTATGTTATACTAGACCTCTAGCCTAACTTAGCCGGGCATATGACATTGCACCAATTTCATTTAGCCATTGTACTTTATATTTCTGCGCCCCCGTGGAGCCAATATAGCTATACGCTTAGATAACTTGACAAAAAATGAACAAAAATATCCAAAATACCATATTCCATTTCCAACTACTGTTTTGCATTATCACAAGTCACAATGCTACTATTGTACTTAGATCTTTTGTAAAAATGGGAGAGAGACTTCCATAAGTCATTCGACTTCCTTCGGAATCCCATTGTATAATGTTGTTTTTATAGAGTTAGTTAAGTATATGTATTTTATGTATTATACAAATAAATAAACGTTTAAACTAAATCAATCATAGATATATCCTTTTTCCGGTCAAATAGAACAAATTTATTTTTAGAATTTCAAAAGAAGTTAATATGCAGAACTATTCAATCTGACACCCATAAACTCTTTTTTTTCAATAGATCTATATAAAGTGGAAGATATCATTCCGGAAAATTGGATTTATGAGAACCCAAAATATATTGTCTTCAGCACACACACTCAAACAAAAAGACGGTTAACTGTTAACCGCTTCACAAAAAGAGTAATTTTCTCGCTTGCGATGCCTGAAACACCCAGTCCAAAATTAACTAAATATCTATTGACATGAGCGATTCTCCTTCAGTATCCCCCTGGTCATGAGCACACACACACAGAGCAGGATTATATTATATGCCTCAGTCAAAGGGAGCCAATCTGTGTGTAACACCATCCAATGGAAGCCATTGGTTAAAGATGTCGTTTAAACGACATCTTTAACCAATGGGAGGCCAAGATTATGTCGATTGAACGATGTCTTTATTGTTTTAAATTCCACGCTACTTGTTTAAAAGTGGAAAGGAAAACAAGAAATATGTCGTTTAAACGACATAAGTTTGTTTTTTGTTCCATTCTATTATTATTGTTTTAAATTCCACCCCACCTTTTTTCAGAGTGGAAAGGAAAACAAGAAAGATGTCGTTTAAACGACATATTTTTGTTTTCTGTTCCATGCTAATTTTATTGTTTTAAATTCCACGCTACTTTTTCAGAGTGGAACAGAAAACAAGAAATGTATTTTTGTTTTCTGTTCCATTCTAATTTTAAAGTTTTTAATTCAACCTTACTTTTTCAGAGTGGAAAGCAAAACGACATACTTTATCGTTTAAACGACATATTTCTTGTCTTCCTCTCCACGCTAATTTTATTGTTTTAAATTCTGTTCTGCTAGAAAGTGGAATAGAAATGTCCCTTCCCGGGTTCCGTAAGTTGTCAACTGGATCCAAGAGTACAGCTATGTTTTAATTAAGAGCATTAAATATTAAGTTTTTTAATAGCACTACCATTTGTAAATGTAATAAGAGTGCAAGATGTAGTAATTAAGCTCACGCTAAATTCTGCACACCTGGGTCCAGTAGCCAACATATATATAAATAAAGATAAAAATGTTGTATAGTTTTAAGAGTGATTGACTAAAGGCACTGTAACAGTCGTCACCCAGCGCAAAAATTCAACAACTCAAATTTATAATTTATAAGAGTTGCAAGGTGACTGCTATAAGTCTAAGCTCATTAATTATCACGCTTATCAAGACTTTGTAAAATAAAATTTTACATAGCTTTACAAATTCTAGTCTCCTCATTACTCATAAGCCAAATAAATTTCTGATGCATGGACAGTAGCATATTTTTTTTATTTTGAATTTGGTTAAAAAGTGTGTTTCTTTCTAAACTGTAAACATCAACAAGCATCATGGAAAGCACATGTAGTTTTCAGAAATCAGCATGTAGTTTTCAGAAATCAATGTTTTGTTCAGGTTCAAATACTCAGTACATGATGCTTGTTGATGTTTACAGTTTAGAAAGAAACACACTTTAAGTAGCTACTTAGCTACTTCCTTTGTTTAGGTTTCCATTATGGTCTGGTCGCTTAATGTTTGTATTTCTTTCCCTTTGGTGTCTTTTATGGATGGAGTAAGTTAATTGTATCAATTCCTGATCTTTGTTTTACTTCTACTTAGAAGGTAAGACGACATTTGTGTGAAAGGGGCAATCTTGCATACCGGTTGTATTCCTTGGCAAATTCTTTAAAAAAAAAAAAAAAAGGTAGTTTAGAAAAATAATTATGACTGATTTGAGACCACGACAAGGGGATCTCAGATCGTTTTCAGCTTAGTATGTCCCAAGCTCGACATAGCCTCGCATGAGACATAAACTGAAAACTTTACGGAGATTTCCTTGTCGCGTTTCAAACACAACAAGATTCTGTTATTCCAGTAACAATTTCCGTTAAACACGATTTCATTATACATTGGAACTCGGCAAAATAAATTAAGGCTCAAAAGTATAACGCGTTGAATTATGTCTCTTCCTCACCCTCACCCCCTACGAATTTGAGGGGAAAATATTGTTGTCGGTGCGGATCCCGTTTGCGTCGGCGTCGGTATAGCCTGTATAGGCATTGTATCTCCTGAACCAAGTGCTCTTGCCTGAACCTATGGATGGATTCTGGCCAAACTTGCCTGGTTTTACTATTACGATGGCGGGGGGGGGGGGGGGCAGTCAAAGATTTCGATAGCCTTGACCTCATTTTCAAGGGTACGTGCCCAAAACAGTCAATTTTGGGCCAAATTAGACGAATAAATGAATTCTGGTCAAACTTGATACTACATACTACTACAACCTACCAAATATTTGATTAAATTTTGGAAGCAATTTTCAAGGTCACAGGCTCCAAAAATTTTCAATTTGGGTATACGTTGTCGTATTGTAAGAACATATGAACGCACCATTTTCCCAGCCCCGATGAGCAATGCCTTATTATAACGCAAATAAGCTTGTAAGTAAAATAGAAGTGAACACACTGGTCAATACATACGCACAGGCTGCGTAGCGGTCGCATAGGCTTCGTATTTTGGACGCATAGGCTTCGATGAAAAATGGCGGATGACAGTTCGTCGCTGCAGGTAAGAAACTGTTTTTACGTTAATCTAACTGTTGTATTGCGTTGTTCAATACTGACATCTGCCTTACGGACCACTTTATTAATGTGCGGCTTCGTCTGTTGCAAGAAAAAGTTTGAAAAACGGAATATGGAAAAATAGACCCCAAAAGAAATTTGGCATCCAACACAGATTCACCTGTATTTTTACTTTGGTCCGGTCTTCCTATGTAACTACACGTTTTTGGCTGGTGTTCTGGTCGATAAATTGTGAATAACGATAATGAAATCCAAAAGCTAATATGCAACTTTCGTCACGTCTTTTGCGAAAAAGAAAAATGGGGATTTTTCCTGATTTGACATCACGCATGGCGCCTGCCAGTGATGTGGCTGAAGCTGGTTCACAAAATACGCCTTCTTGCTGTGCCAGGAGTTTTTGTGCGGCCAGGATCTCCTCATCTGTACATTCATCGAACCAACCTCCAGACTCTTCCTTGACTTTCCAGGCCTGATTCCATGATTGCGGATTACCAATACGTATCGCAGTAGCGACTGTATCGGGATCTTTTACAGGCCCCCCGCGTAAAAATGGCGCTGAACCGGAGGCCTGGTAGCCTACCATTACTGGTTGTTTGCCTGTAACCGCACCCCCCGCAAATTTACATTTCCCGTTACAGTAAGCACATGCCTCAGTAACATGATCCGCCGTGGTGCAGCTGTATTCACGGTAACCTATCCAGTGCGCAGTGATGTTCCCAGCATTCCCAACCGGTAAACAATGATAGTCGGGTGCATGCCCCAACTCCTCAACGATCTCAAAAGAGGCGGTTTTCTGGCCTTGCAGGCGATATGGATTGATCGAGTTGACTATGGTTACGGGGGCATGCGAGGCAACATCTTTTACCAACCGCATACCATCATCAAAATTCCCTTTGATCTGAATTGTAACCGCACCATACATCATTGCTTGAGCAAGTTTTCCCATGGCTATCTTTCCGTCCGGTATCAAGACAAATGCTGTGATACCTGCACGTGCTGCATATGCAGCAGCCGCAGCCGAAGTATTTCCGGTCGATGCGCAAATGATCGCTTTACTTCCCTCTTCCACAGCCTTGGTTACAGCCATGGTCATGCCACGGTCCTTGAAGGAGCCTGTTGGATTCAACCCTTCGTACTTGACATAGATATCCACGTCCCTCTCGAGCTGTCGGGGGATGTTGTTAAGACGTATAAGCGGTGTATTACCCTCACCAAGACTGATTATCCCGGTGTCATCATGAACAGGCAGTCTGTCGCGGTATCTTTCTATCAATCCTGTATAGCGGGTACGGAATGGCATGATATAAACCTCAAAAAAAACTAATTACTGTATCGAAGAGATCAGATCAATATTATGATTTGAATGCTGCTATCGAACAATTGTGAGTATTCGAATCCGGTACGTTTACAATGGCTTCACAAGCTTATGAAATCACAGTTCAACCATCGAGGCGTTCGACGCGTATTCGCATCACTTGCCCAAATACAGTTTCCAGTTGCTCTATTTCCGCGATAGCTTTGTTTAGCTGTTTCTCGATGACTTTCTGCGTCAGCATAACCAATGGAACGGTATTGTCCCCTTCGTTGGGTTCCTTTTGCTGAATCGCTTCGATACTGATCTGCGATTCAGCCAGAATGCTGGCAATTTTAGCAACCACTCCCGGCTTGTCGACAACCTGCATACGTAAGTAAAAAGTGGTTTCCACCTCTTCGATGGGTAATATCGCCAAGTCAACCAATTTACCTGGTTGAAATGCAAGATGCGGTACACGGTTTTCCGGATCTGTAGTCAACATGCGCACGACATCGACCACATCCGCCACAACTGCCGACGCTGTAGGTTCTGAGCCGGCTCCCGCACCATAGTATAGGGTAGGGCCTACCGCATCGCCTTTAACCAACACGGCATTCATAACGCCGTCCACATTGGCTATGAGACGACGTCTGGGAATCATGGTCGGGTGGACCCGCATCTCGATCCCTGTCTCTGTCTTGCGAGTAATACCAAGGTGCTTTATTCGATAGCCAAACTGATCTGCATACTCGACATCCTGCGGTTCGATTTTAGTAATACCTTCGGTATAGGTCTTTTCGAATTGGAGTGGAATACCAAAGGCAATGGAACCGAGGATCGTCAACTTGTGTGCAGCATCGATACCTTCCACATCAAAGGTCGGATCCGCCTCAGCGTAACCCAAAGCCTGTGCCTCTTTGAGGACATCGGCAAACTCACGCCCTTTGTCACGCATCTCTGAGAGTATGAAGTTGCCGGTGCCATTGATAATTCCCGCAATCCACTCAATATGGTTTGCCGCCAATCCCTCACGAACCGCTTTAATGATTGGAATTCCACCCGCAACGGCGGCCTCAAAGGCAACCATAACACCCTTTTGCTGAGCCGCTTCGAAGATTTCATTGCCGTGCATGGCAATCAACGCCTTATTGGCGGTGACGACATGCTTGCCATTCTCGATAGCCTTCAAGACCAATTCTCGTGCAGGGGTATAACCTCCGATCAACTCAATGATAATCTCCAGCTCTGGGTTCTCCACCACGGAAAACGCATCATCGGTAACCTCCACATTCTCGAGTCCGATGAGCTGACTGGGGTCGTATTGTTTTGCTGCCGCATGGGTAATCTGGATGCCCCGGCCTGCCCTACGAGCGATTTCATCGGCATTGCGGGTCAGAACATTCAGCGTACCACCACCCACGGTCCCGAGTCCCAACAAACCAACTTTAACTGGATTCAAGATCTCTACTCCTGCTGTAATAAGTCCAATTAGTTTATGAGGCTTTTAAACCATCATTACGAAACATATCACGGATTCCACGCACAGCTTGCCTGGTCCGGTGCTCATTTTCTATTAATCCGAACCTTACATGGTCATCACCATGTTCACCGAAACCGATACCTGGGGAGACCGCCACTTTAGCTTCACTCAGAAGTTTCTTGGAAAATTCAAGCGATCCCATTGATTTATACGCATCTGGAATAGGCGCCCAAACGAACATTGTCGCTTTGGGTTTTTCCACCTGCCAGCCGATATTATTTATACCGTCACAGAGTACGTCACGACGGTTCTGGTACATACCGCAAATCTCTTTAACCACATCCTGCGGTCCTTCAAGAGCAGCTATTGCCGCCACCTGAATCGGCGTGAAAGTACCATAATCCAGATAGGATTTAATCCGAGCCAGGGCAGCAACAAGGGTTTTGTTACCCGACATAAATCCAACCCGCCAACCGGGCATGTTGTAGCTCTTTGACAAGGAGTAGAATTCAACGGCTATCTCGTCAGCTCCGGGCACTTGCAGAATTGAAGGCGCCACATAACCGTCGAAAACAATATCGGCATATGCCAGGTCATGCACAACCCAGATATTGTACTCTTTTGCAATCTCCACCACCTTCTCGAAAAATTCCAGATCGACACATTGTGTGGTTGGATTCCCTGGAAAATTGAGCACCAGCATTTTTGGACGCGGCCAGGAGTCTTTGATTGACTTCACCAGTTCATCGAAAAAATCGATTCCCGGCACCATTGGTACGTGACGCACGTCGGCGCCTGCGATGATGAAGCCGTAGGGGTGTATGGGATAGGCCGGATTTGGCACCAACACCGAATCACCCGGCCCCATACAGGCCAGTGCAAGATGGGCCAGACCCTCTTTTGAGCCAATTGTGGCAATCACCTGGGTCTCGGGATCCAGCGCCACATCGTAACGGGATTTGTACCAGTTGCTCATAGCACGGCGCAACCTAGGTATGCCTTTTGACATGGAGTAGCGATGGGTATCCTTTCGGTTCGCCACTTCACACAACTTGTCGACTATGTGCTGGGGTGTTGGCTGATCCGGGTTTCCCATGCCGAAGTCGATGATATCCTCCCCACGCGCTCGTGCCGCCGCCTTGAGTTCATTGACAATAGCGAACACATAGGGCGGCAACCGCTTGATTCTGCGGAACTCTTCCATCTCTGGCGTTGACACGAGAACCTCGACTTTTCTAATGGGTTAAAAGAGGTAAAGTTAACTGACCCACTATCAAAGATCAATTGACAAGATGAGATAGATCCAGATTGATAAGTCCGATCAGTGGTTTCGTGCCGTGAACGTAAAGAACATTACACCAGCGATCCACTGCAAGGCGATTGCCGCATGGAAAGTTAGAGTTACGTCCCGTTGGAAAACAGAATTCAAGATACACCGTATTCGCTCAGCAACCATTGATCGGCCGGAAACTGACTTTTTTCCTAGGTTTGAATAGGGTATGGTCTGCGCATGAAATTCATACTCGACGAGGCCAGCGATGGCCTCTCAATTCAACGCTATGATCAGGGTGAAGTCACCGTCAGCGGGGTCATTTACAGAGAAAACTGCATTGTGCTCCCTGACCGGATCATCTCAGCATGGCGTCCCGGTGGTTTTCTCGATCTCAGCCAGGAGGATTTCAGCTTTCTCGCTGAACTCTCTCCAGAAATCGTCATTCTGGGAACCGGTGACAGACAACACTTTCCGCATCCCAGCCTGACACAGCCACTGATGCAGAACCAGATCGGACTTGAAGTAATGAATACGGCCGCGGCTTGCCGAACCTACAATATACTGATGTCAGAGGGGCGTCGAGTGGCCGCCGCGCTGTTTATGATTTAACCCCTTCCTCCGCTTCGACATGAGCATCCTCATCACTGTCATACTCCAGAACAACAACATCCTCTGGATAGGGATATCTTTTCACCGCGCTTTTACCCAATCGACACGATGATGCCTGGTGCAATGCATCAGATTCCATGAGAATCAGAATCAATACCGTGACCATAATAGGCAATATACCAACCCCTCCGATCAGTGCCATCACAGCAACCTTTTTCATATCGAAATAGGTAAATCCGATCCAACCCAAAAACCAGACAACCAGAACGGCCAGCAACATATAGATAAAGATACGGCTGCGCTCAGCCGCAATCTGCCAATGCACCCAGACATACCAGTGATCCTGTGATTTCCTGGCCCGCCATAGTGTGTAAAAGAGCGCCACGAAAGAGAAGATGGGTACCAGTGCCAGGGGTTGCCAGTATGAGCGAACAAGTCCCAACGCCGCCACAAACCACAGGATATGGTTACCGATCAGATTGGTAAGAAAGATATCGTGTGGAATCTTGGCTTTATGCACCAAATCATCGGAAATCTCGAATTTCATCTATCTGAGCCTAAACGATCATCAACTGAAATATGAGACTACCACCGGATCTGTATGAATGCATCACTACAAAGCTGTAACCAGCGGAAAGATTGCACACCTATTCACCCCTCAATCTCATTAATCAGCTTTTTCACAAGCCATTATTTTGCTGATTAAGTAGTAAAAACAGTATGATATAGATCACCATACCGAAACATGGATGCTCTTTGAGAATTGTTATAAGCGAAATACCGCTTCCCAAGGTAGAATTCCTGCAAGATTAGAGGCGGTTGGGCAAATATACACAGGTGCGCACAACCTGGCACAAATCTCATCGGTGTCGATCATTGAAAAGATAATTCTGGTATCGGATTTACATATGGAAAAAAAGATAATTTTTTGGGTTGTCTCGTTGTCGCTGGTAGCGATTGCTCTAGCGATACTTTTGCCTGGCGGTCGTACAGTAGACACTAATCCCAGACTGCCTTGGGATATTACTATCAATGCAAGCAATGAAGTTGAAGTGTTCGATCTTACCCTGAATCGCAGCCGACTTGTTGATGCCCGTGAAGTCTTTCAGGAGCAGGGAGAAATCAATATGTTTCTTGCCGAAACCGGAGATCCAGCGCTGGAAGCCTACTTTGAGAGGGTCTTCCTGAGCGGTTTACGGGCTGACATTATATTGGTTCTGAAGGCTGAAACAGCCCAACTGCAAGGATTGTTCAACCGGGGATCCCGTATCAGCAGGACATCCGAGACCATACATAAAGTTGAATTATCCAGTGAAGACCAACTCCTGGCGGCCAACCTTCCTATCGAATTGATCAACTACGTACCCGCAGCCAATCTGGATGAATCACTCATTCTCAGCCGATTCGGCGAACCTTCGGAGAGAATCAGTGAGGGTGAGAGTGGGGTGACACACTGGATCTATCCCCATAAAGGCCTGAGTATTGGAGTCAATCCTGAAGGAAAAGAGCTGATTCAATATATGCCTCTGGAGAGAATCCCGTCCTTTGTGGAACATATCACGCACAACACAGATGAAATGGGGGAATGACCTGGGGCCTGTTCACACAGACCCAATCGATCCTGATCAGTCACTCCTGATCTTCAGCATCCGGCATCATCTGTTTGGGTATTGTCTTCTTCCTAGTCGTTTTGATGTCATCGTCCATCAGAATACGGTGGGCTTCCCCGTCCAGGTCATCAAACTGGCCACTTCGGGCTGCCCAAAACAGTACTCCGACTGCTGCAAGTCCTAAAAGAATCATGCCGGGTATCAAACCATAAATGACATCCATCTAGCTGCTCCAATAGATTGACTAACCACAAACCGAGGCAGTAATACCTCCAGGTCTGCCTGGCGATCAGGCGGACTCCCGGCTTTCTTATACTGACGAAAACAATCGACGTTCAATCCTGCCGTTTCTCTCGCGTACAGTTTACAGGTTGCTGAAACAATATGCCTGTCTGTTTCAGGTTATAACCACTCCAGCACGGGCTCGCAGATATTGTTACTGTGCTCTAACACCCTTGAATAAAGTTCGTATACGCGCCGAATTTCCAATTACCGCCAGTGAACTGAGTGGCATCGAAATAGCAGCGACCAATGGTGTGACAAACGCCGCCATGGCCAGCGGAACCATAATGATATTGTAGACGATTGATATACCGATATTTTGACGGATGGTCAAAAGAGTCCGTTTGGAGAGACCAATGGCCAGCCTCACCTTCTCCAGTTCACTACTCATCAACACTATATCCGCACTGGCAATGGATACATCGGTTCCTGATCCCATTGCAATGCCCACATCCGCCCGAACCAAGGCCGGCGCATCATTGACGCCATCACCCACCATTGCCACTCGTTGCCCCTGTTCCTGCAGTCGCCGCACAACCTGATCTTTCTCCTCCGGCAATACCTCAGCAATCACGTCCATTCCCCCCAGACGATGCGCAATCGCCTCTGCTGCCTGTTGGCGATCACCGCTCAGCAAGGTGAGATGCAGACCCTCTGCCTTGAGATCAGAGATCAACTCCCTGGCATCCGGCCGTATCCTATCCTCGACCGCAATCAATCCGACCTGGCGGCCATCTATGCCGATGTAAAATGAGCCAACGCCTTGTTCTCCCAATTGCCGGGCTAGCTGTTCAAGCCGGTCAGATCGTGCTAGCCCTTCGTTACCCATCATCACCGAATTACCGGCACAGAGTTGCTGATCCGCCACAATCCCAGAGACACCCAGGCCAGGCCTATATCTAAACTCTCTCCCCTTCAATCGGGTTGTTCCCGATGCAAACGCTTGGTACCAACTTGTAACCGCCTGGGCAGTAGGGTGCTCGGAAAACCGCTCTATGGCGAATGCCTTTTGCATAAGCTCAACCACGGATTCGGCTGGAGGGGTGGTTTGGTTCGCTTCCCATTCAGCCTCTTCCGTATAGATCCCGACCACCGACATGCCACCCTCTGTCAGGGTGCCTGTCTTGTCAAAGACAACATGATTAATCGATGATAGGGTTTCAAGCACCTCACCGTTCTTAACCAAAATGCCGTATTTCGCACCCAGTCCGGATGCCACTGCGATGGACATGGGCGTTGCTAAGCCAAAGGCGCAGGGACAGGTGATAATGAGCACTGAAGTGGCGGCCAATAACGCCACTTCAAAGGAGCTATCGACCCAAAAAAGAAAGGTCGCCGTCGCCAATAGCAGTGTTACCGCCACGAACCAGGGAACAATCTGATCTGCAAGACAC